>LPNX010721527.1:307072-325821 GCA_001517045.1 Pseudotsuga menziesii | reverse complement strand
TATATTGTTTACAATAATATTTATATGATCAAGTCTTATCCCCTTAAATAAAAGCAAGCATTAATCTAGAATAACCGGAGTTCTAAATGAACCGAAAACTAAACTAGATAACTTAAGGGCACCTTAAGCCCAGTTTCTTAGCAGTTAAATTATTAATTAACACCAAGTTGAGATTATCGACAGACGGTAGCATTGGTTACAGGCTCCAGGTTAGGCTGGTGTTGTTTCTGTAGTACTTCTCTTGCAAAAGGAAGTTACAGCCTTAGGGATTAATAATTTATCAAAAAAATAGGATAGTTAACTAAAAAGAGTGTATTTTCCTTTTATGGTCTGTTAGACCTGCATTAACAAATTTAAAATCTCTCACAGGAACTCACCAAAATATGTGCAAGAAATATTTAAAAACAATAGTCATTGTTGACAGAGGCCTTACGACCCTCTCCTCAATAGCATACCTTACAAGTAAAAATCTTCATGCTCATTTTGAAAAATATTTAAACAAAAAATGAAACCCTAAGATCATTTTATAACTGATTCTTATACAAGTTTTGACAGTAGTTTATAAGTAAACAAAATTAAACAGACATAACTATTTGACAAATGGATCCATGGCCCTTTTCAAAGGGTGAATTCAATCAAAGAAATAGTATCATGATCGTAGAAAAAAAGTGCCAAAATTTTCATACCATAAAATCTATTTAGTTATAAACCTTCATAATGTTAGGATTATAATCCTCCCTTCTCCAATTTGGTCAATTATGTCTAAATCAGGAGTCCTTTCAGACTATTTTTAGTCACTAGCACCATTAGGTCCACTTGGCCTAATTGGACCACATGTACCAGTAACTAGAGTGTGGGGAACACTAATTGAGGCCAACTGCCACTGACTACACTTGCATGCATCATATTAGGAGCCTCTAGACCAATCCCTATAGTTTAGGAGCCACTAGGAGTGTCGGCACCAACCTCATTCAATTTGTGACTAGTCAAGCTCAGTTAGGAGTCAGTTACATTTAGTTCTACTCAGTTAGCGCTAGCTTTGCATGGATGCATGTGGGCGAGGCACATTTACTCACCTACCTTAGTCAGTTAGACTAGTTAATTGATAATTAAGACTAAATTAGACACTTGAGTTGGGTTTTTGAACTCTGATAGTGATTTAGACAAGTTCAGTTAGACATGCAGTCAAGTGGAGTCAAACCAATTTGAATTTCCTCACTTGTATTCCAATTACATGATTCTATTTATCCATGGTACTACATTGTAATTAATTATCCAATTGCTTCTGATTAATGAAAGCATTCACAGTTGCAAGCCATTTTTGCACTGTTTCATTCTTCAATTTTTGAGTAAAATTGTGTGGTCTATCTTGTGAGTTGTGTGTTGGTCCACAGATATATGTGCTCAATTTTATATGGAATTAGAGCCTTAGCAGGATAAGGCACTTCTCCTACTACAGATTCATACTTGGATCAAAAAAAAAATTGAGCAAAATTGCTCCTTCCAGCACTACACCAAAAGCGAAGAATTTACCACTTAATATCCCAAGTAAACGAATTGTTGATCAATATTGCTTGATCAACTATGTTGGGTGTGAAGAAAATTGTAAAAGTGCAGGCTGTCGACCTTACTTTGTCTGTTTGATTGTGTGATTTACAGGTTTTTCATTCTCCTTCACTGCATTCACTACAGCAGCTCAGTCTCCTTCACTGCATTCACTACAACAGCTCAATCTCCTTCACTGCATTCGCAATGGCCCCTCCAATGGATCTTCTCACTCCTTTCAACTACCACCAGTGGAAGGAGGACATGGAGATGCATCTTCGCTCCAAAATACTCTTCAGACTCACAATGGAGACAGAGGAAGAGCCGTTTCATTATGTTGACAAAGAAAAATACTGGAATAGGCTTGATGAAGCATATGGATTCTTGTGCCTCTCAATCTCTAGAGATCTTCTCTTCCACATCAATGGATTGAAGAATCCCAAGGAGTTTTGGTATAATATTTCTTCCTTGTTTGATAAGAAGGATGATCTGAGGATCTATCAGCTAGAGAATGAGTTGTTTTCTCTTCATCCATCCAACTTCAAAACTATGAATGATTTCTTCACCAAATTCAAGCACCTGGTGTTCCCTTTGAAGATGTGCAAGGTTGAGAAGGAGGATTATAAACTCATCCTTTCCATCCTCTCAAAACTCGGGGAAAACTACTCAGTCCTTGTATCAACCTTCCATTCTAGGAAGCTCACCACACCAAATCAAAAGATGCCCACTCTTAATGCGTTCATTGATTCCCTTACCAATGAGCACAACAAGTTGATCCAAATGGGAATCATTCGATCTTCCAAGGATCAAGCATTGGTTGCTGGAGGACCTAAGGCTTCGAATGGTAAAGGGAAGCAAAATAATGATCCTCCTATAGAGAAAGAGAAGCCAGATCAGTCCTTCGGTTCAAGGAGAAGCAAGAAGAATGGAAAAGGAAAGACTCCTTGTTCTTACCATGGAAGGGGATTTCATCCAGAAAGCTCATGTATGAGAAGAACAATTGATGAAATGGATGCTCTTCTAGATAAGCATAACATCACTATACCTCCTAGCGCAAGGAATGCTGACCATAGAGAATAAATTGAAGAACATAATGAGACATGCCATGCATTGAAGGCTAGTTGTTCAACAACACATGCCTTCCTCATTGATTCTGGAGATTCCAATCATATGGTTGCATCCAAAGAATCATTCTCTTCTTTACAATCTTCTGATGGCCCTAGTATTCATATGGGTAATAACAATCAAATTCGAGCCAAAGGGAAGGGTTCTATCAAGCTTGAACATGGAAAGTTCAAAGATGTGCTTTATATGCCCTCCTTAGCTGCAAATTTGTTATCTGTATATCAGATGACTCACACTGGGCCTCCAAAGCGAGTGATATTTGGTTCTGACTCAGTGGAGATCACAGATATCTCTACTGGGAACATCATAGAGAAGGGTGCTGCAAATCATGCCTCCAATGCATATGAGTTCTCACACTTCTCGCCATTTTCAGAACTAGTGCACTCTCAGCTGCCACTTGAAAGGAGAGGTAAAAACATTTCATCCACTTATCTTGCAGTTTCCACTAGTATTGCAGAACCAGTTGTATGAGTTTATGAGATTGAGACTCAGAGTGATTCAGATCTAGATCTAGTCCCTACTCCCAAGTGGGAAGCTAGGAATATGACTGAAAATTTATCTCACACAAAGAAAACAAAGAACATTGTGCTATGTCATACAATCTCACCTCCTTCAGAGAGATGCAACAATATCCCTGTGAGATGCTACATGGCGAGGTCTGATCAACTACACTGGTTTCAGAAGAATAGAGTGGATCATACACCTCTTCATCCAAAAAGAGGAAAAGGTTACATTCCATCATCATTTTGGGAGAAGATGGAGAAGTCTACATGCCAAGGCCCACGATACCTGTGCGCATAACATCATACATGTTGCTTTGCTACACCATAGAGATAAAGGTTGCAACAACATATTTTCAAGTTTTTTAAACTTGAATCCTGATTATATTTGCTTACTTAGAGGGGGGGATTTTTTCCCCGGTTCCTTGTATTGAGTAGTTACTCTGGTTAGCTGTAATGGGTTACCTATGGTCTTAGTTATCAGGGCCCACAAATTATCCAAGTTAGTATTCATGGGGGGTGTTAGGATTATAATCCTCCCTTCTCCAATTGGTCAATTATGTCTAAATCAGGAGTTCTTTCAATCTATTTTTAGTCACTAGCACCATTGGGTCCACTTGGCCTAATTGGGCCACATGTAACAGTCACTAGAGTGTGGGGAATACTAATTGAGGCCAACTGCCACTAAATGCACTTGCATGCATAAGTCTAGGAGCCTCCTAGACCAATCCATACAATTTAGGAGCCATTGGGAGTGCCGACACCAACCTCCTTCAATTGAGTTCAGTTAGTGACTAGTCAAGCTCAGTTAGGAGTCAATTACATTCAGCTCTAGTCTATTACATTCAGTTCTACTCAGTTAGCACAATATTTTCATGGATGCATGTGAGTGAGGCGCATTTACTCACCTACCTTAGTCAGTTATACTAGTTAACTGATAATTAAGACTGAATTAAACACTTGAGCTGGGTTTTTGAACTCCGATAGTGATTTAGACAAGTTCAGTTAGCCATGTAGTTAAGTGGAGTCAAACCAATTTGAATTTCCTCACATGGATTCGAATTGCATGATGCTATTTATCCATTTTACTACATTGTAATTAATTATTCAATTAATTTTGATTAATGAAAGAATTCATAGTTGCAAGCCATTTTTACAATGTTTCATTCTTCAATTTCTGAGTAAAATTGTCTGATCTATCTTCTGAGTTGTGTGTTGGTCCACAGATCTATGTGCTCAATTTTATACATAATCATGCTAGATATTGGTAACAACTATATCTTTTATAAAATATATCACGGCTTTTTGTCTCCAGTCAAAATGACAGAAAGGAACTCTTTACCGTTTTGATAAATACAAATTGTGGAACTTTAAACAAACTAATAGCTACAAATTGTTCCTATAATACTTGTAGAACGAAGCTATAGGATTTTAAGCCCTCATAGGAATTTCAAACATCAAGAGAAAAACCTTTATTGGATTCAAGAAGTGACAAACATCACCGACAGTGGCCTTAGGACCGTTGTTTCCAAGCCTATTTTAGAAATGAAAAGACTCCACGGCTAAATCCTTTCAGTATTTAGGTTATTTACAAATAACTATAACAATAGATTTTTTTTAACTAAGCTCTTCTATCACTACAGTATGGATTTATTGTGAGTATTGCATTAAGACTGGTAAATCAATCAAAGGACTCAATAAACAAAATATAAATCATGTTAAAACGCATCATCTTTTTTTTTTAAGAAAGAAGTATACCCTGAAAACCCATTAGAGGAAATTTCAACTCAAAATGGGCATAGGAAAATAATAAAATAATAGTTAAAATAATAAAATAGTGTTTATTAATTTTGGAGGAAGAAAAGAAAAAAAACTACCTTTTGTGTTCGTAGTTTCAACATATCTCCATGCGTTTTTACTCAAATTTCGATCAAAAGAGCTCGTTGGATGCAAAATTTAATTCCGCATCTAGGGAGCTCTCCTGCTAGAAATTTGAGTAAAATCACAGGAAGATATGTCAAAAATACGAACCAAAAAAGTAGTTTTTTTATGATACCTATCCCCAAACTTATATTAAAAAATTGTTTAAGACCTATACCGCTATTTCAAATTTAAAGCAATTTCATTGGATAACACATGATGACATGGAATTTGAATTTGGGTTGAAAGGCCCATTTTGAGTTGAAATTTCCTCTAATGCTCACGGCTTTATCCCATAGCATATCCATTGCAACTAATAGTAAATAAAATTATGATAACGACGTTTCATCCCAAGAAATAAAATCGACAGTAAGAGCCTCACGACCTTATTGCTTCCAATGTATACCTTAACTGATAAACAAGGTTAAAGGTTCTTTTAGAGCCCATTCTTTTATCAAAAAGAAAAATTGTAACAGTAGCCTATATTTCCAAACAAAACAAATCAACAGTATAGAGGCTCACGACCTTAAAGTTTAAAAAGCTGTAAGTAAAAATCCCTCACAGGGTCAACAACTCTAGAATCTGTACTACTTAAAACATAATGACAGATTCAAATAGAAGTGATTTATAACAACATAGCTCAAAAAATAAAAGTGGTATATTCACAAGACTCCACAGTGATTCTTTCACATTCTGAAAAATTTACACAGTCACGTAACCTTAAGAGAATCAGAGTTGAGGTATTGAAACCCTCATAGGTTCTTACAATATTAAAAACAAATTCATAACCAAACGTATTTACAGAGTGGCATAGTCGTATACAACTCCACAAGAGGTGAATAACATCCTTACATTAACAATTTTATAAAATACCAAAGCAAGTATATCACTTCCATTTCACCAACTAGCTTGGAGTGGGGAAAATCCAACGCCATAAAAAGACACCACCAAACCCAGTTGTCTCCTCAAGAAGCCACGAAAGGTATGTCATGGTTCTTACCAGTCAAAAGGAGAGGCTTCGTGGCTAGTTTTCCATCTACACTCCATTGCAGAGTTGTCCTGCACACAATACATTACCTTGGAAGTTAAACCTTGAACTTTTTAAGAAAAAGACTTGGTATAAAGAAAAATAGAAATATTGAAGTTACAGTTACCTTTCTATTTCTTTTCAAATGTGCATAGTCATCACCAAGGCAAAGATTGCAAACTCCATTAATAGGTGAATCGAGCCTGGAGTGGTAAATAATGTAGCGAGGACCGCATCTGGGAGTTCCTTTACCTCTTGAGATAGGCAGTGGAATAGCAAGGGAAAACAACCGAAGGCCTTTGGAGAAAACAATAAAATTGTAAAATCCTTCCAGAACCCAAAAAAAATCACCAGCGCAACATTCAAGACTAATTAAAACCTCTAGGGTTTTACAATTCTTACTGCACTCACAGCTGGAGATTATGTCGACTTCGCATGGCCCTAGAGGAGGCGAGTTTAGGACTCGTACCCCTCCTGTTGCCATCACATTTAAGTCAATCAATGTGTCAACACGAAGGACAAGAGGCTTGTTAAAAACCTCTATGAAGGACTATGCATACGATTTTGTCAGCCATATATATAGTTCAATCTTCAACAAGCTTTATCATTGTTAAATAATGTAACAGTGGGTATATAAACTCTTGTTTATATTAACATTAAACCTGTAAAGGAAAATGATGAGATATGTTAGAATTTACCTAGCTTGGAGCTTCTAAAATAGCTCTAAAAAAGGATATAAATAATTACTATTTGGAATGTCGTAAGAACATCATCTAGGTTAAGATTTAGATCCTTGTCCAAACCAAAAGCTTGCATCTTTATCTTTTATGGCATTATAGTTAAATTGTTTCTTTAGCTGCGATGTCGGGGTGACCTCAACCACCTGCACATGATAAAAATGGGAATTCATGCATTAGTCATAACAACTAAGTAAGACCATGAGTTATCCCTTGTGCAACGACAACAAGGCAACGAGAAACTGTCGTATGACAACAAGTTCATCAGAGACAGTTTTCTTATGTCACAAAGTAGTGGCATGTCCATAGACCACCAAATAAAGCGAGTTAATAATAACTTAGGAACATGACATCAGTAATGCATGACAAAAGAAGTATGAGTAATAACATCTCTCTAAATGTTGTCTAGGAATTTCTAATATTACATGCAGTAAATAAAAAAAATTATTTACGAAAATCAAGGCTGTTACAACAATTGACATGCATCGACTTACACAACTTCTACTCAATATACGGGAAAGGGATCGATAACATCAAGATAAGCTAAAATCTCACAGAATTTTGTGCAGCTCCATACATCCACAACATTTTCCATAGCTCCAAAGGCTTGAGCAACAATTCTCTCTTCCACACAATGAAATTAACACTCTCTCATACACATAGAAACACACATACTAATATACTCTAATCTCCTACAATGAAAAATATTCTCATCGCTCTCTCATCTTCCTAGCCCTCCCGTAAGAGAGTTAAGAGCTAGAATAAGCTCTTATACCAAATCAACAATTGAGATATTAAACATGATTCACACAATAAAAAGTTCACACTTTCTATTACATTCAAATTGATACAGATATATAAAGACCTTTCATATCGTGTGAGATCCAACTAATTATAAACTTAGAAAGAAAAGTTGATAAAATATCACAACAATCTTAAACAAACCTCAAACAAAAAAAGCATTATCTTCATCATTTCTCAACTTAGATATTAACATTTTTGTGTTCTATTGAAATGAAGTTATCATTTCCATTTTTTGGTAATTTACTTTTGGTATTTAATGGAAGATTCTCAACTTAGATATTCATTTCATCGCAATTTAAGTATAATGAGAAATTTTTATAACTTAAATATTCAATTTTAAGTTGGTTTCTTTATTATTATTATCGTCAAAATTGAGAGTATGTGATCCTTATAATGTGGTTATGGATCTTCAAGAGCTTACCAATTTACGAAATAAAAGTATTATAAGATGCTTTTGTTTTAATTAAGTATCCAACCTTCATAATCTATGGATGGCATGTCATATTGTATGGTTAATATCACACTTCACTTACACTAATAGGTATAGTGATTCCAATATTTCACGATACATTTAACACGTATATTAATTAATTAAATTAATTTTGTATACATAAAATTGATTTGTTTTAAAAAATATCATTATTCTACTTAAGTAATTAGCAAGTAAAAAGGTCTTTATATCTCAAGTGAAAAAGCCTTTATATCATACAAAACTTTGTAAAACATTCTTGATACCAAGACTCCAAGACCGAACGCGAACGCAACTGATGAGAGAGAAAGACTTCAGAAAATGTAGTTTCTTAATACAAACTCATAAACTTGTTCATCTTCGGAGGGCGAAGATCATCACAAGCGTAAACTTACACTAACCAGAGTTGTTGATCCCAGCTGATCACACTAAGTGCAGAGGGAGAGCATACGCTACTAGTTTTATAGACTCATTACAAGTGAGATCACTGCTTTTGATCCCAGCTGATCGCTCGAGGCACAGAGGGAGAGCATACACAGTGCTCAACACATAGAGAAAATGCAAAAAGCTTACTAGACTCAAAACACTCGATGCCCAAATGAGGGGAGGAGCAACTTATTTATACATATTTAGCCGGTAAACCGGTGACATGAAACTTGCACCTATCGGTAAAAAAGACTTGATTTGGATCTCATGGCAGTGGATCAAATCGCACCTTTTGTTGGGTAAGTCGCCCAAGCCATGTGAAAGAATCTACGGACCGACAACTAGATTGGACTTTTAACAACGTGGAGCTATTGTTAGCGACCCATGACACTTTCCATTATTCATTGTCATGATTACAAATACATGGGTTTTCCCCACATGTACAACCAACGAATCTATCAGAGTTAGAGTCATTATCTAAACCAAATTCGGTATTCAGAAATAAGCAATTTGAGAAACATTGTTCCACATCGGATCTGATCATGACTTCATTAGGAATACAGCAGAATTCTCCTTGAAAAATGGATTCAACTTTAAGGTTTAAAGGAATTCTTCTTGTATGAATTTTATGATCTAAGAGGCGGCCATTTTCGTCCATTCTTCTGAATTTTTGCTGAGTGAAAATAGGGGGTTCAAGAGGAGAGTAAGCTCCTCCAAGATGTCGCAGTTTAAATTTAAACCACATATGATTGTGGTGTGCTATGATCATGTCTACTTGAAGGTGTAGGATGAAATTTGCACGTCGTTGAACTCAATCTTTTCTTAGACAGAATTTATCAAGGAAAACTTCTATCCATCCGAACCATTGTTGTTGCACCAGTGTATAAGGATCTCCACAAATTATTATTTCTCCATGTTCTTTGCAGAACTGCAATATGAGGTTATAACTATTCCATGTTAAAAATCCTGGACCAATATCCACATAATACAATTCTCGTCCATCTGTATAAGTTGTATCAACCCAAACATGATTAAGCTGCTGAAGTTGGTGCATGGCATTTTCTAAGCCTTTAAATGCTTGTTTTTCCCATATCTCCAATATTTGTATTTTCAGAGGAGAGGCATTTACTTGTTGGATCAAGGAGAGGATAAGATACTTATCTGCTTCTTTTTTGCTGGCGCAGTTCAAAAAATATTCTCTTTCTTCCTCTGACAAGGGATCATTGAAGATCCGAAGCTTAGATTTTTTGTTTGAGGAGTTGAATGCTCCATAGCCAAACATGTTGAGGCTAGGTTTCTCCTGTAATTCTTCTCTGGTTAGCATATCAGCAACACAATTCAAATATCCTGGTTTATATACAATTTCAAAATCAAAGTTTTGCAACCAAAGAAACCATTTTAGAATCCTAGAACTATTTTCTGCCATAAGATTTTCATTCTTGAATATACCAGGCATTATTTTTAGATATGTTCTAATAATGAACTTGACAGGTTTTAAATAAAGCTTGAAATGGTTTACAGTCTTTTTGACTGCGAGGATTTCCTTGTGACTTGACGGATCATTGATTTCTACATTTTTGAATGCTCCTGAAGCATAGCTGCAGATTTCTTCTTGATCACCGTATTTTTCTTTGAGAATACCTCCCCAAGCTTTATTAGAGGCGTCTGTTTCAATCACCATTTGACCCGAGCCTTGTGGTAGTGAAAGTGGAGGAATCTGTTTTACTTTTACTTTGATTTGCTATACTGCATCCGTCATATCTTTATTCCATCTTGGGGGATTTTTCTTCAGTCGTTGCTGCAGCAAATGAATGTCATCTACTTGTCCTTTGTAGAATGGCCTAATATAATTTAGGCTTCCCAAGAATCTCTGCAATTGAACCTTTTCTAAGATCTGATCAGGAAATTTAGCAAAAACCTTCAGGACATGTTCTTAAAGGATCACCTGTCCTTTACTTATTTTATATCCTAAAAATTCAATGTCCTTTTTGCCAATTTCCATTTTGGATTTTGACAAAACCAATCCATGTTTGAAAACCAAAGAATAAAATTCTTGAAGATGTTTCAAATGTTCCTGCAAATTGTTGGAACAAATAAGAATATCATCTATGTACACTAATGCCCATTTCTTTTCTCTGAAGATATCTTCCATTCTATTCTGGAATTCTGATGGTGCATTGTTAATGCCAAATGGAAGGACCTTCCACTGATACTGCCCATGAGGAACAACAAAGGTAGTTGTGTACCTGTCTTTTACTTCAATTCCAATCTAGTAAAAACCAAACTTCAGGTCAAACATGCTAAAAATGGTGCATCCTTCTATTCTTTGCAACAAACTAGATTTATTAGGCAGAGGGTAACGAACTCGTTCAAGGATCTTGTTCAAGGGTTTAAAATTCACAACCAGTCTGGGTTTTCCTCTTTTTATCTCAGAGTGTTTATTGACAACAAATGCTTGACATGACCAAGGGCTCTTAGAAGGTTCTATAAGGCCTTTTCCCAAGAGTTCTTTGATTTCATTTGCACAGAATTCTCTTTCTGAGGGAGACATAAGGGCAGCAGAGGCTTTTTGAGATTTTGGTTTTTCTAGGGGGTTAAAAGGTAAGGAAAAAAAGTATTTTTCCCTGGTCCAATATGAATTAGGTGACTCTAAGGTGCAATCCTTCTCTAGTTTACAGGAAATTTCGGAGTTTAGAGGAAATTTCGGAGAGGGCATATTCTTTGTGCAATTCTGCATAGGCAATGCATCTTTCCATTTTGAACAGTTCTGCAAGGCTGAGAGTGGGGTTGGATTGGGGAACAATATTCTTACATTTGTAAGAAGCAAAATAGTATAGAGGGGTGGAAACTCTTCTGCCATTTACTGTACAAGAAAAATTCATATTGGTCTCATCAACTGTAATGGGGCTGACTTTATGCAAGAAGGGTGATCCTATGATGCAATCTTCTTCTAGGTCGTCTAGTCTATTAAGATGCATAACTTCTTTCATTCCATTGATGCTTATTGGAAAATATGGAACTTGTCCTTTGAGCTGTACAGGATTTCCTTCAATGGCTACACCATGTTCGTTTGTTTTTTCCCAGTAAAAAGATGGTATAGCATTTCCTTTTGCCAAACTCATTTGGCAACCTGAATCTATCAAACAATCAAGCTCATAAGATTTGAATTCAAATGGACAAAACTTTATTTTAATGAAATATTTAGGACCAGTGAATAGTCCTAGAAATCCTAGTGATGGTTCATCATCATGACAGTCTTTTGTTCCTGAATCACTAGTGTGGTGAGAATGTTTTGGACTTTCAGCAACTTTTGGTGACTGTAATGCTTCGGCATAGGCTTTGCACATTTCTTCATCAGAGGAATGGTCTCTTTCTCTTGTTGTTATTTCAAGCATTCTTTTCAATTCCTCTATTTCTTTTACCAGCTTCTTTAGGGAATACTGCTTATCTTTGATCTGTAGTCTTGGCAGATTTTCTTTATCTTTTCTGAACTTTTGTCTATCCTCATGATGATCAGGATAGCCTTTGTATAAATCAATAGGCTGGTAGAATGCTGGATTCTTGCTAATTTCTGGAGAGACAAATTTCTCTTTCTCTTCTGAAACTTTTTCTTTTGCTTTTCTTCATGTTAAAAGCTTTCTTCTTTCATCTTTCATATATTTCCTTTTCATATATTAATAGACTAGGGTCTCTGACAATTCCTTGTCAATTTCAGAAATCCTAAATTCTAAGGAGACCTTAGGTAGGTTCAAAGAGAACATATAAAAACTAAAATCAGGAGGACCAGAGCAACCTCCTAAATTTGCTTCTTCATCAGAATCGAAAGAAGAGGAGTCATATGAGTTTGGAGCAAATTTATCTAAGGCAGGGTTGGAATCAGAGGAATCTCCTTCTTCTAATAAGAAGACGATTTCACCTTCAGGGTAGTCTCCTGCTGCACACCAAGCTAGATCCCACCAGGATGGATCCAGGTCTTCTGAAAACATGGCAAAAAGTCTAGGTTTTTTTTTGGGGGGGATTTGTTAGCCCAGTGACCCTTTTTACCATAGATGAAACATTTATCTATACCTGCAGGTTCAAATCTTTTCTTAAAGTAGGCTTTCTTTTGAAATATTTTGTCTTTTTTATGTTTATAGCCTTTGTCTAGATGAAATCTAGGTGCACTAGTATATTTGGGCTGTTGTTTCTTCTTACAACTACATGATTCATGCCCGAAGTGTCCTCGGTTGTGGGAACCACACCCCTGATCTGGCATTTTTCCAACATCTTTACAAAAACCTAAGGAAAACATTGAAGAGTGTCGCTTGAAATATTTAGCCACTCTTTTCTCCAGACAATGTTCTTGCCAAGTTTCCATGACGAATCCATGCAATTGGGAAAGGGAAAGACCTGATAGAGGAATGTTTTTATCTTTAAGGTGTTGTTCAACAACATCAGGAACATGACTAGGAAAGCTTCTCAAGTAATGTTTTAGATATGCGGGCTTATCAGCATTTCCAAAAGAAATCAACAATTTTTGCATATAGCAAAAATATTCTTCACTCTTATTTAGGTCACAGATTCTAGCTGACATAAATAAGGATGCAAGATGTTTATAATCTGCATTTTCATTGGGACCATAGAATTCTTTACCAAGGGCAGTAAGAATTTGTTGGTCCGCATCTTCTGCATTCAACATTTCTTCTATGGATTCTTTGGGAATCCAGCACCACCATTCTGAGGTTAGCCCTGAAAATCCGGCAACTAGCTAGAGTGCTAGTTGTTGGCCAGTGATTGTATTGTCCTGTGTTCTTTTGTACAAGACCCAATTTGATAGAAGTTGGATGGCAGATCTAATTTGGGTGCGGGATTGACATCGTATGTTCAACACAGGTTGATCAGTTATTTGGGAGATTAAATTATTCATCCCATTTATCCTGAAACTAAGGGAACGAGGTATTGACGAAGGAGAAGTGTCAAGAAGATCTGAAATTTCAGTATCAAAAGGAGGGGGAGGACATGTTATCTAAGGATTAGTATGACTTTGGTCATATGGATTTGAAGATCCAATATTTTCTCTTTTTGGGATTCTGAATGCCGATAAATATTTATCTAGGAGGGCATTTGGCATTTGTTTGAACTCAGAGACCATATTTCTTAACTCATGAAGCTCTTCTATTTCTTGACCAAAAAGGAATTCTGGTCTTTGGTCATCTTCTTGGATACTCATCATTCCAAAAGAGTATCTTCTTTCATGTTTGACTTTATGGCCTTTAGCTGCAAGCTCTAATGCAGTTTGGCTTACAGGGCTCTTTTTACTATTTACATTTTGTATTCTGGCCATCATTTTTCCTAGAACATCTAGCCTTTTTTCTAATTTTTTGCTTGCTAAGATAATAGCAGCTTTTACTTCTTCTTGTCCTGCAAGCAAGTGATCAATTTTAGCTTCGAGCAAGGAAATATGCTCTTTTTCTGTCTGAGAATTAAAATATCAGAGGTTATGTCATCGATGTTTTGGCCAGTCAGTTGTTGCTGATAATTGTTGTAATTAAGAAACTTTATTTCATCAGAGACACTTTCGTGTGGATTTGATGATCTATGTGGCATGAACTCTCTTTTAGAAAGACCATCATGAGCAAATTGTCGAAATGGAGAATCAGGAAGATTTCTTCCTAGATGGAATGAGGTATCACCCTGTGGGTTTGTGGAGGTAAAACCAAGGCTACTTCTAGGGAGAGACATCATGTACAAGCTTACTCCTTTGTTTCTAATTTTTAGTCTCTCAAGTGCTTTTCTGCACGCAGGGAAGTCTGCATGCTGACCTTTGTGTTCATTGTTATGAACACTTGAAAAGAAAAGGCAGGAAGAAGAACAGGGTTCAAGTAAGGACAATTTTTCAGAAGTATTATTCACAGAGGAAGATCTTACAAGAGGTGGAGCAAATTGGGGAGAAGGAAACCCTTCAGGAAATTTAAAAGAGTTTGAAAATCTGTCAAAGACAAGGGGTTTAGAAATAAAGTGTTGTTGGTTTTTAGTTTTTTCATAGTCTCTCAACTCTCTCTATCTTACCTCCCATTGCTTTGGGCAACTAATGCCAGTCCAGTCAAATGTGATAGGTGTAGAATTTTTTGACTTATCAGTTTCTACCATACTTAGTGTTGATGTATTTGTAACTTTGAAATGTATTCATATATGTATCTTATGTATTGTAACCTGATGTTTATTCCGGGATGTATCTATAATGTAATTGAGTCATGTTGTCATGCC
This sequence comes from Pseudotsuga menziesii, assembly GCA_001517045.1. Classification (NCBI taxonomy): domain Eukaryota; kingdom Viridiplantae; phylum Streptophyta; class Pinopsida; order Pinales; family Pinaceae; genus Pseudotsuga; species Pseudotsuga menziesii. Next base: position 311,022 of record LPNX010721527.1, on the reverse strand, counting down.
TCGATGTTCCGATCGGGAGGATCAATAATGTAAACAAGTCATGTCAAGTCATTGTGGGTAACCCTCCGATTTTCTAAGGGTTAAAGTCCCCGCATTTCCGGGGCACTAGGGTTATTAGACTCTCCTAGTAGAGGTCAGCCTTGGTAGGGTTTTAGTCATGTCAGGATTAGTATAAATAGAGAACTGGAGTCTCTATTTATCACACAACTCATCCACACTCAAGTGTAGCGCATAGTTGAGGAAGGAGAAGACACTGGGGCTAGATAAGAAGAAGGTTACTGCTGTCGGGAGATCACTTATTGTTTTGGGCTTTTACTGTTTTGGTGTTGATTCTATCTTTGAGGAAGTTGCGGGGTTTTCTCCATTTATGGTTTCCCCGAGGAAAAACACTGTGTTCGTTGTCTCTTGTGTTTGATTGTTGTACTTGTTATTCTCTCAGTTAAAGATCCTAATAATGCCAGCTTAATGTTGAAAAAATAACATGGAATCAGAGCTAACCTGAGAAGAAAACATTGTGCAGCTGCGGGAACTAGGGCTTCTTAGTTTGTGGATCTTTGTTGGAATATGATCCGTCAAGATTATACAATATGTAAATATTGTAAATATATTCTGAATGTGAATAGTCATGTAGGAATATGAATAGGTTGGTTGGAAGTTGAATCACAACCGACATATGAATTGTATAAATAAAGGCATTTCCCAAGGAATAAGATGAATTCAGGAGTTATTATCCAACAGTGGTATCAGAGCTGCCTGCCATAACTCCTACCTGTATGCTTGCCAGACCTTCGTTCTGCCCTCTACCAAATTTGTTTCAGGCTGCCTGCAAGTTGTCATTCTGCCACCACTAGTCTCTCCTACGTACCTTCAATACATGCATTATTCTGCAATAGTTTTAATTTGAGGTATGAGATATCATTTGGATCCTGCATTTTGGTAGCTACTGCGTTATTAATTACTCCCTCATTCTATGCAAGTTTTGATTGCACTCTCATTTCCAGACAGTGTGCTACAACTCTGTTGTTGTGAGTATCCTCATTAGCCGCACTCTCTCGACTATCAGACCATTAGTTTACCTAACCCTAATTTTGTAACGGTGTTCCCCTTATCATCGTTCCATTCATCATTTTGTTGTTGCGAAATAACATTCTCAAGCTGTTGTGAGAATTCTTTTGAAAATACCATAGCTACGATTCTCTCTTTGTGCCAGTACTAAGATTGTGACCTTCTATCTCCACCCATAGCCCGGTTGTCATAGAAGACATGTGTTTTTTATTCAAATTTGGGTAGAATCTAGATGGTATGAGATGTGATTTCATGAGGGACTATGAGACGCGATTTCATGAGGGACTATTGTTTCTGTTGCAATGGCTTTGAAGATGATGAGAATCCTTGCTGTAGACATGAGTTTTTACTCAGTCACGTGAAGGTAATTTGCTTTTTCTAGTTGGAATACAAAAACCCTAAATTTACCCTAGACTGCTACTGCATGCGTTGAAGACATTATGTTGAAGATTAACACGGTGGAGACTGCTACGTGCATTGGAGACTACTACTGCGTGCGTTGATTAACTTTGTTGGTGTATGACTTATGAAGACTGCTACCGCGTGTGTTGATTAACTTTGTTGATGTATGACTTATGAAGACTACTACTGTGTGCGTTGATTAACTTTGTTGATGTATGACTTATGAAGACTGCTACTGCGTGCGTTGAGAAGACGTTATGTTGATGAGTGAACACAGTGGAGACTCATGCTCCCATACATTTGCATGGAGCTATGTTTTGAGCATGAAGTTGTGACCACTGCATGAGAATATTGTTGATTGAGACACAACCTTTATCAAATCACACGACTGTAAGAGGTATGTTGAAGATTGCCACATTGTTGCAAATGCGTTGATGTGAAGATTGAGCTGAAGAAAGAAGACTACTGCATTGAAGAATAGGACTGAGAATTGAGGTGTTGAGGCTTGCCCTCCTCATTCTTGTTCTGTTACAAGTTATCCTGTCTGGTTAGGTTGAGGTCTCTCTACTGCGACCTCAAGAGTTCCAGACAATTGCTGCTGACTGAAGCCTGGGTTGAAGACTGCTATTGAAACACGTGAAGACTGAGCCTGAGCTACGTTTTGAGCTATTTGGACCATTGCTGTGACTGCAATTGAAGACTGCCGGAAGAGAGTAAAAGTGTTGAGAACCCATTCATCTTGGGTGCTGCTACAACTATGCTACAATACATTGTATTAATATATCATTGCGTTTTTTTCATAAGATGTTTTGAGTTGTTCATATAATAACACTCTAGAACAAATGATATAGAGCTATTGAATTATTTTGATAAGCTGCAAAATTATTTGTATGACAATAACAGAGACATTGACATTGTTGTAAAGCTTGAAGAAGGTGGCAGAGACTTAGACCTGCACCTTTACTCTTTCTTTTTTTTCTCCTATTGTTTTAGTTGCAAGATTCAATCACAGAAGATGCATTCTGGAGAATCACTTTGCTTTGCTCAAAAAGCAAAGAACCACACCAAAGACCAATCCAAAGATCATCCCAAAGGAGAAAGCAGCAAGAGAGGCAGAGGAAGAAGAAACTTCAAAGGTAGAGGAGGCAGAAACAAGTCCAGCAAAAGATCAGATTTGAAGTGCAAGCGTTGTTGAAAGATTGGACACACAGCAAATCAGTGTTGGGCTTCGTGGGACTCCATCAAAGACAGACATAACCAGAAGAAAGATGACAATAAGAACCAAGATGCTAGTAAATCTTCAGATTCTGCTCATTGTATTGTTGCACATTGTAATCTTGGTATTAATGAAATGACTTCACTTTCATCTTACACGGATTGTTGGCTACTTGATACTAGTGCAACATCACACATGACTTTTAGAAAAGACTGTTTTGAAGAACTTAATGAAACAATAAATGGAATAGTTTACTTTGCAGATAAGTCAAATATTAAACCAAAGGGAATGGGCACCATTTGGCTGAAGATGCCTAGATTCCCTGATTTCTTGTTGAAGAATGTTCTTTATCTTCCAGAGTTGCAGAGAAGCCTGTTGTCCTTGGTGGAGATTCGACAGCAAGGCCATTCCATCCACATGTTTGATGGAATTGTAGAAATAAGAAAGTCCTTTGACAACCAAGTCATCATGACTGGATACAAAGATGGGAAGCTGCTGAAGCTAAAGGGTTCATCTGCAAGGGTTCAGAACTATGCCTACCTCTCTCAACATGGAGAAGGTAATTTGTCATCAAGTTTATTGTGGTATGCAAGATTTGGTCATTTGAATTATAATAGTCTTCGTTTGTTGAGAAAGAATGGTGTATTTGGTTTTCCCACCATTCCCAAAGAGAAGAGCAAATGTGATGCATGTATATTAGGGAAACACAGTAAGCTGCTATTCCATGAATCTAATTTCAGAGCAAGTAGGAAATTAGAATTAGTGCATTCTTATTTATGTGGCCCAATGCCAACTCCTTCTGCCAATGGGAATAGGTATTTTATGACCTTTGTTGATGACTACTCAAGAATGTGCTGGATTTACACATTAAAGACAAAATCAGAAGCATTTCAAACCTTCAAGGACTTTCATGCATTGATAGAAAAACAAGCACAATCTAAAATTGGTACACTCCGTACTGACAATGGGAAAGAATACACTTCAAATGCTTTTGAATATTATCTTCCCCAACATGGAATTGCACATCAGACTACAGTTCTTTACAATCCTCAACAAAACGGTGTAGTAGAAAGAATGAACAGAACCATAATGAATATGGTTCGCTCAATGATGTTTTTTAAGAATGTAAAACTAATGTTTTGGGGTGATGCAGTGAAATGTGCAGCCTATTTGAGAAACAGAGGTCCCTCAAATGCTCTTGATAATAAGACTCCACATGAAATGTGGTTTGGCCATCTCCCTTCAGTCAAGCATCTCAGAGTTTTGG
>LPNX010721527.1:272178-306153 GCA_001517045.1 Pseudotsuga menziesii | reverse complement strand
TCTCATGGAGATCACGCAAACAGTCAGTTCCGACAGATTCAACAACAGAAGCAGAATATGTGGCTGCAACTGAAGCAACGAAAGAAATAGTATGGCTCAAGAAGATACTTGAATATTTGCAAGAAAAACAAGAGAACTCCACTCCATTATTGATCGAAAATACTTCTGCAATCAAGCTGGCTAAGAATCCCATATTCCATGATCGAACCAAACACATCAACACAAAGTATCATTAGATTCGACATCATGTAGAGGCCAAGATAGTCCATCTTCGACATTGTTCCACAAATGATCAAGTTGCAGACATCTTCACCAAAGCGCTTGGATGAGAAAAGTTTGAAAGATTCAGAAACATGCTCGAACTTACTAACACCCCTTTGGATTTCAGGTTTCCTCTTATGAGGATTCTTCTCCAGAGGTGGATCTACAGGTCTTTGTGGTTCTTCAAATTCTTGATCTTCTTATCCAAGGTGCAGAAAGATATGGGGCTCCAGAAGAGAATCATAGAGAAAGAAAGAGGACCAGATCCTGCTCCGGGTATGTAGATTTACTATGTGATTTCATTGATAACGAACCTTTCGGTTATGAAGAAGCGGCAGAACGGAAAGAATGGAAGGATGCTATGATTGAAGAATATCAGTCGATCATGAAGAATGATGTTTGGGATGTTGTCCCAAGACCAAAAGGGAAGTCAGTTGTAAATTCCAAATGGATCTACAAGATCAAGCATGCTGCAGACGGTAGCATTGAAAAGTATAAGGCAAGATTTGTGGCTCAGGGTTTCTCTCAGAAAGAAGGAATAGACTATGAAGAAACCTTTGCACCTATATCCAAATACACTTCCATTAGATCAGTACTTGCTCTGGCTGCAGTGATGAAATCGAAGATACACCAGATGGATGTCAAGACTGCTTTCTTGAATGGTGTAGTGGAAGAGGAAGTGTATGTAGAGCAGCCACTCGGTTTTGAGACACATGACAGAGAGTCTCATGTATGCAGATTGAAGAAAGCCCTGTATGGTTTGAAACAGGCACCCAAGACCTGGTATGGCAGAATTGACAGCTTTCTATCCAGTTTAGGCTTTACCAAGAGTAAAGCAGATTCCAACCTTTACTACAAGGTTGAGGATGGAAACCTAGTGATGCTTCTAATGTATGTAGATTATCTATTTGTGATAGGTACGGATGGGTTGATTGCTGATATGAAGAGAAAGATTGCTACTGAGTTCGAAATGAAGGACTTGGGGATGATGCATTACTTTCTAGGTATGGAGGTGTGGCAAAGTACAGATGGAATCTTCCTTGGACAAGGGAAGTATGCAGTAGAGATCCTGAAGAGGTTTGGGATGATGGACTGCAAGGCTATGGCCACACCTATGGCATCAAACCTGAATCTATTAAGTGATGCTTCATCAGAGTCAGTTGATGCTACAATGTATTGTCAGATGATTTGGTCATTGATGTACCTGACGAACACAAGACCAGACATTTGCTTTGCTGTGAACACCTTGAGCCAGTTCCTGACAGATCCGAGACATGTTCACTTGATTGCTACAAAGCATATTCTGAGGTACCTGAAGGGTATAGTTGATTATGGGCTCAAGTACGATGCGAATCAAAAGATTAACCTAGAGAGTTATGTTGATTCAGATTGGACAGGCAGTGCCATCGATAGGAAGAGCACTTTAGGGTGTTGCTTCAGTATGGGATCAGGTGTGATCTCTTGGTTTAGTAGGAAGCAATTCTGTGTGGCACTGAGTACAACTGAAGCAGAGTATGTCGCAGCTTGTTCAGCTAATTGTGAGGCAGTATGGCTGCAAAAGCTACTGTCTGATATATTTGATCTCCAGTTGGATGCTACTTGCATACATTGTGACAACCAGAGTTGTGTGAAGTTGTCAGAGAATCCAGTGTTCCATGACAAGTCGAAGCATATCGAGATCAAGTATCACTATATCAGGGATATGGTGCAGAGGGGAGCAGTGAAGCTCCAGTATGTTGCGATGAAGGAAAAGATAGCTGATGTAATGACAAAGCCATTGTCTAGGCTGAAGTTCGAGTACTTCAGGGATAAGCTTGGTGTTCTCCAGATCGAGGTTTCCTCCAAGAGAAAATGATGAGACCCATAGCCATTCTGACATGGTGAGAAGATTGGTTCCTTCCATGGTCAGATGTAAGGGCTGAGCCATTCTCTAGGAGAATGGAGGCACCTGGTCAGTTACCAGGTAGCTCAATTGAGGAGGATTGGGGGCCATTCTGATATGACTGTAGGATTGGTTCCTACACGATCAGATATGAGTGCAAGCGCTTCCATCATTGTGAGCAGGATGTGTTCTCATCTAGGTGTATGTAAGTGCAAAGCCCTTTCATCATTGTGGTAGGATGTGTTCCATCCTGGGTGAATGTAAGTGCAGAGCCTTTCTTTGATCATGTGTTGATCAGATATAAGTGTTGAGCCTTTCTTCGATCATGTGTTGATCATATGTAAGTGCAGTGCCTTTCTTTGATCATGTGTTGATCAGATGTAAGTGCAGTATCTATCTTCGATCATGTGTTGATCAGATAGAAATGTTGAGCCTTTCTTTGATCATGTGTTGATCAGATGTAAGTGCTGGGCCTTTCTGATATGATAACAGGATTGGTTCCTACATGATCAGATGTGAGTGCTGGGCGTGCCTTTCTGACGAGTAGTTCAGATGTAAGTGCTAGGCGTGCCTTTCTTCAATCATGTATTGATCAAATGTAAGTGCAGTATCTATCTTCGATCATGTGTTGATCAGATAGAAATGATGAGCCTTTCTTCGATCATGTGTTGATCAGATAGAAATGATGAGCCTTTCTTCGATCATGTGTTGATCAGATATAAGTGCTGAAGAAGACCTACATGGAGGCTAGGCCTACAACTGGCATGAAAAATGGCTGGCTCTGTAGAACTTCCTATGACGAGAAGAATCATGAGATAGCACCAGTGATGATCCAGATCGAGTAATGATCGAGATCCAGTGATGATCCAGATCCAGTGATGATCCATATCCAGTGATGATGATCCAGCAGTGATGATCCAGATCCAGTGATGATCTAGATCCAGTGATGATGCCCAGTGATGATCCAGATCCAGTGATGATGTCCCATGATGATCCAGATCGATAGATGATCCAGATCCGAAGATGAAGATGACATAAAGACTCAGAAGACTTGAGATGCAGATGACGAGAAGATCCAGCTGATACAGAGAAGAAGACTAGTACTAAAAATTGTGTCGAAAGAATACCTTCCTAGTTAAGAGGGAGTGTTGATGTATTTGTAACTTCGGAATGTATTCATCTATGTATCTTATGTATTGTAACCCGATGTTTATTCCGGGATGTCTCTATAATGTAATTGATTCACGTTGTCATGCCCCGATGTTCCGATCGAGAGGATCAATAATGTAAACAAGTCATGTCAAGTCATTGTGGGTAACCCTCCGATTGTCTAAGGGTTAAAGTCCCCGCAGTTTCGAGGCACTAGGGTTATTAGACTCTCCTAGTAGAGGTCGGCCCTAGTAGGGTTTTAGTCATGTCGGGATTAGTATAAATAGAGAACTGGAGTCTCTATTTATCACACAACTCATCCACACTCAAGTGTAGCACATAGTTGAGGAAGGAGAAGACACTGGGGCTAGATAAGAAGAAGGTTACTGATGTCAGTAGATCACTTACTGTTTTGGTGCTGATTCTATCTCTGAGGAAGTTGCGGGGTTTTCTCCATTTATGGTTTCCCCGAGGAAAAACATTGTATTCATTGTCTCTTGTGTTTGATTGTTGTACTTGTTATTCTCTCGGTTAAAGATCCTAATAATGCTAGCTTAATGTTGAAAAACTAACACTTAGTAGGCGTGAGCTTTCATGGACTTTAGGGGTAAGAGGTGGAAGGGAATCATTTCCGAAGCGGATTACAACCAACGATTTAAGCTGGATGATTTTAGAGCTAGTGTCCATTTTAAATCTTAAGGGACGAATATAGGCCTTGAGTAAATCATACATGTAGGGGTCATCAAGGCTGACAGAATACTTAGGAAAAATAGTACCAAAAAATGGGCCATTGTGCAAGGGGCCTTCAAAACCTCCAATTAAAGCATCAGCAAAATCTAAGTGGCGGGTATCCAAAACACAACACAAGGAAGAAACATTCATATACGATTGTACTAACAGAACAAGTCCTAATTTGACAGCACCTAGATGCGCATATTTGTAACCTTTTGTTTTTGCCCAATCAATTTGGTCTTTGTCAATTAAATTGATGTGAATGGGCTCTTCCTAGTCAGTGAAGGTGATGTCCAAAGAACTAATTTTAATTTGTGTGCAGGATTTATACTACCACCATTTCATTTTATAAACCTCAGAAGGTAATATCTCGGGCAGTTTCCAGTCGGGGGAAGGTATTGTATCATTGATGGTTATTATGGATGATGAAGCTCCAAAAGTCTGAAAGGAAGATTTTCTTTCAGTCAAAGAAACAATAGTTTGATCTGTAGATTGGCAGTCTAGGGATGTAATCCCTACAGAGTCCATTGAAGGATCCATGGAACACTTACCAGAATCGGGCAGTAAAGGAATAGTTTGGGGCTTAAAGATATCCTACAGGTCTCTCAAGAGACAACACGAGTGGATTTGCAACATCTGTAACTAAGACTATAACCACAAAAAATTTGAAACGGACTCGAATATCACAACTATTCCACATGGATACTTTTACAAAAATAAATGAACTATGTTCCTAGATTGCTTTAGACACAGAAAGATTTCTCGAATATCATACTGGAATTTGATTATAAGAGCTTCTGAAACTTACAAGTAGAAGTAGATGATACACATGTCGCGCTGACTATGTTATTATTATTTTATATATTTTGAAAATTATCGCTACCATACTTGATCACCGAGTGAAAATCTCTTATATCATGTTGAAAACTTTCTAGGACTCTCTTTTTAGTAAAAGATTAACATTATTCTTTTCAAAAGTTTCGAAATTGTATGGGAAAGTATTATAAATGCTTTTTCCAAAATTAAGGGTTGAGCATCCATAATTTATGAAGAGATGGATGGGATGTCATATCGTATGGTTAATCATACACTTGAGTCAAATTAATAATTATATGATTCTATTATTTTAGAATATAAAACGTACGACGTACGTTTTTTTTAATAATCGGCTTTGAAAAATATAACGACTCCACTCATCAACCATTGAAAAAGCTCTTAATTATATCATGTCAAAAGCCTGTAAAACATCATTTTTAAGTAAAAGCTTAATAATATTCCAATTATAATGATATTTTGCAAGGCAAGGCATCTTTTATGTTATTTTTATAATGATAAATGATAATTTGTTTGATAAAATATTTGTCATTTATTTAAAATACTTAAGTTACAAAATTTAATGGAGGTTTTTTTGGTATAGAAATATATTTCTAAAGAAAACTATGTATCTCACATTTTTAAGTTCAGGGTATTGTTGGTTTATATTGGTTAAATTGTCAAATTCATTTGTTGGTTGTTAAAATTTTATTTTAAAATTATAAGCAAAAAGTTGTAGCTAAGTTAGTGAACACGAAAATACAAAATTGAGATTGTTCAATGAAATAATGTTTTTTTTTGTTTTTTTGTTTTTTTAAGTTAAATTTTTAAGATCAATTTTTTGAAAGGTATGTTAATCATGTGAATAATACTTAATATAAAAATTGATTACATAATAGAAGATAAAAATATACTATGGAAAATCATGCTTTAGCTTGGATGATGGTGGTGGGATAAATTTCTTGTTGGTTTACTTCCATGGTCTTGTACATCTGATGTATTATTTCTTCTTTTTTGAATTCTTTATGGATAGAGCTTATGGAAATTCTTGTATTGGATGTTGCTAATTGGGAGTCTTTACTAAGATTACCTTCCACATTTATGAGCATTGAATTTTTTGTCTCTTGGATTTTGCCTCTTCTATTGAACAAAAGTTTCCATAATCATAGCATTTAAAGTGGTGCATACATTTTCATTTTCATGAACCTTGGTGGTGACTAAGAAAACTGAGGTTCTATCACGGGGCCTTCACTTGTTGACCAATATCCTATCATGTTAGTTCATATTTTGGGTTTTAAAATTATAAAAAATCGAACCAATATATTGCAGGTATTGGGGGGGTGACGGGTTTAAGGTGGGGGTGGGTAGGATGGTTTATAAGGATTGAGGTATAAAAAGGGGTGGGGAGGAGGTTTTAAGTATTGGGAGGGGGTTTCAACAAAAAGAGTTTGGGTCAATATCTCTCAAAATTAAGGGTATTCTTTAATATCCCACGATCACACGTGCTATGTAAGAGGTTCACTAAGTGAAGTCCCTGTGGGTTCTATTACCATTCACTAGATCTTTGTATCTCATGAGAACCCTACAAATCTCCTATATGGCCCTTTGAGAATTTCCATTGCAATTGGGACAATTCATAACCTATAGACTATAGGGGGAATCAACCAATAGTTAAATAACAAGTGCATTACAAATACAAACAAATCACTATGTATAGTGAGGGGCCCTAGTCCCCAAACTATTTCTAAAAATTAAAACCGTAAGAAATGCCAATTGATGAACCAAGATGGACCAAAAAAGGTGACAATGCCCAATGAACTCAAACAAAGGGTGACAAGCACTAGAGCCTTTAGAAATTATATTTTTTCAACCAAGATGTAGAGGTCAAGAATCAACCAATAACTACTAGAAATGAGGAGAGACCCAACATAAAGGGTATTGGACCAACATTTTGACATAAAATCAATAACAATTATTAGCAAAGGGGGGAAACAAAACCAGTTCACATGAGAGACCTAAAACCACATACGTAGAATGGATATGCTCATGCAGGGTTCCACCAAGGCCAGGGTTAGCCACAAAAATGCGCCCAACTATAAAAGAGTTGATACCCCTACAAATAACGTCCCACCTTCAAACAAGACTAAATATGCCATGTCTTCAAGACTTTGAAACAAAATTAAGATGAGCATGTGTGAACTCATGCGAGTATTAGTATTCGTTTCTTTCCCTAGTTGATAATATACAAAGAAAATTTTAGAGGCGACACTTTATATACTTTTAAATAAGTATGGATCCTTAAAATTTTCTCTAATAAGATATGGTCCCTGGTTAATAAAAGCAATTATTTATATTAAGCCACGTGCAATAGTTATTAATTAGGATTGAGGTTTATCTCATTGAATGAGAAAGTATAAAACCCTATACTAGAGCATAAGATCTACCTTGCTATTTGTTGCCTTCCAAAGGCCCCACGCCCCACTCATAATTCAAGATATGAAAATGACTATAAGCACAAAAAAATTTAATGAAAATATGTGTTCTTTGCTCAAAATAATTTAATGAAAATTTATTTGTTTGGGAGTTATCATGAGTTATGATGATGATCCACGGTTTGAATAGTTGACATTATAATTGCAATATCATAAAAATATATTTATTAAAATTTTATATATAAATAAAAAGTAATTTATATTATATAATATAGATGTGGTTAACAACTTTGTACAAAGAAAAATTTAGAGATCGATAATTTTCTTAATGTAAAAATCTTAAGAAATCTTACTAACTTTAAATTTCCAACCATAAAAAAACTCCAATCATTTAAAAAATATAAATTAACAAAACAAAATTATTTAAAAAAACATCAAAAAATTAACCCATATACTAAATTTTATTCACAATTTTTTATCAGCTTTATATTTTTAATATATTTATTAAAAAAACTATATTAAAATTTATATTTTTAATATATATATAGAATATAATTTATATATAAATTAAACATACAATAAGTATGACTTTAGTAAATTTAATCGTACAAAATATATATTTCCTTTTAAAAATTCATATATTTTAAGAAATTGTATTGAAATTATATATGTATTTTATTATTCATAAAAATAATAATTTTGTAAAAATAAATTAAACTTTAACCAAAACAATTTAAAAAAAAATCATTCACAACCTAATTATAATTTGTTTTAAATAGTTCCAAAAATATCACTTAACTTGAAGTCAACACCTTAATCATGATCCCAATTAATCATAACTCCAATAAAATAAGATTTGATCCAATAAAATAAGATTTAATCCTAAAAACTCTTATTGACCAGTTACATTAACCATGCAAACATAATTATTTAGATATTATGTTGATCAATGCTTATTCTAAATATTTATAGAATATTGGTATTGATCATGGTACATGTGATGAGGATATTTTTTTGGCAAATTTTTTCTCGAGTATTTAGAGAAGATATGGATCATGGTTATATTGATGAGGATATTTTTTTAGCCATTTTTTTAATAAAAAGTTATTTTTTGTTTATTATAGTTTTAGAATAATTATTATAAAGAAAAAAATAAAATTACATAATATAACTTAAATGAATAATTGATATTTTTTTCATATTAGTTAATAGATTAAATTATTAAAAATATTATTGTAAATATATTTAAATACATAACCACAATTAACTTATATCATATATATATATATATAACCACCATTAAAACATACATGACAACATACAGTATGCAAATATTTAAAATATATTTCCATCTTTATTCAAACTTTAATACCATATTTATTTTTGCAAACATAAAAACATTCATCAATATATATTAAAGCAATAACAAAATTAATTGAAGACATAACGTCATCATAAAATTAAGATTCTATGCAGCTTATTTTTTCCAGAGGAAAGTACTCTCCTAGATATTCCTGTAGGAATCAAGGGAGCTGCTTTAACCCCGGAATGAACGCCGGAAAAATGGGCACCCCCTACCATTTTCCCCGGCGGACTAAGAACCTATCCAGCTTAGACTATATAGTACTGTGAAATATATGATAATGGGCTTCATAACAAACTATAAAATTTGATGTTGGGCTTTCGACATTTATTGCCGTTAGAGGCCCCTGTTAAGCATGCTCTCCAGCCTCTTCATGGATTTCAACCTTTCAGTTTCCAACTTCAGCCTCTGTCTCCCAATAAAATCCCCTGCTTCTTTGTCCACACTGTCAGCCGCTGGTCGTTTAACATCGTCACTAACCTTGGCCTCCTGACTTATTTTACCTGAATCGGCTGCATCGCCTTCTCCAACTTTAGCAGAGGGCCGCACGGTGGTATGGCCATGAGAAAAACTATTATTATTTTTCTCATGGCTATCTTTAGATTTCCACCCACCAAACAGCCATGAACAACCTTTAGGACATGACCCTTGCTGTTGTGGCTGCTCATGGGCCTCGGGGAATCGAACCCTGGATCCGGTTGCCATAACTACAACAGAAATATAAATTTTGCTTCAGATGTAGATAGCTACCGATAGCAGATACCACGCTTTAAATTTGTTTGGACCTGCAGGGCTATATATATATATGATCACAATCCTCTTCGGCATAGCTTGCGCCATAAGCCAATGAAAATAAAATGTAAAAAAATAAATGTTTGTTTGCAGCTGTCATACTTTTTAATATTCCCCTCCACTGAATCCTAAGCGCTCGTTTTCTTGTTTTTTTTAATATTATTAATAATAATGAATAAAGTGGGAAGTAAATTTAATATGTACAAAAATAAAGGAGGAAATAAAATCTTATAATTTAAGAGAATTTCCGTACCCATGTCTTTTAACTTTTGATTTAATAAACACCTATTTATATAGATAAAAATCAATTTAGTTAAAATGATATTTTAAAGATTCAATCAAATACCATAATATTTTATATAAGTTTTATTTAGATTTATGATTTAGTGGGAGAGAAATTAAATTTTTTAAAGTTTAAATTTTGGATTTAAAAAAAAAATTGTAGCTTGAAGAATCTGACAAGTTAAGATGGATCTATCCTAGTTTTATAGTTTTATATCTAAATCCTTTGTATATGTTCAAATCCATTGTTACGAAGGTTAATTACAGTGTAACAAGTGTATACCCTAGATTTATTGGGTCGTATCTTGTTATAAATAATAGGGATTAATATCTCATATTTTTTGCTTCATTGAGCAGATTAATAAGATTAATTATAATGTAACAAGTCTACACCCTAGCTGCATTTATCTTGTTATGCTTTAATGCATCTTAATTCAAATTTAAATGAGCTTAGTCAAATGATTAACTGAACCATTGTATTAATTATAAAAAATTTCAAATGTTTTATGCTTACAAAACTTTTTGTTTGTTCAATTCATGTTTTAATTTTATTTTTAAGCCTGGTTAGCTTATGGCCTATAGGCTTTCATCTACCACAAGTTGAGTGGTTGTGCTCGTATGAGAATCCATGGTTTAATGATTCCTCAATGATATAGTAAGAAATATCCAAGTTTCATTAATTTTATTAAGGTTTCTAGTTTTAATTAATTTGAATATATATCACTTTATTTTTGAGCTTTAGCTTAGGATGGACATTATAAAAAATTTATTTACTTCATATTTTATCATTTTATTAAAGTAGGCATTGTCACCTACATATTGAGCATGGAATTACACTTCTCCATCATATTTTCCTATAGAACAGGCCTCTTGAAGTAATTAGTTAATGTGTAGTATCATGTAACAAATTCATTATGATGATGATTGTTATTGTCTAATTTTTGCTTATAAGTCTTTATTAGAATATGTAAAGTATTAATGGGTTTCTCTAGATTTTTATTTCTTTGAAGGCATGTATTGTTACAGATATTTGGAAATTAAGATCAAATGTGGACAAGTTTAACCAATTATATCATAAACGCTCTCTTAATTTCATAAATTGAGATTGATAATCTTTTTATAATATCTTATATTTATGATAGGTATACTTTATATTGGGTAGATACATGTTAATGTAAGTACTTAAGGCTTTATAAATAGACATTATCATAGTGAAGGCATCACATATTGCTAATATAAAAAAACATTTATAACAATATTAATAAATGTTAATAATATATATACGGAAGAAAAAAATTAATACTGGATGATAACGAAGAAGATAATTAGATCAACTTTGGTTTATTTAAATTTAAAAAGGAAATGAGTGATTGGGTTTTTTAAAAAATTTTATGTCTATGCTTTAAAAGCTTTATGAGAAGCAATCTTAAATCATAAAAGTTATGATGAGTTAAAAAATAAAAAATAAACAATATTTAGCAAATGTTTTAGAATTATCATTTAATATATGTTTATGCATTCCATTTAAAAAAAATAAAAATCCTTTTGTTTTTAATAAAGTTAAAACTAAATAAATATCATATTTATATCTAAAAATAACTGAGTTGAAATATAGACATTCACATTGGAAAAAGAAATCTCACATTAAACTAACTTTGAAATTAAAATTCACTTAAAATTAATAAAATATTTTATATTTAAACTCAATAATATATATTATATATCATTTTACTTATAAAAAAAGCTAAACCATTCACAAAACTGTGACAAGTTATACCATCGTAGATCCAAATCCTAGGCTCTATCAAGCGTAGAGATGGATCAAATCTCTGGAGGTGCAAACCTCTTCTTAAGTATCCATTGATTTGATTCACACCAAAAGACACATCTTTTTATTTAAGGTCCATATATAATATTTTTAGTATTAATATTTAATATTATTTATGGCCGACATATAATATTTTTTATTATTTTCTATTTTGTTAAGACGAACATTGCATAATTTCCCCACACATGGTTTTAAAACCATATGCAAGGCCCTCCTACAACCATGGGTTGTTTAGGAGGCCTTGCACATGGTCCGTAAACCATTTGCAAGGCCCTCCTAAACCATGTACACTAAAACCATGGGTTGTCTAGGAGGCCTTCCACATGGTTTAAAAACCATGTGCAAAGGCCTAAACCATGTACAATAAAACCATGGGTTGTTTAGAATGTCTTGCACATTGTTTTAAAACCATGTGCAAGGCCAACACCTTTTTGCGGATAATTTAATTTTGTGTTTTTTCTTTACCCACATATTTTTTTATGGATAATTAAATTTTTACTTTTTTATTGTTTTGTTAGGTAGGAAGATTACAACATCTCCCCCATATTAGACTGTTTTATTTTCGTCTATTAGAATTTTTTTTTTATTAATAAAAATAACTTTACGAAAGTGATATTATTTTTTTATTGTGTTACAAAATCTCTCCCATATATTCACTATCACTATTATTTTTTGCCGACATGTTACAAACGTTACATCACTTTACAAGATCTCTCCCATAATATTGACTATCACTATTATTTTTGCCCACATGTTACAAACGTTACATCACTTTACAAGATCTCTCCCATAATATTCACTATCAGTGTTATTTTTTGCCGACATGTTACAAACGTTACATCACTTTACAAGATCTCTCCCATAATATTCACTATCACTATTATTTTTGGCCGACATGTTACATACGTTAGTAACCTTACATCACGTTACAAGATCTCTCCCATAATATTCACTTTCACTATTATTTTTTGCCGACATGTTATAAACGTTACATAGCGTTACAAGACCTCCCCCATACTAGGCTGTAGAGCGCCTCTAGACGCAATAAATTAGAAATTCTATTTCGTTAATGGGTATTCCCACGTTAAAAAGTTAACATATTAAAAAATTAAAATGAAAAAAAACACTTTAACTATACGAAATCTGATTGAAGTTTTGTCCAAATTTTTATTTTATTCGAACATTTATCATATTCAAATATTCAAATTAAAAAATAAGTATCTTTCAGATACCTTTACGAGTATAAAGATGACTATGTCTAGGTTGCTTATGCGTTACTAAACATGTGCAATAGGTTTAGGTTATTTTATGTGATTTCTTGTTCCCTAAGAAACATGTGAGATCCATTCAGATTGTCTTTTCACATTTCTTTATAATTTAATGGTACGCAGCTTCATGCACTCTATTATCGTATTATATTCGGATTCTGCATTACCATAGATTCTTAATAAATTAATATTAAAAAATATTAATCTATTATTTAATTTTATATATGAATTGTTTTATACTTTTGAAAAAGTTATCCAACTATTATTTATCTTTATGTATGATTTGTTTTCTTATATTTTCAAACTAGGTAACGAAAAGTTTATTCAAATATTTAGGTGAGTATACAATATTACTTTTAATTTATAGATATTTTTATGGATTAATATAATTATTAAATTTAATTTTACATTAATATAATATAAAATAGTTTAAAATTTTAAAGTCTTTCTAATCTTTTTATTTAAAAAAAAAATGTTTCTCATAGAGTTAGAAATTTGATCCAAGTTTGAAGCTTCATTCCTTCTTTTAGGTTGTGCATCATTGTGAAGGCTTCATTACTAATGGCATGACTAACTTAGAGGAAACCTTTCAAAATACGCCTTACTTCGTTTATCTTATGTGTGTAGACAATGCTACCTATATTTTTACAATATAAACAGAACCCCAAGATAACAATGCATAACAGATAGACACAAGATATAAGCAACGTCATTATAATGGGGTGTTCCCAAACTATATATAAGTGCACCACAAGAATCCTCCCAAAAATCTCAACAACAAACCTCCCAAGAGTACTTGGAAGCAATCCTCCAAGATTCCTAACACTTTCTCCCTGTCACAACCACAAGTTTTCCTCTTGTGGCACTTATTAAGCTTATATCGAACTCCTAGCAGACATTCACAATCTGAGCTTCCAAGTCATGCTAGCCCTCGACTTGTCCTCCTCCTTGTGTGCCTTACTACTACCTTGTTAATGTTGAGTTTCACTTGGTTCTCTTGGTTTTTCAATGCCTTTGACAATTATGTGCCTAACTTATATATTTGTGTGTGGGGGGGGAGGGGCGGGGGGGGGTCACTCCTCATCCTCATAAGTGGGTGCCTAACTTTCTCTTGGTCAACACCTTCTAACAGGTGTTTCAATAGGGAATCCCCAAGAAAATTAGGCACTCTCCTGATGGTCGTCTCGATGACCCATGGTAATTTTTCCAACCCGACTTCGTAGCTTCACCCACAACCCTCTTAGCGATTATTTTACCAGTGCTCCTGATCCCCTTTATTTAGAGCCTCAAGTGTCATGTCGATGTTGTTCACATGTGCTTGATGTTTTGTGCAATCGTTTTTCCCCTCATTATGGTGTCTTACCACCATGCCCGAGTAAGTAGAGCCATTGACCTTAATGTCCCATGGTCACTTCGTTCCACCCAAGGTCTCCATCGTGGGTGAGAGAGGTACTCAAGGTTTTGGCACTTCTCTACCTAAAGGTGTGACATCCTCCCCTACTCCAAGTTATTGTCACCCTCTGTAACGTTTGTTGATGTATTGTCATTGATGCCAAATACATACAATGAAATGATAATGTGGAATTGATGATGTTGAATGTTTTTGCATGATTATGTGCGTGTTCTTAGAATTGCGAATATGCATGCAAATTTTATATTGGTCGCATTTGCACACATATTCATGTACATAAAATAATAACTATAAATAATCATAAGTATGAGACTTGTAAATTGAGCAATTTGTGTGTGCAAATATCCCACAAGTGTATTGTCATTTGTGCATCTTAAAGCACTAAGATGAAGTGCAAAAGTGGAGCGTTGACGCAAAAGTTAACTTGTCGGAGACGCAGTCCAGCGGGAAGATATCCGAAGTAAATGAACTTCACCAAGTGAACACATATCTTGAGTCAAAAATATTATAAATAAGCAAGAGATAGATGTGTTGAGGTAACCTTGTAGTAACGAATATCTAATTGTTTGGCAAGCTTCAGAGTTATTTGTTTTTTCAGGGTATTAATGGCTTATTGATCATATATGAATATATTTTTAGATCAGAGCCGCAATGTGAGATGAGCAGCACTAGTTGACAGGATACCCAAAGTCTGGATGTGGGAACAACATGTATAACTACGTTGAGAGTCTTCTATAATCACAGTGCAGATCAATTGAGAAGACGCATATCATAGTTATCTTTGCACGTCATATTTTGAAGAATGGTCTAACATACACGTAGACACTCCTACCCAGATTATAGTCTGTATATATTTTGGGCAATTGGCTGATGCATATATAAAGACGTAGATCAAGAATTGCGGTAACTGCATAATTTGAAGAATAAGAAGACGTATATTAGAATTTTTTGTGGTGACTGACTAATGCACATACACATACACAGATTCAAATATTTCAACAGTTGCAGAACTTGAAGGAAGTATATTTCTCTATTTTCCATACAATCTCATTTCATATATGTGACGAAGGATGTGGAAATGATAAAGGGGATTAGACCTCCTTTCGATGGCTATTTGAGAACTATTGGGGTGCAACAAAATCCTTTCTATGGGTGTAGTAAAATTTAGGGGATCGCAATGTCCTTCTAGTGGGTGTTGGAGAACAAAAGGAATTTGCAAATTCCACACCTACAGAGCGTAGTTCTTCCACAGATCATAGCTTGAAGATGCAATTCACAGTTTGCATGGCCATATTGATATTTGTTCAAGTTGTTTCTTACAGAGATAAAAGTTGTTGCAGGTTGGTTCCAACAGACCACAAGTTGTACTTGATATTAAGTGAACATCTGAGTGGGTGCTCATTTTCAATGGCTATAATCTACCATTGATGCAACTTATCATAATCATACATATAGATATACTTTTGTTTTCAAACTTTTGTGTGTTGTTATGTTTTGTTCTAAATATGAAAATCTACATCATTTGTCTATATTTATGCAATTACTGATTCACCCCCACTCTCAGTAATAACTTAATACCATCAATTGGTATTAGAGCGACTGTCTTCAGTAAATAGACTAAAATTTTGGAAGATTGATCCAAATAAAAAATGACAAGATCAGAAGTATCTTCCAAGGCCATAAAGGACGCACTAAAGGATGAAGAACTCACACAAGTGGACTTTGAAAACAAATTGATCAGTGCTATTGAAAAATCACAAAAATACATGAAGAAATTAAAAACAATGCCCCAAAAGAGAAGCTCACAGAATAAAAGGAACAAATTAAAGAAACAAAGAGACCGAGAATGGAAATAATGGAACAACTAGCACAACAAGAAGAGAAGTGTAAAAATCTGGATCGTGAAATTGTTCGTCTGAAAGAAGACTTGCACAAGGAAAATAATCAGCTGAATTCTAGAAAAAAATTAGGGATTCCATAGAACTAGAGAAGACCAGAAACAACCGTCAAAAGCTATTTCAATGCTGTCAAAAATTCTATACCAAAAGAAGAAAAAAATTATATAATAGAGGCGTCCTATTCTCCAAAGGACAACCATATGCAAGAAAGAATCACTCAGCCAATAAGGTATCAAAATCTCTTTATAGGAAACTATTTTTATGTAGAAAATTTGGTCACAAAGAAGTGAATTGCAGAGAACGTCCATGAAACTACTCTAAAGAGTATAGAGTATCTTAGAGAAGGGATGATGCTAAAATGCTGACTGAGGTTTCACAATAAATCTAAAACTTGTTTATTCCCTTGAATATAGAATATGAATGCCAACAATGTGGCAACTATGGACATAAAACCGAACACTATGAAAGAGGGCCTTCACTAGAAAATAGTTATCACCCAAAGAAAAAACTTGCTCGATAAGGCTATGAAGACTACAAACTAGAACTACATGTGAAGAATAAAAGGGGTGAGTGGTACATTGACATTAGATGTTTTAAACATATGACACATGACAAGAAAAAATTATTAAAACTCAAGGAAGAAAAGGAGGAAATGTCTACTTTGGAGACAACGACTCGACCAAAATCATAGGAAAATGAATGCTCACTCTAGGAAACCAAAGAAATAAAGAAGATAATGTCCTATTGATTGAAAATATGAAACATAATCTTCTCAGACAATTCAAATGTGCGATCAAGGACATACTCTCTCCTTTGATTCAGAGAAATGTAGGATAAATGATACAAATACTAGAAGCTTGGTAACAACCCCTACTATAACTCCAAACAATGTTTATGCACTAGATGAAAACGGAGAAATATGTTTCCTTAGACAAGTAAATGAAAGCTGGATCTAACAAACAAGAATGGGACATATATATTTTGACAGTCTAGTCAGAATCAACAAGATATTGGATGTACGAGATATTCCAATAATTAGAAAACATGTGTAGTCAGTTTGTAAACATTGTCAACATGGAAAACAAACAAGAGTCAGTTTCAAGGGTAAGGAACACTCTACATCAAAACCACTTGAATTAGTTCATATAGATATGTGTGCACCCACCAGAATAAAAGGGTTGAAAGGAGAATGCTACTTTGCACTATTCATAAATGATTTCACTTGGATGACGTGGGTCTTTTTTCTTGAAAAAAAACTGAAACATTTGGGTGTTTCAAGGCTCTCAAAAATTTTATGGAAATTGAAACAGATCAAAAAATCAAATGTCTCTGGTCAGACAATGGTGGAGACTTCATTTCAAATGAGTACAAGGACTATTTTGAACAACATGGGATAAAAAGATAATTCTGAGCAACTAGAACACTGCAACAAAATGGGATAACTGAAAGGAAGAATAAAACAATACAATAAATATCTAGAACTGTACTTAATGATTCCAATATTTCAAGTGCATTCTAGACACATGTAGTTCACATAGTTGTTCATATTTTAAATAGAGTACAAATTAGAACAGGAAGCAAGATGACACCATATGAGATCTAGAAAAGAATACCAACCACTGTCAAGCATTTTCAAATATTTGGAAGTAAATTCTATATAAAGTGAAATGAAGACAACCTTAGAAAATTTGATTCAAGATTAGGCGAAGGTATTTTTTTGGGATATGTAGTTAGGATTAAAGCCTACATATGCTATAATCTAAGGCTAAAGAAGGTAATTGAAAATATAGATGTAAAAATATATGAGGAATTAAAATACAATAGATCAGAAGATGATGACCAACCCTTTCTTCAACAACATACATAACCCACACAAAATGAAGAAGGGACATTTGATTATCAAGACAGTTTAACTCAAGAAGAGGAAACAAGTTGGAAGGACACAAAAACTCCGTCCATATTTGTTCAAAAGAATCACTCAAAGAGTTGTTCATAGGTGATAAGAATGTAGGTGTGGAAACCAAGAGAGAAATTCTAACAAATAGCATCAAGCAAGTACATCTCTCACTATTGTCTAGGATAGAACCAAATAATCTCGTTGAATCTAAATCCAAGGATTAGTGGCATATGACTATGAATGAAGAATTGAGTAAGATATATAGAAACAAAACCTAGGATCTAGTTCCGCAACCTAAATACAAAAATGTCATAGGAACAAAATGGGCCTCTAGAAATAAACTAAACGAGGAAGGAAAGGTTGTGAGAAACAAGGAAATATTAGTTTGCAAGGGGTGTGCACAAATTGAAGGTATAGATTTTGAAGAAACCTTCACCTAGATAGCTCGAATGGAAGCAATCGGGATGTTTTTAGCCTATGCCTTCTCCAAGAATATTATGGTGTATCAAATGGATGTTAAATTGGCCTTCTTGAATGGGGAATTAGAGGAAGAAGTGTACACTGAATAACCTTAAGGATTATCTCTCCCAGATAATAAGGACTATGTCTGCAAACTAAGTAAGGAATTATATGGACTAAAAAAAGCTCCTAGAGCCTGGTATTTAAGATTAGATAAATACCTATGACATCAAGGCTTCACACGAGGTCGCGTTGAAAATAACTTGTACTTCACATTTGAAGGAAAAGGAATTACAATAATTGAGGTATATGTGCATGACATAATTTTTGGAAGCGGTGATGACAAAATCAGTTATAGGTTTGCTGAGAGCATGAAAAAATAGTTTGAAATGTCACTACTCAATGAACTATCCTTGTTCTTGGGACTGCAAGTATCCTAGCTCAAGGATGGTATTTTCATCACCCAAGCCAAATATATTAAAGAAAATGCTAAACAGATTCAATATGTAGGAGTGTGAACAAGTATGCACACCCATGATCAAAGCATGAAAACTAAGCAAGGGTGATGAAGCTAATGAGGCATAACAAAATCTCTACATATCAATGATAAGAATTATTCTATATGTTACAGCCTCAAGGCATGATATAATGTAGGTCGTGGGACTCTTTGTAAGATTTCAAGACTCCCCAAAGGAAAGAATTTTCAACTATATGAAAGGGACTTTAGACATTTCCTTATGATATCCATGCAATGGTGAACTAATTCTAGAAGCATACACAGATGCAGACTAGGAAAGAAGCATTTACAATCGAATAAGAATAAGTGGGGATATCTTCTCCTTAGGGAAATGATTAGTTTCCTAGATAAGCAAGAAACAATCCTCAGTATCCCTATAAAATGCTAAATCATAGTACATTGTTGCAGCAGTATGTTGTTCACAAATATTATGGATGAAGCAGACTATGGAAGATGTCCAAATAAAGAATAACTAGATCATTTCAGTTTTCTATGACAATACGAGTGCCATTAGTATCTCAAAAAATCCAGGGATGCACCCAAAGAAAAATCACATACCGATTAAATATCATCTTGTAAGAGAACAAGTGGCTAAGAACACAATCAAGTAGGAGTATGTGGATACAAAAGACCAAATCATGAAAATATTTACAAAACCTCCTCCTAGAGAAACATTTGAGTATCTAAGAAGAAAATTAGGAATAATTTTCGCCTCCCATCTTGAGGAAAAACAAATCAACTAAAGAAAGGATCTGTGACTTGCCAAGTACAAATCCAAGGGGAGACAACAAATTATAAGGTCCCTTTTCCATAGATGTCAAAGGTAGATAACAGTTAGAAGAAGGCGAGAAAGAAAGAAGATAAGAAAATACCAATGAAAGGGGGGGAATTGATAGGGGGAGCCTAATTATGTTGACATCAATGACAAAGGGGGAGATTGTTGATGTATTGTCATTGATGTCAAATACATGTAATGAAATGATAAATGTGGAATTGATTCTCCTGATTTTTTTAGTATGATTCTATGTGCATGTTCTTATAATTGTGAATATGCATGCAAGTTTTATATTTTCCGTATTTACGCACATATTCATGTACATAAAAGAATAATTGTACATAATCATAAGTATGAGACTTGTAAATTGAGAAAATTGTGTGTGCACATATCCCACAAGTGTATTGGAATTTGTGTGTCTTAAACAACTAATATGAATTGCAAAAGTGGCATGTCGATGGAAAAATTAACTTGTCAGAGACACAATCCATCAAGAAGATATACGAAGTAAACAGACTTCAACAAGTGGACACATATATAGAGTAAAAAATATTACAAATAAGAAAGAGAAGGATGTGGTGAGGTAAGCTTGTAGCAATGAAGTTCTAACTGTTTGAAAAGATTCAGAGTTCTTTGTTTTTCGGGGTATCAATGGCTCATTGATTGTAAATGAATATATTTTTGGAGTGGAGATGAAGTGAGAGATAAGCATCACTGGTTGATAGGATACCCAAAGTTTGGATGTGGGAACAACACGTATAACTTTGTTGATATTTTTCTATAAGCATAGTGAAAATCAGTTAAGAAGATGCAGATCGTAGTTATCTTCGCATATATTATTTTGAAGAATGGTCTAATGCAGACACAGACACTCTAAAACATATCGCAGTCTATTTGTATTTTGGGAAACTGTCAGATGCAAATATAAAGAAACATATACAGAATTGCAATAGTTACATAATTTGAAGAAGAAGAAGACATATATCATAATTTTTTTGGGCGACTGACTGGTACACATACGTAGATGCATATCATAATATTTCAGAAGTTGTGGAACTTGAAGGAAGTATGTTTCTATATTTTCCATACAATCTCATTTCATATTTGGAAGGAATGACGGTGAAAGGATCTGGGGATTTAAACCTCCTTCTAGTGGGTGGCAGAGAACTATCGGGGTGTAGAAATATTCTTTATGTGGGTGTAGATAAAATTTAAGGGATCACAATCTCCTTCCAGTGGGTTCTAAAGAACAAAAGGAAGTTGCAACTTCCACACCTCGAGAGCATGGTTCTTTCAAAGATCAGAGCTTAAAGAAACAAGTCACAGTTTGCGCGACCATACTGAATCTATTCAAGTCGGTTCTTATACAAATATAAATTACTATAGGTTGGTGCTAATATATTGCAAGTTGTACTTGAAATTAAGTGAACATATGAAATGAGTGGGTGCTCATGTTCAGAGACTGTAATCTCCCATCGATGTAACTGTTCATATTCATACATATGGATATAATTTTGTTCTCAAAATTTTGTGCTTTGTTCTATTATATTCTAAATACGAAACTCTACATAATCTATCCATATACATACAATTAATCATTCACCCTGCCTCTCAGTAATCACTTAATACCTCAATTGGTATCAGAGCAAGTGTCTTTAGTAAATATGCTATCATCTGGAAGATTGATCCAACATAGAAATTACGAGATCAAAGGTATCTCCTAAGGCCATAAAGGACACACTAAAGGATGAAGAACTCGCATAAGTGGAATTTGAAGGAGAACTGATCAATTCTCTTGAAGAATTATAAAAATCCAGGAAGAAAAACAAGGCCCTTAAAGAGTAGTTTGCAGAACAAAAGGAACAAATCAAAGAAACAAGGAGACTCACAATGGAAATAATGGAACAACCAACACAATAGGAAGAAAAGTGTAATAAAATGGATGGCAAAATTGTTCATCTAAAATAAGAGCCACACAAGGAAAATAATCAATTGAATTCTAGAAAAAAACAGGGATTCTAGAGAACTACATAAGACCAAAACTAACCGTTGAAATCTATGTAAATGCTGTCAAGAATTATATATCAAAGGAATAAAAAATTTATATAACAAAGGCGTCCTCTTCTCCAAAGGACATCCATATAAAACCAATAATTTCTCGGTCAATAAGGTATCAAACTTTATTTATAGGAAACTATTTTTTATGTAGGAACTTTGGTGATAAAGTAGTGAACTGCAGAGCATGTCCACGTAAATACTCTATAGTGTATAAAATATCCTACAGAAGGGATGATGCTTAAATGCAGACTGAGGTTTCACAAGAAGACTCAAACTCATTTAGTCCAATTAATACAAAACATGAATGCCAACAATGTGGCAATTATGGACATAAAATTAAACAATGTGAAAAAGGGCCTTTACCAAAAAATAATTATCACCCAAAGAAAAAACTTGCTCAATAAGGCTGTGAAGACTACAAATTAGCACTACATGTGCATAATAAAAGGGGTGATTGGTACATTAGTAGTGTATTTTATAAACATATTACAAGTGACAAAGGGAATTTCTTAAAACTAAAAGAATAAAAGAGAGCAAATGTGTACTTTAGAGACAATGGTTCAACCAAAATCATAGGAAAAGGAATGGTCACTCTAGGAAACCAAAGAACTAAATTAGATAATGTACTATTGGTTGAAAATACAAAACATAATATTCTCAGTGTGATCTAAATGTTTGATCAAGGACATACTCTCACCTTTGATTCATAGAAATGTAGGATACATGATAGAAATACTGTCATCTAGATGAAAATGAAGAAAGATGTTTCCTAGGACAAGAAGATGAAAGTTGTCTCTATTACAGAAGAATGGGACATATAAATTTTGACAATTTGGTCAAAATCAACAAGATATAGGATGTAGAAGATATTCCAAGAATTACAAAACCGGTGCAGTCATCCTGTAAATATTGTTAACATGGAAAACAAACAAAAGTCAGTTTCAAGGGAAAGGAACACTCTACATCAAAACCATTGGAATTAGTTCATACATATATGCATGGACCCACTAGAATAAAATGGTTGAAAGGTGAATGCTATTTTTCATTGTTGATAGATGATTTCGCTCAAATGACATGGGTCATTTTTATTCAAAAAAATATGAAACATATGAGTGCTTCAAGGCTCCCATAAAATTTCTGGAAAATGAAACATATCAAAAAATAAAATGTCTCAAGTCATACAATGGTGGAGAATTCATTTCAAATGATTTCAAGGACTATGATGAATAACACTGGATAAAAACACAATTCTCAGTAGCCAAAATTGCAGTAGAATGAGGTAGTTGAAAGAATGAATAGAATTGTGCAAGAAATGTCGAAAATCCTACTTAATGATTCCAATATTTCATATACATTCTGGATACATTCCATTCACAGAACCGTTCACATTTTAAACAGAAAACATACTAGAACATCATAGTTTGATGATGCCATATGATCTCTAAAGAGGAAGACCAGACACTGTCAAGCATTTTTTAATCTTTGGAAGTAAATTCTACATAAAGATAAATGAAGACAACCTTGTAAAAGTGGATTTAAGATCATATGAAGGTATTTTTTCTGGGATATGCAGTCAGGAGTAAAGCCTACATATGCTATAATCTAAGTCTAAAGAATGTAATTTAATGTCCATATGTAAAATAGATGAGGAATTAGAATATAGTAGATCAAAAGACGATCACCAATACTTTCCTAAACAACTTACAAAAACCACACAAAATGAAGAATGGAACATTGATCATCAAATTAGTTTACCTCAAGAAGAGGAAACAAGTAGGAAAGACACAAAAAAATCCATCTAGATTTGTTCAAAAGAATAATTTAGAAGAGTTTATCATAGGTGATAAGAATGTTGGCATGGAAACCAGGAGAAAACTTCTAACAAATAGCATTGAGCAAGTACATCTCTCACTATTGTCTTAGAAAGAACCAAATGATCTTACTGAATCTAAATCTGATGAATATTGGGTTAAGGATGTGAAGGAAGAACTAAGTCAAATAGATAGAAACAAAACCTAGGAGCTAGTTCCTTGACTTAAAGAAAAAAATGTCATAGGAACAAAATTGGTTTCTAGAAATAAAATGAATGAGGAGGGAAAGGTTGTGAGGAACAAGGAAACATTACTCTGCAAGGGGTATGCACAAATTGAAGGTATAGGTTTTGAAGAAACCTTCGCCTTGGTATCTCGGATAAAATCAATTGGAATGTTTTTAACATATGCTTTCTCCAAGAATATTATGGTGCATCAAATGGATGTTAAATCATCCTTCCTAAATGGCGAATTAGAGGAAAATTTGTACATTAAACAACCTAAAGGATTCTCTCTCTCAGATAATAAGGACTATGTATGTAGACTAAGAGAGGAATTATATGGAATAGAACAAGCTCCTAGAGCCGGGTATTCAATATTAGATAAATAAATACGACATCAAGGCTTCACATGAGGTCACATTGATAGTAACTTGTACACTTAATTTGAAGGAAAATACATTATGATGATTGAGGTATACATGAATGACATCATTTTTGGGAGCAGTGATGACAAGCTTAGTTAAAGGTTTGCTAAGAGCATGAAAAAAAGTTTGAAATGTCACTACTCTATGAAATATCCTTTTCTTAGGACTGCAAGTATCCTAGCTCAAGGATGGTATTTTCATCACCCAAGCCAAATATATTAAGGAAATGATAAAAAAATTCAATATGGAGGAGTATAAACCGGTATGCACATCCATGATCACAGAATGCAAACTAAGCAAGGATGATGAAGCAAATGAGGTAGATCAAAATCTCTACATATCAATGATAGGAAGTATTCTAATTGTAACAACCTCAATACCTGATATCATGCAGGACATGGGACTCATTGCAAGATTTCAAGCCTCCCCAAAGGAAACACATCTACTTCAAATCAAAATATTTTCTAGGTATATGAAAGGGATTTGGACTTTGTATTATGGTATCCACATAGTGGTGAACTAATTCTAGAAGCATACACAAATGAAGACTAGGAAGGAAGCATTGATGATCGAAAAACACAAGTGGGGATTCCTTCCTCTTAGTGTTAGATTTTTAACATTTAAGCAATATGATATTAGGATCTTATCTGAGAGAATAACATGCACAACAATAAAAACAAGAGACAAGAGACATAAAGAATTTTCCTTGGGGAAACCATAAAGGAGAAAACCTCGCAACTTCCTCAGAGATAGAATGAGCACCAATGGCAGTAGTAAAACCCAAAGACAGAAAATATGATCTCCATAGTTGTTCTCTCTCTCTCACTCAAGAGAGCTTCTCCTCTCTCACTCATGCACCCAAATGAGTGAGTGTGTGTGATAAATAGAGAGGATCACTCTCTATTTATATTCTTTCATTCACTTAATTTCCACTTCAACAAGTCAGCCCCACTTAACAATTACTTACCAGGGCAGACATCTTCATGAGAGTCTAATAACCCTAGTGCCCCACAACTGTGGGGACTTTTCCCTATGATCAACAAGGAGGGTTAACCTTGACTCAATTGTGGGGACTATTGTCCCGACTTACAATGGAGGGTTAACCTCAATGACTTTACATGACTTATTTACATTATTGAGTCTCCCGATTGGAACATCAGGGCATGACATGAATCAATTACATTACAGATACTCCCCGAAATAAACATAGGGGTACAATACATAAGAAATATAAGTGAATACATTCTGAAGTTACAAATACATCAACACTCCCTCTTAACTAGGAAGGTATTCTCTTGACACAATTTATCAACACAAGTATTCTTCTCTGTATCATCTGGATCATCATCAAGTCATCTTCATCTTTAGGTCATCTTCATCGTCAAGTCATCTTCATCAAGTCTGGATCATCGCTGGATCTAGATCATCACTGGATCATCATCAAGTCTGGATCATGACTTTATCTAGAGCATCATTGGATCATCATCAAGTTTGGATCATCATCATCATCACTGCTTCCGCTATCTCAATCAAATGATGCTATCTATTCATTCTTCTCGTCACAGGAAGTTCTACAGAGCCAAACCTTTTTCATGTTGGTTGTAGGCCTAGTCTCCAGGTAGGTCTTCAATGTCTTCAACACTTATATCTGACCATGGAATGAACCATGTCAAAAAGGCCCACCCAACACTTACATCTAACCATGGAATGAACCATGTCAAAAAGGCATGCCCAACACTCACATTTGACCATGGGAGGAACACATCCACCACCATGTCAGAAAGGCCCAGTACTTACATCCGACCATGGGAGGAACACATCCAAGAACCATGTCAGAAAGGCCCAACACTTACATTCACTAGCATGATAGGACACACCTACTATCATCTATGAAAAAGGCCCAACACTTACAACCATCAGCATGATAGGACACACCTACTATCATCTGTGGAAGGGCCCAACACTTACAACCAGTGGCATGGTAGGACACAACTACTACCATCCAAGGAAGGGCTCTACACTTACAACCAGTGGCATGGTAGGACACAACTACTACCATCCATGGAAGGGCTCTTAGCTCTAGGCTGAGTATTCTTGGTAAGTGACCAAGTGTCTCCATTCTCCCAGAGAATGGCCTATCAGCACTAAGCTGAGTATTCCTAGTAACTGACCAGGTGCCTCCATTCTCCCAGAGAATGGTCTCTCAGCATTAAGCTGAGTATTCCTGGTAACTAACTAGGTGCCTCCATTATCCTAGAGAATGGCCTCTCAACACTAAGCTGAGTATTCCTAGTAACTGATGTAACGTCCCCGACCCTCCGACCGACGAAGAGGATGCTACCATGGCGTTAACCATCCGGGATAAGAGCCCCATGAACATGTACATTCATAAAATGGTAAAATGCTGAAACAGAATGCTTTGAAACTAAAACATGCATACATGATTATTTATCATACACAGCGGAAGCAACATACATTCATACAAGCATTCCGCATGTTCATCCTGATCATTAACAGTAAATAGGATTGCAGAAGTAAAATAGACAAGATTACTTATCTTATAAAGAACTCGTTCCACAACCAGCTACGTCGCTGCAACGTTCCACCCAACCATAGGCTAGCACGCTCTTAAATCTCTCAGCAATGCTGCCACCCCCGAGTTGGGCATGACTCCCCAAGGAATAAGGAACTAAGAGGATTACACATAGCCAAGGGTAACAACACCACAAGGGTACACAGTTCAGCCAAGCCAACATGGTTGGGTTTATCAGGCGAACAACAAGTCATCCAAGCCAACAAAGTTGGGTTTATCAGGCCATCCAGGAGCTGGGAAAGGCTAATGCTAAGCTGGTGAGCTCATTGAAGAGCTGCAGACACCAACACTAGAACCAGCCTGGATTCTAAAACACCCACACACACCCAACACAAGGAAGTCAATCCCTTCTCTACAACACAGTCCCTCAGACCCTGATCTTCCCTCCAGTGCTCTTCAGGGGTTGTGGAGAAGAAATCCAGCTCAGTAGCTTTGTCTGTGTGGTTCTCAACCCACCAGGTTTATCAAGCACCTCAGGCCCTCATTCACCAACCCAAAATAGTCTGAGGACAAATACATTGCATGCAAGTAGCCAAACCGCTTATTCAAGCGTTTATAGGAAAACATAGTCAAGCCATCGTGGCAGGCAGCAATTAACACACTCACATGAACCTACAGTAAACCAATATTCAATACCATCGCTGTGAGACTTACACAGACTGGAAATGGTCAAAAAGACACGACCAACATTCACAGCTCAGCGTGGATTCACAGGAAAAACACCCTGATCCTCTACCAATGCCGCATTGTAGGTAACTCAGTCAACATTGCGTGAGGAAAAACGCTCCCATCAATCAGTGGGAAAAATCTCGATAATTTCCGCTGCGATCCGCTATGATGGATGAAAAAAATACACAGCCCAATGCGTGGAGGTAGAAGTTGGTTCTCTGTGTGGATGGAAAGAACAAAATTATAGACCGGCAATTAGCGCTAGAGAGAGGAGGCAGACCCCCACACAAAGGATGGTAAAACATTTTATCCCCATCCTGCATGACGAAGACGAACAACCATGATTCGAGGGAGTGGGCAGAACGGTCCCTACGTCGTGGAGAGGAGAGCAAGCGTGGGCATGGTAGTGGTCTTTTTGCCAGCCAATCACTGCCTCAACTAACAAAAAAGGAAATAACCAAGGGTGGTGGTGACACATAGTTTTCCCCGATGACTCAATGTTCCACATCCCCCTTTCCTTATCCTTTGGAATCATGCCCCTTCTCAATTTAGTTGCTGCGAACATAGCTGGTTGGGTTATTTAATTAAAATGCGTGTTTACATGATGCCACAATTAAATATATGCCGCATGTCCTGATATACCATCGGTGACCATTCCTAATAAAAAAACACAACATAACCAAATCTATGGTGGGGCCTTGGCCTTTAGCTCCGCACCAATATTATTTACAACATATGTATCCTATGTATTTTAATGCAAGCAGGGTTAAAACCAGGGTATTACAACTGACCAGGTTCCTCCATTCTCCTAGAGAATGGCCTCTCAGCACTAAGTTGAGTATTCCTAGTAACTGACCAGGTGCCTCCATTCTCCTAGAGAATGGCCTCTCAACACTAAGCTGAGTATTCCTGGTAACTAGCCAGGTGCCTCCATTCTCCTAGAGAATGGCCTTCAGCACTTATATCTGATCATGTGAGATCACATCCCTCAATCACATCAAAATGGCTCTACACTGATCATGTAAGAACACATCCCACAATCAAATCATAATGTCTCTGCACTAATCATGTGGTAACACAACCCACAATCACATCAGAGCATCTCTACACTTACATCTGACCATGTGAAGCTCAGGCTTCCACCATGTCAGAAGGGCCAACGCACTTATATCTGACCATGGAAGGAACCAATCCTCTCACCATGTCAGAAGGGCTCACAGACTCATCACTTCCCCTTGGAAGAAACCTTGATGTGGAGAACACCAAGCTTCTCCCTGAAGTAATCAAACTTCACTCTATCCATTTCTAGCATAGAATCACATCAGGGCTGATTACATCCAAGGATAAATTGCAAGCTTTGACAGGGATGATTACATCCAAGGACAACCTATAGGACCGATTACATTTGAGCAACCTACAAGATTCGCCAAGATTTATGCTCAGACAACCTGTCTCACCGGATATGCTAGAACTCCCTCTTTGAAGAGATCTTGATCTGGATCACATACTGGAGCTTCACTACTCCTCTCTGCATCATACAAAAATGCAAGTCAGATCAACCAATTCAAATAGTAGTTTTCAAAAGAAACATACTACCTCCCAAATAGCAAGTGGCAACAACTTTTTCCTCGACTGTACTCAGTGCCACGTAGGACTGCTTCCTACTACACCAAGAAGTGCTCTTCCTATCAATGGCACTTCCTGCCCAATCCGAATCCACATAACCCTCTAGGTTAATGTTCTGATTTTACTCATACTTGAGCCCATAATTAACTGTACCCTTGAGGTACCTCAATGCATGCTTTGCAATCATTAGGTGAACATGTCTCAATGTGTTCACAACAAAGAAAATATCTAGTCTCGTATTCGTCAGGTACATCAAGGAACAAATAATCTGATGATACATTGTGGCATCAACTAAATCTGATGAAGCCACACTCACTAGCTTTAGGTTCGATGCCATAGGTGTGGCCATGGCCTTGCAGTCCATCATCCTGAAGCTCTTTAGGATCTCTACTACATACTTCCCTTATTCCAGGGAGATTCTACCACACCTCCATGCCTAGAAGGTAGTGCATCATATCCAATTCCTTCATTTCGAACTTGGTAGCAAGTCTCCTTCTTGCAACTTTAATGAGTTCCTCTTTTCTGTTAGGAACAAGTCATCGACATATAACAGGAGCATCACTGGTCTTCTGCCTTCAACCTTGAAGTAAAGGTTGGAATCCACTTTACTCTCAGTAAATCCTAGAGTCATCAGTAAGCTATCCATCCTGTCTTACTATGTCGAATCTCAGGATCTTTTGTAGTCACTCCCTCTAAAGTGGAGCATCATTCTCCCTCTGCCTATACTGGAGTGACAAGTAGCTTCCTCTGCTACTATTAGTCTGTGTATCCATCTAGGGTCACTGGATACCAAGATCCTCTATCTTGAACTTTTCAAAAGTTCTTCTCGCACCCATCTGTGAGCTTGTCATCCTCTATAGGATTTCATCTTCAACCTTGTAGCAAAGGTTAATACATTCATCACTCTAGGTGATCTTCAAGCTCCTCATGTATGTGTTATCCCATGGGTTCCTTCTGAGCTCGTACAAGGCCTTCTTTTATTTGTACACATGATTCTGCCTGTCATGTGTATTTCTAGTGGATGCAAATGTCTCTTCATAGTCTATGCCTCATGTCACGAATCTTGCCTTGTATCCCATGATGTTTCCATCTACTGCATGATGGAACTATGAACTTCCCTTCAAGTCTCGATACTGCATCCTAGACATCATTCTTCATTTTGGATTATTAGAGTGAATCTTGAATTGTCTTCACTTGTTCTTCGAAAAAGTCTCATCCTTGTTTTCTTGTAGGTGATTGTACGCGATCTTTCCTACAAGTAAAATGCACCATTTGTATGATTAGAAACATTTTATAATGCATATTCATAATGGTAATTCTTATGCATAAATATATGATCATGCAACTATTTTAGCCAATACAACATTCATCCATATCTCACGAAAACTTTCTATATGCCTTCCATCTCTACTAGGACAACATTGAGATTGTGCACTAATCAAATATGTCAGCAAAGAGGTTTCATTCTAGATAAGTAGCAATGGAGAGTTGTATAGCACATGATCTACTTACCCATCACATGCATAGTAGTAGTATATTGTCATTAATGCAAACATTCTATCATGCATAATACATCAACTGAATATAAACAAATGCATAACAAAACAATATCATGAAATGACAATTGAATACTTATCTTTATCATCTTCTTCATTCATAACAACATCATTTCTTATCCAAATGCTAAGATGGATAATATATTCTTGAAGAGTTGAGTCCTTCGTATTCCTCATCACTTAAGGGATCTTCTTTGGATGGTGAGAGCTTGATCTTCAGTTGCTCCCATCTTCTTTTCTCTTATTATGAGTCAAGCTTCTTCTTGTGTGTACTTTTCCTAGAGTCTGCTGAAATTAATCACTTCCTTCTGGAACACATTCCTCAAATGAATGAATCCCATGATCCTAGGAGGCCATTCAAGGTGGTTATCACAACTTCTGCATTCTCCACTTCTTCTTCTACTGCTTCAAGTTGTTCTTTGATTTGAGAGACCCTTGTAAAGTATGACTATATGGTCTCTGAATTCTGGATATTCACATTCTTCAACTATTTTCTCAAATTCATCTTTTGATTTATGTTCTTCCCTTCAAATAGCTTGGTCAAGGAATCAAACATCTCTTTCAGTGTCTTTAGGGAAGACACTTGTGGTATAAGGTGATCCATGATTGAATCAGCAATGATCTTCTTGGCCTTGACCAGCTTCTTCTTGTGTAAGGATTTTATCCTCATCTCCCTCTGGAACTAGAACCTCTCTACTTATGTAGGTGTCCAATTCATTTCCTTCAAGAACTAGTGAGATTCGATTTGAGGTGTCAATCCTAGTTTCGGAGCTAGCTGATCTAGGGTTTGTCAGAGAAACCCTAATTTTCAAAACTTGTAATCTTTCAAATATGATTGGATAGAAAGATAAAACTCTTCAAGGCCAGCTGTCCAATGTACTCCTTTTCTAAAAACAGTGGAGGGAAGCTCCCGGAACATGAAGCCCTAGTTTACCAATTTCTTTTGCAGAAATGTATGATACTGTTTCTGTGGTATCTCCAAAATTAATGCTCCTCTATGTCTAAAACTTCGTACTATGGTATCCTTGTCCATCCTTGTTACAACACCACATGTTTCATCAGAATTGGTTTCACCAATTGGGACTTATGATCATTTTCCCAAGGTGACCTGTTTCAGGATTCTTCAGCATAGCGAAGTTGTACGGACTTCGATGTGTCACTGTTTCATCTTCTGGGTCTAAAACATTTACCACATAAAGCACAGTCCGTTCCCTTTCTGGAATATGTTTATAAATTTCATTTGGACCTTTGTAGCCAGAGATATAGAAATTCTCCCCAGGTTTCCTGTTTAGGGATGAATCCTGGAAGAGGCTGGAACCCTAACTTGGAGGAATCATATTGTGAGGACCCTGCAGCAAATAATTAATCAAAATACACGATATAACAGCAGAACTCAAAATCACTTTTATATTAATCGCAGGCCACTTCGAGGGGACAACCTCCTTTGAGCAAGCTCAATACAAAATAACTTCATGGTGCCTTCCTTGGCCTCAACACACACTTATATACTAAAAATAGGCGCCAATACTATGGGTCAAAACCATGGGCCAATATAAACTATGGATCAACAAATACTATAGGTGGCTTACAAAGCATATGCGCCCAACAACAATAACAAAAACTATGGATCAACAATTACTATGGGACGACTTACAAAGCATATGCGTCCAACAACAATATACTAACACGGTAAAGAGAAGGATTGACATGGGTTCCTAACATCCCCTCCCCCTTAGAAAAAGCTTTGTCCTCAAAGATTTAGATGTGGAAATTGTCACTGAATCTGAAGGAGTGGTTCCCACGTAGCATCCTCGGGCTACATTTCGTGCCATTGAATTAAGACCTCTGTGATAGAGCGAGAGTGAAGCTGACGAGTGCGCTTATTGAGGACAGCCGCCGACTCCAAAAAGATGGATCCTTCATTATCCAGTTCTGGTAAAATAGTTTGGCCTTTGATGTTGGTGCCAAGAACTTTCTTCATACAAGAGACATGAAATACTTGATGAATGCGGGAAGAAGGCGGAAGTTCCAATTTATAAGCAACAGAACCAATCTTCTGAATAATCCTATATGGCCCATAGAACTTTGGAGCGAGCTTATGACGCCCTTTGAGTTTTAGTGAGGATTGCTTGTAAGGCTGGAGACGAAGAAAAACCATATCACCGGCTTCAAAAGTGCGCTTAGAATGGTGCTGATCAGCTTGTTGCTTCATGCAATTTCTTGCCATGTGAAGATTTTCGCGCAAAATGCAAAGAACCTCATCGCGGTTTCAAAGGACCGCGTCAATTTCCTGAACTGGAGAATTGCTGGGGGTGTAAGGAAGAAGAACTGGAGGTGCCTGACCATAAACTGCTTCATATGGAGTCATTTTAGAGGCAGTGTGGTAAGAGGTATTGTACCACCATTCAGCGAGAGGGAGCCACTTTTCCCACTGATGTTGTTGCTCAGAGGAGAAGCAACGAAGATAAGTTTCCAAGCATTTATTGATAATTTCAGTCTGACCATCTGTTTGTGGGTGATAACTTGAACTCATCTTCAGTTTGGTGACAGTGTGGTGAAAGAGTTCTGTCCAAAAATGACTGGTGAAAGTTGCATCACGATCCGAGACAATGGAAGAAGGCATTCCATGAAGACGAAAGATCTGGTCCAAGAAAATTTGAGCAACGGAGGAGGCTGTATAGGGATGGCTGAGAGCACAAAAATGACTATATTTGGAGAGGCGATCAACCACAACCAAAATCACAGTCTTCCCTCCAGATTTAGGGAGCCCTTCAATGAAATCCATAGAAATATCTGTCCATATCTGGGTAGGTATGGGCAAGGGTTCGAGCAATCCCGGAAGGGGTGTTGTTTCACTCTTATTGCACTGGCAGGTATCACATTCAGCCACCATCTGTTGAATTGTCCTTTTCATGCCTTGCCAAAAGAAGTTGCACCGTGCCCGTTCATATGTTTTGAGAAAACCAGAGTGCCCACCTGATGGAGAAGCATGGAGTTCATAGAATATAGCTTGTTGAAGAGTTTTGTTCTGGGGAAGCACCAGATGACCCTTGTATCTCAGTGAAGCACCATCCCAAGAGCAATGTGGGACAGCAGAAGGGTTTTTGTCCAAGCATTGGATGATTTGAGATAATGAAGAGTCATTGACATAACCCTGTTGAACCGATTGCAACCAATTTGGAACAGGCATAGAAATAGCGGAAAGAGAACCTTGGTCATCAAATGTGCAAGAAAGGGCATCCGCCACAATATTGTCC
>LPNX010721527.1:242256-271647 GCA_001517045.1 Pseudotsuga menziesii | reverse complement strand
ACTGGTGAAGAAAAGGAACTTGTGCTTGGGCGAATAATACCTTGCTTCAGTAAGTCCCTAACGAGGAGTTCAATCTCTTTTTTTTGGTGAAATGGGTAGTGATAGGGCCTGATGTTGGGAGGAATGATTCCAGGAAGGAGCTGAATATGATGGTCCTCTGGTCGTGAAGGTGGAAGTCCCACTGGTTCAACAAAAACACATGTATATCGATCCAGAATTTGTTGGAGATCCAAAGGAGTAGTGGGGGGCGATGATGGTTTCATTTGAATGGAATGGAGCTGAGAGATGACACCATGGGAACTCTTCTTAAGGAGTTTTTCCATGCGATGTGAACTGATGATGCTGAGAGACCCTGTTTGTAATCCTTTCAATGTGTGTTTGTGTCCATCGGGGGAGAACTGCATCCAAAGTTCAGCAAAATCCCATAATATGGGGCCAAGTGTGCGCAGCCATTGAGCGCCCAAAACCACATCACATCCGCCTAAGGTCAAGGAAAACGTGTCAGAGCAGAGGTTATAATCTCCCATAGAGATATGCACATTACGACACTTCCCTTTGCAAGGTAAGGTGCCCCCATTGGCAACCATGACTTTAAAGTTGGAGCAAGGATGGATAAAACAATCAGCTTGTTTGGTGAGCCAAGGGTCAATGAAATTATGAGTGCTGCCAGAATCAATGAGTATTGTAAGAGGAAGCTTCTTGAAGTAACCGCGTACCCGCATTGTTTGGGGGGAAGTGACTCCAGCTAAAGCATGGAGGGATATCTCGGGCTGGTCGTCCTAAGATGGAGGTTCAGTAGGCGGCTCCTGAATGTCAACCGAAGCATCCATTGTATCAGGAGCTTCTTCACCAATTTCAGAGGCAGGTGGAGAATCCACATCCAAGAGATAGAGCTTTTGTTGAACACATCGATGTCCCCGACTGAATTTCTCATCACAATTATAACAAGGCCCTTTTTCTCTACGTGCCTGCATCTTTGTTTCAGACAAATGCTTGATTGGAGGTGAGCGAGGAGCTGGCGGAATGGGAGGTCGTTGAAAACCCATATTTTGGAAGGGAACAAAAGAGGATTTGGAGCGTTGTTGGGCTGCCATCTTGTCTTCTGCCAACTTATCCAACCCTAGGGCTTCCATCATTGTGTTGGGACTGAACATTTTGACCTCAGAGTGAATTGCATCCTTTAGACCATTGATAAAACAACTCCGGTAGAAGTCATCAGGTAATCCTTCAGTGTGATTAGCTAGTTTCTCAAATTCAGTTTGATACTCTTTCACAGTGCCAATTTAACGAAGTTTAGTGAGAGCTCCTATGAAGTCATCAAAAGCACTAGGACCAAATCGTTGCAAAAGGAGCTGGCAAAAATCAGGCCATTTTGG
This sequence comes from Pseudotsuga menziesii, assembly GCA_001517045.1. Classification (NCBI taxonomy): domain Eukaryota; kingdom Viridiplantae; phylum Streptophyta; class Pinopsida; order Pinales; family Pinaceae; genus Pseudotsuga; species Pseudotsuga menziesii. Next base: position 270,271 of record LPNX010721527.1, on the reverse strand, counting down.
CTCTTCATGAGCCTTTATGTACCAACGATACCATTGAAGAGCTTCCTGTTCCAAATGAAAGGAGGCAAGTGGAACTTTGTTGACATCAAAAGTATTATGAAGACTGAAATAATGTTCTGCATGATAGACCCATCCAGTTGGGTCAGTACCATTGAAGCAAGGAAAATCTAGCTTCGGACCATAAAAATTGCTGGAAGAAGAGAACCCATTGTTTGATGAATACTTGGATTGTCGTCTGGTGTTCATAGCTGAATGCTCAAGATGGAGACCGAGAAATTTTTCATCCAGTTCTTGGAGTTTGGCTTGGATGGCTGTAAGTGCTTCCTCCATGGTTTTTGCTCCTGTGCGGGTGACAACCATAACCAGGAGTTTTTTTTTTTGGGGGGGGAGTGGGTAGAAAAACAAAAACAGAAACTGTTTCAGTAGAGGAAAATCTGGATTTGGGAAAAAATCGAAAGGGTAATTTGGGTTTGAGTAAGTTTTGGACACTGTCGAGAGGACAGGGAAGCAAAAAATGGGTATTTTAGGAGCAGGGTGAAAGAATGAGAAAATTTGGTAGAGAGGGACAAAGAAGCAGAATGAGGAAAGGAATACGGTGGAAAAATTTGAAGGCGTTTGGGTGAAAATTGAAGGAGTTATCTCAAACCCTAAAATTAGACAAATGTGGGATTTCGGGTCTTGGGAAGTGGAATTTGGGATAGGGTCTTCAGGAATGAAATATGCAGAACGGAATTGCAGAGGTGTCAATGAAGTTTCAGGGAAAACAGAGTTGAAACCAAGGAGATATGGCTAAAAGTGATCAGAAACAGTGGAATATGCAATGACATGGAAGTGATCGGCAACAAATGGATCTGCAACGACGCGGAACTGACCGGCAACAGTTCTGGACAGAGGAAATCTGTGATTGTGCAACTGAAAATAGATATGGACCCCAGGTATGTGCAAATTCCTATCGGTTCAAGGGATTCACTCAGCCACCAATGCTGTCTGACGGCTTGCGTATTGGGGCAGTACCCCTCACTCCACGGCTCAGGTAAAACTGATAACCGCTTGGCCACAAACGACAGCTCTTGGTTTACCTCACGGGTGGGAACTAGTCAATCAGGTAGGGGTCGTTGCCCTTTTCACTGGCAGGTCCTCTCAATGGGCCAGCTACTTCGGGGTTTTTGTGGTACTCCTCACAATGAGTTTTAGAGCTTGTGCCCAAGTACTTCCCACAGTTAAGCGGATAGGGATTATTCCCAGATATGAACCTGCAACAGAAGCGAAAAAAAAAAATTGGGCAGAAATTTCACCCAATCGAGCCCAAGAAAGTGCTCTGATACCAGATGTGAGGACCCTACAGCAAATAATTAATCAAAATACATGATATAGCAGTAGAACTCAAAATCACTTTTATATTAATCGCAGGCCACTTCGAGGGGGCAACCTCCTTTGAGAAAGCTCAATACAAAATAACTTCACGGTGCCTTCCTTGGCCTCAACACACACTTATATACTAAAAATAGGCGCCAATACTATGGGTCAAAACCATGGGCCAATATAAACTATGGATCAACAAATACTACAGGTGGCTTACAAAGCATATGCGCCCAACAACAATAACACAAACTATGGATCAACAATTACTATGGGATGACTTACAAAGCATATGCGTCCAACAACAATATACTAACATGGTAAAGAGAAGGATTGACATGGGTTCCTAACACATATCTCCTATAATATAGCGAATCAGAAGCTTAAACTTGGAAACAATGTACATCATGAATTTATCTTCGACCTGTACAAGTTCCGGAACCTGATCCTTCTCCAATCTCGATATATAGTGAATCTACCAAAACTATCAGTTTCAGTATTTTAGGGTTTTTCAGGCCTCGGGTCAAACTAGGGTTTGACTTTCCTGGAGTTTCACCCAACCAAAAATCTCGACCCAGGTCTCTAAAATTCGATTTCTATGAGGAGAGCAATCCTATTCTGGGCTCACTCAAAAATTCCTCTTCTGTAAAAAGCCCCAATTTCCTGCACCAAAAACTGAAAATGCCCGGAATCAAATTCTGCTTCGACAGAAAGATGAGCCCTTCAATCGAGAGTTAGCCTAGAATTCTTTTGCTGATGGATTATGGAGAGAGACCCAAAAAGTAAGAATCCCTAGATTCTGCAGCTACATAGTGTCTTCTTCTCAGGTTAGCTCTGATACCATGTTAGATTTTTATCATTTAAGCAATATGATCTTAGGATCTTATCTAAGAGAATAACATGCACAACAATAAACACAAGAGACAAGAGACAAAAATAATTTTCCTCGGGGAAACCATAAAGGAGAAAACCCCGCAACTTCTTCAGAGATAGAATGAGCACCAATGGCAACAGTAAAACCCAAAGACAAAAAAGATGATCTCCACAACTATTCTCTCTCTCTCTCACTCATGTGCCCCAATGAGTGAGTGTGTGTGATAAATAGAGAGGCTCACTCTCTATTTATATTCTCTCAATCACTTAATTTCCACTTCAAAAAGTTGGCCCCACTTAACAATTACTTACCGGGGCTGACATCTCTATGAGAGTCTATTAATCCTAGTGCCCCACAACTATGGGGAATTTGCCCTCCAATCAACAAGGAGGGTTAACCTTGACTCAATTGTGGAGAATATTGCACCGACTTACAATGGAGGGTTAACCTCAATGACTTTACATGACTTGTTTACATTATTGAATCTCCCGATCGGAACATCGGGGAATGACATGACTCAATTACATTACAGATACTTACCGAAATAAACATAGGGGTACAATACATAAGATATACAAGTGAATACATTCTAAAGTTACAAATACATCAACACTTAGGGCAATTCTTAGTTTATTTGCTAAGCAAGAAACAATCCTCAATATCCCTATCAAGTGTTGAATCGAAGTACATTTCTTCAATAACATGTTATTCACAAATGATGAAGCAGACTATGGAAGATGTCCAAATAAAGAATAAACAACCCATTTCAGTTTTTTGGGACAATACGAGTGCCATCAATATCTCAAAAAATCCAGTGATGCACTCAAAGACAAAGCACATACTGATTAAATATCATTTTGTAAGAGCAAAAGTGGCTGATAACATAATCAAGTTGGAGTATGGGGATAGAAAAGAACAAACCACATATATATTTACAAAAACTCTTCCTAGAGAAAACTTTGAGTATATAAGAAGAAAGTTAAGAATAATTTCCACATCACAGCTTGAGGCAAAACAAATCAACTAATGAAAGGATCTGTAACCTGGAAAGTACAAATCTAGGGGGAGATCAAAATATAGATGTTCCCTTTTCCATTCATTTCAAAGGGGGAGAAAAGTCAAAATAAGGAGAGAAATAAAGAACCTAAGAAAATCCCAATGAAATCGGGAGCATTATAGACTAATTATGTTGACATCAATGACAAAGGTGAATATTGTTGATGTATTGTCATTGATGTCAAATACATCTAATGAAATGATAAATATGGAATTGATGCTCTTGAATGTTTTTATATGATCATGTATGTGTGTTCTTATAAATGAAAATACGTATGCAAGTTTTATATTGGTTCCATTTGCGCACATATTCATGTACATAAAAGAATAACCGCAAATAATCATAAGTAATATACTTGTAAATTAAGCAAATTGTGTGTGCAAATATACCACAAGTGTATTGGTATTTGCACGTATTAAACCACTAAGATGAAGTGAAAAAGTGGCACGTTGACACAAACATTAACTTGTTGTAGACACAATCTAGCGGGAATATATCCGAAGTAAATGAACTTCACCAAGTGAATACATATATTGAGTCAAAATTACTATAATAAGCAAGAGATGGATGTGGTGAGGTAAGCTTGTAGCAATGGATATATAAATGTTTGACAAGCTTCAGAGTTCTTTGTTTTTTGGGGTATCAATGGATCATAAAACGTAGATGAATATATTTTTGGGGTTGAGCCATACTGTGAGATGAGAAGCACTGGTTGATAGGATACCAAAAGGTTCAGATCTGTAAACATCAGGTATAAGTGTGTTTAGATTCTTCTATAATCATAGTGCATATCAGTGGAGAAGATGCAAATTGTAGTTATCTTCACACACCATATTTTAAAGAATGGTCTAACGTAGACATAGAGACTTAGATATAGATCATTGTTTTTTTATGTTTAGTGAAGCTATATAATGTAGATATAGAGACATTGATCAAGAATTGTGGAAATTGCATATTTTGAAGAAGAAGAAGACATATATCATATTTTTTTTGGGTGACTAGCTGATGCACATATGCAGACGCATATTAGAATATTTCAATAGTTGCAGAAGTTGAAGGAAGAAAATTTATATATTTTCCATACAATCTCATTTCATATCTAGAAGGAAGGATGGAGAATGGATCAAGGGGATTAAACTTCCTTCAAATGGGTTTTGGAGAATTGTCGGTGTGCAACAACATCCTTTCTGTGGGTGCATATAAAATTCATGGGATCACAATGTCCTTCCAGTGGGTGCTAGAGAATAAAAGGAAGTTGTAAATTCCACACCTAGAGAGCACAGTTCTTCTGTAGATTGGAGTTTGAAGATGAAAGTCACAATTTGTGCAACCAGACTCATATATGTTCAAGCTGGTGCTTACATAGATAGAAGTTGCTGCAGGTTGGTGCCATCATACCACAAGTTGTACTTGAGATCAAGTGAACATATGAAATGAGTGGGTTCTCATGTTTCAAGACTATAATCTCCCATTGATGTAGCTTTTCATATTCATACACATGGATATACTTTTGTTCTCAAAATTTTGTGTTGTTCTATTTTGATCTAAATCTAAAAATTTGCATAATTTGTCCATATATGCACAATTACTAATTCACACCCCCTCTCAATAATAATTTAATACCATCAACTCCTTCAAGAACATATACTACCCTCGAAGCATTGTAATACCTATTGTGACAGCTGAGTTTTCCAAATAAGTCCTTAGAACTGTCCAGTCATTTCACCCATCCAACCTATTGTTGATTCAATAATTTTCCAACTTTTTTCATGCATCTACACATTGTGCATCCTCATGTGTCAAACAAGTTGGGTAGTTGTTCCAACCATCATGCTCAAATCCATGAGAATGAACTTCCTCAAGTCCAAAACTACCTTTTCCATCCATGCTTCGGTCATCTCATGCAACTCTATCGAACCAAGTTAAGGTGTTCATCTCTTCCCAACTACCATTGATTTCCTTTTGTGATTCAACAAATGTCTAAGGCACCACTTCTTGGTCCCTTCTCATGCCTTCTGTATCTTCTCGGCTAAACTTTATAAATAACCTTTACAAGGTGCCCATGGCCTCATTACATTTTCCAAAGGTAATGATCCAATCCTACTCATCATAATCTTTGGTGAGGTGGCAAGTGGCTCCCATCCCCTAAGTCTCTCAATTGTTTTCTCACCTACCTTATTCCTTCTTCTCAAGTCCATCTATGAGTCATGGTTTATAAATCATGCCAACTTATCAAGTGTAACTTTGTAATCTTCCTCATAGATCCAGTTACAAGATTCTATGTACTCACAAGTTGTTGGCTCAAGACTCCATGAATCTTCATCATCACTACAATACTCATTTAGGCCAAATGTTCCTCTGAAATATTAACCTTTTCTTATCTCTTCTTGGATCCATGTATTATCAACTTTATTAACCCTTCAAAATATGGTGTAGTCCTTCTAACAACCTCTTATAGCTGTTTTGATTCCATTAAGACATCCTAGTAATCACAATGTTGAAGTGTTCCCAAGGTGGTCTTCGACTCCCATGTATTTCCTTCAACCAATTAATTGTTCCACAAGTGAGAATATCCTTGAATGAGTGAATTCATTCCCAATTACTTTAGGATTGTATCTGTATCTACCAGTATACAACCCACTTTCCTCAATCATTTGGGTGTTAGATGGGATTTGGGGATTCTTATGACCAATGTACAAAAGTATACAATGTATGTGACATCACATTCTAGGAAATATTCTCTTTCTATCTTATCTTGACCCACCAATGTAGTTGGTGTAGGTATATCAGTCACCCTGACCTCCCTTACAGTTGTCAACAATACCTCTTCCAACTATTCACACCACTAGGCGAGTGCCTCATCATAGTGTTTTGCCTCAAGGATTTGGATCCTTCTAGTTCAAGTGATCCCACTTCTTGGATTGCATCTCCTTTGGTATTGACAATGGTGTCATGAATTTCTCCTTTGGGAGTCCTTCATTCCCAACCTTTTCTACCTTTGTTGGTGCAAGATTCACCTTGTATCAAACATGTTACGTTTGGTCAACAAAATTGCACATTTTTTTAGTTCTCTTCAAAACTGTCTCTACCCAAAGCTCTAACACTGCAAACTTGTTTTCCAAGCGAACTATGTTTTTTGATGCACCCAAGGTTTTCTAGCTTAATTCCACCACTTTCGGCTATTGTGTGACAATGGGTGTCTCCACTATCTCAAGCAACTACATGGATGCTATCCTAGGTATGTGGCCCATCTTCCTTCTCATAGTCATCAATAAACTCCAAGTCTTAGTTTCATGCAAGAACACCAAATTATTCTTGTAAGGAACTAGTATAGCCTTGGCTATCCCAAATAAGTCTTATTGTTTCAGCGTGATTTTCCACACATGATACATCATGCTTTGATGGCCTATCCATGTACCTATGCAGACTCTTTTCACCCTTTTCTCTCACTATAACCTTGATGCTCCAGTGGAATCTTTAAAAAGACATTTGTATATGTATACATGGGTCACAAGTCTACAACCTGCGTATACATAGCTTGCACCATTGTCACCTACATAGATTGGGAATTATGCTAAAAAAAAATATTTGGAGTTTTTCCCATCAAGTAACAAATGACTTGATCCTTGTACTTCCATATGTTGGGAAACGCTCCATTTTGACCCTTCACTTCCTAGTAAGGGGATATATATTGAGCTACTATGAAGCATTAAAGGAGGAGAACTTTGTATATCAAACATACTATAGTGGAATTGTGCCCCATTCTTATATACTTGAGTATGCATCCCTTTTTCCTTGAAGAAACCATTATTGCTATTTTCCAAGTTTTCCTTTATATGTGAGCTTGCCTTTGTATGGAGTATTGAAGTGGTGGAGGCCCAGGTGGAGGGACTTAGGTTCTTTATTTCAGCGAGGTGTCGACATAAGTTGTCATTTGTATCTCTGTTGATATTAATAGAAATATCCATTTATCGTCCATTTGCAAGTGTAATTATGAATATTCTTATCCATGGATGTAATTACTTTGTTTATGTATTAGAATGGAACATTCTAGATTAGATTCTAATGCTTTACATATATCATGCTTGGATATATTGTTGTTGTTGAGGGAAATTTGTAGGTGCAAGTTGATTGAAAGCTCAACGGGGATCTATTTTGAATGCCCAGAATAAGGCACGCCCCTTGTCTTTTAGTGTTAGTTTTGTTTATATATTTAGCATTCTTGTAAATGGGTTTATTTGTGGTGTCATCCTGTCTATTGTGCTCCACTCCAAGCCATAAAATATATTCTCTGTAACTGATTTGGCGACTCCGTTGGGGAATTTATTTTTTGGTGGGGTTTTGGGTGCATTGTTTTTCTTTCTTTGATTCTTGTTTCTCCTTGTTTATGTGTTTCATTTGGTAGTATGTTCATTCATTGACAGTCCCCTAGAATGGTTTGAACCTTGTATTTCTTTTTACGACATTCTTCTCTGTATATGCGGGTCAGAGAATATATAGTCACGTATATACGTGGGTTGTACTCTACGTAGTTGCATACATTAGCTACTGTCCTTTGAATAGTCACGACATCCTCCCTTTTGGTTGATTTCTTGATGTGTGAATTTGTTGGGTGGGTTGTGAGTGTGGTTGGGTCCTTCTGGGTTATCTCCTTTTTTGTTTAGCCATTAGTGCATTAGTATTTTCAACCTCAATGTCTTGCTTGGCTTGTGTTTTCTACTTACTACAGAGACTGATAATTTTAGTGACTTTTATTACATTTTCATTCTTTTATATGGAAAATACAAAATAATTCTATAGTTGCATACTTACTTGCATCTCACATATGCATTTAAGGAGGGATTTGATTTGGGTTGCTTGAATGATAGTAGCGTTCAAGATTTCATATAAGAAGGATTGCATTGGAATTTGAAAAGGAATGAAATTATTTTCATTACATGTAGTCGCATACCCTCTTTTTCATGTTTGAAAACAAAGTTGCACGTGGCATTATTTTTTAGGTGTGCATATTTACTTCATTAATGACTCGTAACATCACTGGTTTAATGTTCATTACCCTTGATTTATCACAACCATTAAAATTAATGCTTGAATTAAAATTGATAACACTTTTTTATTTGATAGAGGTGCACCAACAAGCTTAGTATTGTAGAGTCTTGGAATACGGCATCGTGAGTAAATCTTTCCAAGAGTATGAAACAAAAAAACTAGGTGTCTGTCCACATGAGAAGCGAAATCCTTGGTATAATTAGTGTTCTCAATAGAATGCTATTACATAGGAGTTAAGCATGAGGAAACACGCATGTTTGTGGTGGGGATATCCCCTTGCCACTTTCTATTGAGCGCCGAATATATTTCTTGTTAGTGATTGAGCAAAATATGAAGAAACTAGAACTTTAAAACTTTAATCCACAATAATTGTGCATATCAATATCATCAATAATCCATAGAAAAAAATCAAACTATAGAAAATAGGATATACCCTGGGAAAACCCTCTACTAATTCATAGGATAAAAAACCCAACAAACAGTCTTAGAGTATGATTGATAAGTAGTAGAGAATTATTACAACACAATAGAAAATTTCTTTCACTGAGAGCACTAGAGAGTGGAGTTAGAATGGAAAACCATTTCTAATTTCCAAGTGCATAACACTTTAATAACAATTCAAATTAGGTTTTACAACGAAAATAGAATAGTTTCATTTATCAGCAACTTTTTAACACTTATAACACTGATCCATCTTCAATCATGCATCCCCCATTGATCGGGTGCCACGTTGACACTCCATAATTATCTCCCACAAGAAGATATGTGCCTTCCATTAATTAACTAACTCTAACTGAGTTGTTAACTGAGTGTACTGTTTTGAACTGAATGGAACTGAGTGTAACTACATTCAATTGAGAGTAACTAAAATGAACTGAATGTAATTGAACAATAACTAAATCTAACTGAATAGTAACTGAATAGATTTGAATGTAATTGAACAGAACTTAATGTTTCTCCATCAATGTTTATTTCCAACAATCACTTGCATAAATTAAGGAGTTGATTCCTTAATTAACTAAATTTGTTTACTATAACTAATACTCAACAGATATCTAATCAATTCGAGTTTACTTGGTGGGAAAATATGCAATTCGAATTCTCTCTCTATCTATGTTCTTATATTAAATATATCTACATGGTCCATATGTGTTTTCGTTAAATAATCATCTTTATCATATAATACTCATAAGATCGTTTCCAAACCTATGATCATATGTATTTCACCAGTTCATATAGTCACATGCTAAATTAAATCACTCTAAGGGTAGCTAATCCTTAAAGGAGACTTGTAGCACCTATTGACCATGACTATCCATACATCACATTGTATATCTACTTTACCTAGTAAAGCACACCACCTCACAACATGAGGATATTTATAGAACTTGATATTACTCACAAGTCTACTATCTTGATATTACTCACAAGACTCAGCTGATATTACTCACAAGATTTACTGACTTGATATTACTCACAAGTCTATTGTATTGATATTACTCACAAGACTCATCTTAATATTATTGACAAGTTTTACAACATCACCACCTCAATCATATGAGGATATTTGTAGGACTTGATATTAATCACAAGTCTACTTTCTTGATATTACTCACAATCCAGATACTGTAATCTCAACACTCCCTCTCAACGAGGGAGACATTCTCTTCCATACCAAGCTTATCTAGAAAGTGTTTAAACTTCGTCACAAATAGAGGCTTGTCACAAATTTGCCATCTTCTCATCAGTACCTATGTACTGGAACTCATGACCATGACTTCAATGAAGTAAAACTTCATCTCAAATGTGTTTTATAATAAAACACATATAGGGTTTTCGAGAAAGCTTGACTATTAACACCTAATGATTGTAGGCTCAAGTCTTTCACCCTAGTAGGTAGCTTTCCAAGCTATAGTACTCTTTAGGTAGTACTATCCGCAAAACACAATTTTCTTTTGTAGTACTCTTAGACATACATCTTGCCTCTGTAGTACTAGCCTCAAATTACATCGCTTATCTCTAGAGAAAAAAATAGATGGATAGCACAATCAAATAATAGGTTTTCCATGTATCAAATATGTTATATTTTTATCATTCAAGCTAGCATTATGATATTAGGATCTTATCTGAGAGAATAACATGCATAGCAATAAAACACAAGAGACAATGAACACAAAGATTTTCCTCAAGGAAACCATAAAGGAGAAAGCCCCGCAACTTCCTCAGAGATAGAATCAGCACCAAAAGTAAAACCCAAAAACATAAAGATGATCTCCCGATAGCAGTAGTCTCTCTCTTGTCCCAGCAACTTCTCTCTCTCACTCATGCGCACCAATGAGTGAATGTGTGTAATAAATAGAGAGGCTCACTCTCTATTTATATTCTTTCGTTCACTTGAATCCCACTCCAACATGTCGGCCTCACTTAACAATTACTTACTAGAGCCGACATCTCTAGGAGTGTCTAATAACCCTAGTGCCCCACAACTTGTGGGGATTTCACCTCCTTCGACCAACAAGGAGGGTTATCCTTAACACAATGGTGGGGACTATTTCCCCGACTTACAATGACTCACCTAGGGTCAACTTCTCTAGGATAGTCTAATAACCCTAGGGCCCCACAACTACGGGGAAATTAACCCTTGACCAATAGGAGGGTTGCCCATAATGACTTGACATGACTTGTTTACATTATTGAATCTCCTGATAGGAACATCAGGGCATGACATGACTCAAATACATTACAAAGACATCCCAGAATAAATATCGGGGTACAATACATAAGATATACGGATGAATACATTTCGAAGTTACAAATACATCAACACTCCTTCTTAACTAGGAAGGTATTCTCTTGACACAATTTATCAGCACAAGTATTTTTCTCTGTATTGTCTAGATCATCATTGAGTCCTCGTCATCTTCATCTTCAAGTCATCTTCATCTTTAAGTCATCTTCATCTTCAAGTCATCTTCATCTTCGGATCTGGATCATCACTCGAACATCATCACTGGATCTAGATCATCACTGGAACATCGTCACTGGATCTGGATCATCACTCGATCTAGATCATCACTGGAACATCATCACTAAATTTGGATCATCACTGGATCATCATGGGTTCTATCTCATGATTCTTATCGTCACAGGAAGTCCTACAGAGCCAACCCTTTTTCATGCTGGTTGTAGGCCTAGCCACCATGTAGGTCTTCTTCAGTGCTTATATTTGACCCTAAGTCAGAATGGCCCTCCTAGCACTTACATCTGACCATGAGAGGAACACATCCAACTCCATGTCAAAAAGGCATGCCCAACACTCACATCTAACCATGCGGGAACACATCCCACAACCCTGTCAGAAAGGCCCAGCACTTACATTCACCAGCATGATAGGACACACCTACTATCATTTGTGAAAAGGCACAGCACTCACATCCACCAACATGATAGGACGCACCTACTATCATCTATGGAAAGGCTCAGCACTTACATCCACTAGCATGGTAGGACACACCTACTACCATCTGTAGAAAGACACAGCACTTGCAATCACCAACATGGTAGGACACACCTACTACCATCTGTGAAAAGGCACATCACTTACAATCACCAGCATGGTAGGACACACTTACTACCATCTGTGAAAAGGAACAACACTTACATCTGACCATGGAAGGAACTTAATCTTCTCACCATGTCAGAAGGGAACTCAGTCCCAAACTAAGGGTTCTTGGTAACTGACCAGGTGCCTCCATTCTCCCAGAGGATGGCAACAACCCTTATATTTGATCAAGTGGGAACACATCCCTCAATCACATCAGAATGGCCATGCACTCGTATCTGATCATGTGAGAACACATCCCACAGTCATATCAGAATGGCCCTCAGTCCCAAACTAAGCTTTCCTGGTAACTGACCAGGTACCTCCATTCAAAGAATGGAAATAGCCCTTATATCTAATCCAGGGATGATTTTAAGGAACCATACTTATTTAAAAGTGTATAAATGTTGGCGAATCTTACCAATTCTTAAAACACCAACTATAAAATGTTTGGCAATATTTTTAAAAAATATTTTAATTTCCAAGGATTTTATATCATTTATATAATAATTTGGTGATTTTTAGGGTGAAAAAATTTTACCCCATCAAAATTGGATGAAACAGGGCTTCAAAAAATGCAAAATGGCAAATCTTTTTTTGGAGAAAAACATGGACAAATAACCCATGGGATAAAATTCGTCCCTAAAATCATCCCTGAGATTCTAATCATGTAGGAACCAATCCTATAGTCATATTAGAATGGCTCAACACTCATATCTGACATGGAAGGAACCAATCCTATAGTCATATTAGAATGGCTCAGCACTCATATCTGACATGGAAGGAACCAATCCTCTCACCATGAGAGAATGGCTTAGCCCTTACATCTGACCATGGAAGGAACCAATCTTCTCACCATGTTAGAATGGCTCATGGACTCATCACTTCCCCTTGGAAGGAACCTCAAACTGGAGAACACCAAGCTTCTCCCTGAAGTACTTAAACTTCACTCTGGCTAATGGCTTCATCAACATATCAGCTATCTGTTCGTCCGTCGCAACATACTGGAGATTCACTGCTACTGTCTTCACCATATCCCTGATATAGTGATACTTGATCTCGATATGCTTTGACTTGTCATGGAACACTGGGTTCTCTGACAACTTCACACAATTCTGGTTTTCACAATACATACAATTAGCATCCAACTGGAGATCAAATAAATTAGATAGTAGCTTCCTTAGCCATACTACCTCACAAATAGCTGAACAAGATGCGATATACTCTGCTTCAGTTATACTCAGTGCCACACAGGACTGCTTCCTGCTAAACCAAGAGATCACACCTGATCCCATACTGAAGCAACACCCTGAAGTGCTCTTCCTATCGATGGCACTTCTTTCCCAATCTGAATCAACATAACCTTCTAGGTTAATCTTTTGAATCGCCTCATACTTGAGTCCATAATCAACTGTACCCCTCAGGTACCTCATAATATGCTTTGCAACATTCAAGTGAACATGTCTTGGATCTATCAGGAACTGGCTCAAGGTGTTCACAGCAAAGCAAATATCTGGTCTCATGTTCATCAGGTACATCAAGGACCCAATCATCTGACAATACATCGTAGCATCAACCGCTTCTGATGAAGAATCACTCAATAGCTTCAAGTTCGATGCCATAGGTGTGGTTGTGCAGTACATCATCCTGGACCTCTTCAGGATCTCTTCTGCATACTTCCCTTGTCCATACCTCCATGCCTAGAAAATAGTGCATCGACACATAACAGGAGCATCACTAGTCTTCTACCTTCAACCTTGAAGCAAAGGTTGGAATCTTCTTTACTCTCAGTAAATCCTAGATTCATTAGTAATCTATCCATCCTGTCGTACCATGTCGAACCTCAGGATCTTCTATAGTCACTCCCTCTAAAGCGGAGCATCATACTCCCTCTGTCTTCCGTACTCTATGAACCGGAGTGACAAGTAGCTTCCTATGCTACTAATATTCTATGTATCCATCTAAGATCACTGGATATCAAGATCTTATATCTTGAACTTTTTCAAAATTTCTTCTCGCACCCATCTGTGAGCTTGTCATCCTCTATAGGCTTTCATCTTCAACCTTGTAGCAAAGGTTAAGATCTTCATCAAGCTCATCATGTATGTGTTATCCCATGGGTGTCTTCTGAACTTGTACAAGGCCTTCTTTCATTTGCACACATGATTCTTCCTATCATGTGTCTCAACTCCCACTGGCTACAAATGTCTCTTCGTAGTCTATGCCTTCTTTTCGTGAGAAGCCTCGTGCTACGAATCTTGCCTTGTATCCCATGATGTTTCCATCTACTGCATGATGGAACTACAAACTTCCCTTCATGTATCAATACTGCATCCTAGACATCATTCTTCTTGAACTGGTATTCCCTTTTGTTCTTGGTTACTTCTTCATAGCTGGAAGGTTCTGCATCGATGATTTCGCTGCATTCATCATATTATTCTTCTTCTTGAACTGTCGTCACTTGTTCTTCGGAACAAGTCTCATCCTTCTTTTCTTGTAGGTGATTATGTACGCGATCTTTCCTACAATTCAAATGCATTAGTTGTATGGTTAAAAACATTTCATAAGACATATTCATAATGGCAAATTCTTATGCATAAATATATGATCATGCAACTATTTTAACCAATACAACATTCATCCATATCTCACAGAAACTTTCTAGATTCCTTCCATCTCTACCAGGACAACATTGAGATTGTGCACTAATCCAATATGTCAGCAAAGAGGTTTCATTCTAGATAAGTAGCAAGGGAGATTTGTATAGCACCATGAGCTACTTACCCATTGCATGCATATTAGTAGTATACTGTCATTAATGCAAACATTCTATCACGCATAATACATCAACTAAATATAAACAAATGCATAATCAAAACAATATCATGAAAATGACAATTGAATACTTATATTTATTTGTTTCATGGGTAGACTCCTTCTTGATCCTTCCACTTCATCATCTTCTTCATTCATGATTTCATCATTTCTTATCCAAATGCTCAAGATGGATAAGAGGTTCTTCAAGAATTGAGTCCTTCATATTCCTCATCACTTGAGGGATCTTCTTTCGATGGTGAGAGCTTGATCTTCAGTTGCCCCCATTTTCTCTTCTCTTATTATGAGTCGAGCTTCTTCTTCTTCACAGAGTCTATTGAAAGCAATCAATTCCTTTTGGCACACATTCATTGAATGAATAAATCCCATGATCCTGGGAGGCCATTCAAGGTGGTTATCACAACTTCTGCATTCTCCACTTCTTCTTCTACAACTTCAAGTTGTTCTTTGATTTGAGGGACCCTTGTAAAGTATGACTGTATGGTATGTGCATTCTGGATCTTCACATTCTTCAACTGGTTTCTTAAGGTCATCTTTTGATTTATGTTCTTCCCTTCAAATAGCTTGGTCAAGGAATCAAAACATCTCTTTCGGTGTCTTTAGGGAAGACACTTGTGGCACAAGTTGATCCGTGACTGGATCAATAATGGTCTTCTTGGCCTTAACCAACAGGGATAATTTTAGGGGCAAATTTTAGCCCAGTGGGCTATTTTCCCATTTTTTTCCCCAAAAAACATTCGCTATTTTGCATGTTTTAAAGCCCCGTTTCGCCCAATTTTGATGGGGTAAAAATTTTTCACCCTAAAAGTCGCCAAATTATTATATAAACAATGTAAAATCCTTGGAAATTAAAATATTTTTTTAAAAATATCGTCAATCTTTTTATAGTTGGAATTTAAGAATTGGTAATATTCACCAACATTTATACACTTTTAAATAAGTATGGTTCCTTAAAATCATCCCTGTTGACCAAGTTCTTCTTGTGTAAGGATTTTAGCCTCAACTCCCTCTGGAACTGGAACCTCTCCACTCATGTGGGTGTCCAATTCATTTTCTTCAGAGAGATCATATACTTCCATGCTTGGAAGTTGTTAGCTTCACCAAGATTATCATCAAGCTAATGTGATAGATCACTTGGAAATGAGAACCTCAAATGAAAATAGCAAAAGATTAGATCTTACCGATTTGAGGTGTCCATCCTGGTTCAAGAGCTGGCTGATCTAGGGTTTGTCAGAAAAAAACTAATTTTCAAAACTTGGAATATTTCATATCTGATTGGATAGAAATATATATCTCTTCAAGTTGAGCTGTCTAATGTACTCCTTTTCTGAAAACAGTGGAGGGAAGCTCCAGGAACAGGAAGCCCTAGTTTACCAATTTCTTCTGCAGAAATGCCTGAAACTGTTTCTACAATATCTCCAAAATTAAGGCTCCTATATGTCTAAAAATTCATACTAAGGTATCCTCTCCTGTCCCTATTCCAACACTATAGGTTTCATCAGAATTGGTTTCACCAATTGGGACTTATGATCATTTTCCCAAGGTGACCTGTTACAGGAATGTTCAGAACAACGAAGTTGTACGGATGTCCACGTGTCACTATTTTCTCTTCTAGGTTTGAAGATTGGACCACACAAATTACAGTCTGTTCCCTTTCTGCAACATCTTCTAAAATTTCATTTGGACCTTGGTATCCAAATATATAGCAATTCTCCCCAGGTGTCCTATTTAGGGATGAATCCTAGAAGAGGTTGGAACCCTAATTTGGAGGGATTATATTTCCCAGAATATAGCGAATCGGACGCTAAATTTTGAATAAAATGTAAATAACGATTTTATCTTCTTCTTGTGAAATTTTTATCTCCTGAACCTTCTCCAATCCCGAGATATAGCGAATCTACAAAAACCTATCAGTTTTAGTATTTTAGGGTTTTCCAGCTCGGGGTCAAACTAGGGTTTGACTTTCCTGGAGTTATACCCAACCAAAAATCTCGACCCAGGTCTCTAAAATTCGATTTTGATGAGGAAAACAATCCTATGCTGGGCTTACTCAAAAATTACCCTTCTGTAAGAAGCCCTAATTTCCCGCACCAAAAACTAAAAATGTCCAGAATCGAATTCCGCTTTGATAGAAAGATGCGCCCTTCAATGGAGAGTCAGCCTAGCACACTTTTGCTGATGGATTGTGGAGAGAGACCCAAAAATTAAGAAGCCCTAGATTCTGTAGCTACACAATGTCTTCTTCTCAGGTTAGCTCTGATACCATGTTAGATTTGTATCATTCAAGCTAACATTATGATCTTAGGATCTTATCTGAGAGAATAACATGCACAGCAATAAAACATAAGAGACAATGAACACAAAGATTTTTCTCGAGGAAACCATAAAGGAGAAAACCCTGCAACTTCCTTAGATATAGAATCAGCACCAAAAGTAAAACCTAAAAACATAAAGATGATCTCCCGACAGTAGCGGTCTCTCTCTTGTCCCAGCAACTTCTCTCTCTCACTCATGCGCCCCAATGAGTGAATGTGTGTAATAAATAGAGAGGCTCACTCTCTATTTATATTCTTTCATTCACTTTAAGCCCACTCCAACATATCGGCCTCACTTAACAATTACTTAGTAGAGCCGACATCTCTAGGAGTGTCTAATAACCCTAGTGCCCCACAAATTGTGGGGACTTTGCCTCCTCTAACCAATAAGGAGGGTTATCCTTAACACAATAGTGGGGACTATTGTCCTGAATTACAATGACTCACGTAGGTTTGACCTCTTTAGGATAGTCTAATAACCCTCGGGCCCCACAACTGCGGGGACTTTAACCCTTGACCGATGGGAGGGTTACCCACAATGACTTGACATGACTTGTTTACATTATTGAATCTCCCGATAGGAACATCGAGGCATGACATGACTCAAAAACATTACAAACACATCCTGGAATAAACATCAGGGTACAATACATAAGATATACGGATGAATACATTCCGAAGTTACAAATACATCAACAAAATACAATAAATATCCTATTCTTATGTACCTCAAATTTTCTCAAACATATGCTTAGTAGTAATCATAAAATACAATAGGTCTGCTTAAAGACTAATCAACTGCTTACACAAAGTAGCATCATCTGGATCCAATCTAGAATAAGTTTCTTGAAACTAGAAACCATGGATTTTTAAATCCATCACATCAAATATTATACAACAAATGTGTAATAACATGCAGAAAGAAAGACTTATTTTTTCTTTCACTCTTCAACATTTGTTGAATTCTTGAATCTTCTGTTATCCAAAGAAGTTCTTTGTGAGCATGCAACTCTCTGTGTTGTTCTTTAAGTCATGATCACTGTCTCAGTGATCCTTCTCTTTATATTTGGAACACCCCAACTAGGGCTCTAAGAGGTTCTAATAGTCCAGAATATAAATAGTCTTTGAGACTTTTGACCATGTTTCTTCTCATGTGGATTCTCTCCACAAGATATCACAACCCTTGGTTTCCTAAGTCATGTACGATGTCTAACTAGTGGGGAATTTATCTGCTTCTGCCTATGAAGACACATCAATACTTTCTCTTCAACTAGAGGAGTTATTATGTACTATAGCAAGCTTGTCCCAAAGAGAGGGTTAGTAAAAATGATGGAAATGTTGCTCATCTGTGGATATGTACCATGTATCGAATATAACTGAATAGAACCCTCAAAATATTTACTAATTTTCAACTTTCTCTATCTAGAGAAACACATGTGATATTCCTCGACCACTATATTAGTCAGATTCCATATATCTTTAAAACTCTATTTCACTAATCAAGACATAAATGAGTCCAAATACACTTGTACCAAGTAGGTACCACAACACATGCTTTGTACATGTCTATGTACAAAATGACAAGCATATAATAGATCCTAGGACCTATGAGTAACCGAATACATCTTAATTGACTTGAGATCCTCCAAATATGAAATAAGAATTATGGAATTTCATATTTACCTTCATATGTGTGGCCATTGATCTGTAGTCCATCATCTTGGAACTCTTCAAGCTCTTTTACTGCACATTTTCCTTAACTAAGGAAAATATTTGGCTGGTGACTACCACACCACTAATAATAAGAATCATAAAAATATTCTTGAATACAATTATGATCTTCCTTCTGAATATGAGCATCATGCATATCTCCGTTTTATAGGAGGTACATCAACCAGTTATACTAGTTCTTCAGTAGCAAGCGAGACTAACAACTCCTCTCACCATGTAAATGTGAGAATCATAATCTAGGTCCTCCATCACAGATATTTATGCTCATCTATATATGAAGCTCTTATTTGACACATGAATCTAAATAATATAGAATATTTTCGAGATCTTCACATCTATCATAATAGAATTAATCCGTCTATTTTGTCTGCTTCCCAAAAGACATAGGAACCTCCCAAACTGTTCTCTTTCGGGATCAGCCATCATAATGACTCCACATTCATGTCCTTCTTTACTTGTAGGTAAGGGAATATTAATTTTCCCTACAAGAAAAATTATTCTAATGGTTAGAACCATTTCATACTCATGAATTTTATTAACATAAAATACTCTCAATATACTGATAATGATTTGCATAGTTATGTACAGATATTAACTAACTGATTTATCATAACCCATTATAATATTATGTACTAATATGTAGCCCTCTATCAGTCCTATATCAGTCCAAAAAATTCATTTTATGAAAGAAATATACAACCCCATTTTCATATTTCATGAGGTAAGCATGAAGCCCTCTATCTAACCAATCATGTAGTCTTATGTTCACAGTTTATGAAACAATCATGCTTCCCTAAATATCATGTCTTATGAATGATATTTTCAGCCTTCTATCAGTCCTACATAAGTCTTCTATTAGTCTCTATATCATCTCACAAAAGTTGGACTCATGAGATTGATAACATTCCAATAAAGATAGGAACAACAATGTATATGCTAAACACAATTCCAAGTCCAGGAATACCGATTGTAATAAAAAATAATCTGATTTTATAAAAGCATATGATAATTAAATAATCATGCAGCCCAACATTCATATCTCATGAATCAATCATGCAACTCTATATTTTTGAAACAAGCATGCAACTATATATTCATATCTTTATGAAACAATCATGCATCCTCTATATTCATAATCATGCATGCTCTATATTCATATTTTTATAAAATAATCACACATTCTCTATATTCATATCTTATGAACAATCATGCATCCTCTATATTTATATTTTATAAAATAATCATGCATGCTCTATATTCATATCTTTTGAACAATCATGCATTATCTATATGACTATAATGAAAACATTCAAAAGCATATAGATATAAATAGCATATAATAAAAAATTGTGTACTTATATTTCTATTGTTTTGCATGCTCTCTCTTGATCTCTGCTTCCTTGCAGATATTACTGCAGTCCCTCAGTCTTGATCTCTTTGTAAATTTGAGTGCATGCAGGCAGTAGAGAATCTCTGCATGGAGAAACTAGATCCCATGCAACCTGAAGCGAATGTTCTTCTTTCAAAGAAAAACTTCTTCCAACGATCATCCTCTTCTTTGGATGAGATCTAAACTCTATGAGGCTCTCATTATACATAAGATCCATTTAATAATGATAACATCCATCGTACAGCTCTTGGGGTTGTTCCATCAATTGGTCCGCTTTGGGAAAACAAGCATAACACAAATTATTAGAATTCCATCTTCAAATAACTAATTGTATATCTCAAATAGTTGCGATTTTTTGAAATATTCATGTGTATAATCCAAATCGTCCCATTTCGGAAGTGGGTTTCCAACTGTTTTTCCTTATTCCTCACAGATTGATCAGAACGTCTCCATGAAATTTGTCTCCTGAAAAGTGACAGAAATGGTGCATATTGACTTGCTCTTTTATTCTTCCTACATAAAGAGTCTTCACTCATTGAGTTCAAGTAAACATCTAGATCACTATCCTCAAGAATGATTCACACTCTTGCCTTCAATTTGGAATTATCTTCAAATTGGTCTTCTGGTTAGATGGAGATCGATGCCATGGCTCCAAGATCTTTGCTCAATACTTCTCAAGCTCATGTAAGCTTTAGTTGCTTGTGCAAACTAAGCTCTTGAATGCCCTTGCTTTGATACCATGTTAGTGATTGAGCAAAATATAAAGAAACTATAACTTTGAAACTTTAATCTACAATAAAAGTGCATATCAATCTCATCAATAATCCAAAGACATAATTCAAACCATATAACACATGATATACCCTGGGAAAACATTCTACCGATTCAGAGGATAAAAAATCCAACAAACGATATTAGAGTATGATTGATAAGTAGAAGAGAATGATTATAGCACAAAAGTATATTGCTTTCATGAAGAGCACCAGAGAGTGGAGATCGAATGGAACAACGTTTCTAACTTTCCAAGTGCATAACACTTTAATAACAAGTCAAATTAGGTTTTACAACAAAAATATTATAGTTGCATGTATCACCAACTTGTTAACACTTAGAACACTAATCCACATTCAATCATGTGCCCCCAATTGATATGGTGCCAAGATGACACACCATAATTATCTCCCACAAGAAGATATGTGCCTTCCATTAATTAACTAACTCTAACTGAGTGTAGTGATTTGAACTGAATGGAACTACATGCAACCGAGTGCAACTGCATTCAACTGAGTGTAACTGAACTGAAATGAATGTAATTGAACAGTAACTGAATGTAGCTGAACAGAACTGATTGCAACTAAATAGAACTGAATGCTTCTCCATATGTTTTTATTTCTGACAATCACTTTCATAAATTAAGGAGTTGATTCCTTAACTGAATTTATTTACCCTTTAGAATTCCATCTTTAAATACCTGATCATATATCTCAAATAGTTGCAATTTTTTGAAATATTCACATGAATAATCTAAATCGTCCCATTTCGAAAGTGGGTTTCCAACTGTTTTTCTTGATTCCTCACGGATTGATCAGAATGTCTCCAAGAAATTTGTCTCCTGAAAAGTGACAGAAATGGTGCATATTGACTTGCTCTTTTATTCTCCCTGCATAAAGAGTCCTCACTCACTGAGGTCAAGTAAACATCTAGATCATTATCCTCAAGAATGATTCACACTCTTGCCTTCAATTTGGAATTATCTTCAAATTGGTCTTCTAGTTGGATGCAGATCGATGCCATGGCTCCAAGATCTTTGCTCAATAGTTCTCAAGATCATGTAAGCTTTAGTTGTTTGTGTAAACTAAGCTCTTGAATTCCCTTGCTCTGATACCATGTTAGTGATTGAGCAAAATATGAAGAAACTCTAACTTTGAAACTTTAATCTACAATAAAAGTGCATATCAATCTCATTAATAATCCAAAGACATAAGTCAAACCATATAACACAGGATATACCCTGGGAAACACTCTACCGATTCAGAGGATAAAAAACCCAACAAACGATATTAGAGTATGATTGATAAGTAGAAGAGAATGATTACAGCACAAAAGTATATTGCTTTCATGAAGAGCACCAGAGAGTGGAGATCGAATGGAACAACGTTTCTAAATTTCCAAGTGCATAACACTTTAATAACAAGTCAAATTAGGTTTTACAACAAAAATAGAATAGTTGCATGTATCACCAACTTGTTAACACTTAGAACACTAATCCACATTCAATCATGTGCCCCCCACTGATATGGTGCCAAGATGACACACCATAATTATCTCCCACAAGAAGATATGTGCCTTCCATTAATTAACTAACTCTAACTGAGTGTAGTGATTTGAACTTAATGGAACTACATGCAACCGAGTGCAACTGCATTCAACTGAGTGTAACTGAACTGAAATGAATGTAATTGAACATAACTATATGTAACTGAACAGTAACTGAATGTAGATGAACAGAACTGATTGCAACTAAATAGAACTGAATGATTCTCCATATGTTTTTATTTCTGACAATCACTTTCATAAATTAAGGAGTTGATTCCTTAACTGAATTTATTTACCATAACTAATAATCAACTGATATCTAATCAATTCGAGTTTACTTGGTGGAAACATATGCAATTCAAATTTTCTCTCTATATTTGTGCTTATAATAAATATCTATGCATGGTCCATATGTGTTTTCATTAAATAATCATATTTATCATATCGTACTCATAAGATCATTTCCAAACCTATGATCATATGTATTACCTTGGGTCATATAGTCACATGCTAAATTAAATCACTCAAGGGGTAGCTAATCCCTAAAGGAGACTTGTAGCAATTTTTTACCATGGCTAGCCATACATCACATAGTATATCTCCTTTACATAGTAAAGTAAACCACCTCATAACATGAGGATATTTGCAGAACTTGATATTACTCACAAGTTTATTGTCTTGATATTACTCACACAACTTAGCTTGATATTACTCACAAGCTTTACTAACTTGATATTACTCACAAGTCTACTGTATGGATATTACTCACAAGATTCAACTTGATATTACTCACAATCTTTACAACATCACCACCTCAATCATATGAGGATATTTGTAGAACTTGATATTACTCACAAGTCTACTGTCTTGATATTACTCACAAGACCGGAGAATGACTCCTGATGCTGTAATCTCAATAATTCTAGGATCTTATTTGTATATGGAATATTTTAAGGTACATTTGGTGCTTTCGAGATTCAGGCTTTGTAACCCTGTCCATAAGGTAGATCCCGCCTGCAACTTTCCTCATGAGCATTAGTTATATTGGGGTGACCTTAGTTTCCTTCCCTAGGTATCGCAGGGGGTACTTGTAGAGGTTATTGGACCAGTGTCCTGGCCAAGTAGGGGTCAGAAAACATAGTTGCTATATGTGTTGAAGTTGAGGTCCACAGTAATTGGTTACACACCTCCGATTTTAGTTTATGGGAGCCTCAGGCCTCTGCTAAGCGAGACATAAATGCAACATTAGGGAGCTCACTTATCCTCCCCCTTTTCTTGTTTGCATCTGACCTAGTTTTACTTAGGGGTGTGCTCTCTGTGCACTAGTAAAATTTAGGGATTGAAGTTCCTTGAATCTCTTTATGTTCCCTTAAGTTCAAATCCTTACGTTCAGCATGCCAAATATCACTTGTAACATCCCCTCAGAGAATGACCGCAAAATAGGAAGTGTAAGTAAAAAGGCAGTGTAAGTACTATCCTAGTGTCATCAAATTATATATGAAACTAATATTGCTGGGAGACTGAAAGCGTGCCTGACTAAAATGATGATTGGGGACGAATCCACTAGGAGGAAAAAAGGGTGTTCAGGCAAGTAAAACCTTGGGAACTTGATGAAATATGACTGTGTACTCATGTATCCTCAGAGTGGTTGTCTTATATATATATATATATATATATATATATATGAACACAAATACATAAATATATGACACAGATATATATATAAGAAAAAATTATTTATTTTCGAGATATATATATATATATATATATAAGAAAAAAATGATTAATTTTCGATTGTTATATATATATACATTGAGATAAAGTTGAAAAATACATAATTTATATAAGTCAAAGTGGTTTATATTCTCGCTACCATAGAATCTTAACTTCATCATTGATTTGATTTTGGTTACACTTGTTTTGGAGCGAATCATGGGGATTGTCCCCTTTGGAAGATGAAACCTGTAAAAGGATTGACGCCAGTTGTCGTCTTGCATGCCAAAGGAGTGTGCCTTTAAATGCTTTGGATTCGGTGTAGATATGGGGGCGGTGATCTAGACTTACGACCACCAATAAATTTGTCATATTTGAATCGCTAGAGGAACGCCATAGTGGTGGACCGTGCCTGCAATATGGTGAGCAGGGATCAAATTTGAAGGGCTGGTCTTAATTTCATATAGAAGGTTATTTACTCATACTGCCCTTCTATGATGAAGGGTTTCTAAAAAAACTCTCATTTCAAATGGAAATAACACATTAATTGCACACTTCATTAAAAAAATGTGCTAAAAAGATGATGCATTTCAATTAAATTTATGACACAATTTTTTTTGAAAATAAAACTTTTTTTTTTAGAGGAAAAAATAATAGTCTTTGTTATTCATATGAATCAAAAGACATATTATACATCAACCATCTTCATGACAGGAGGAAGTAACATTCCAGTTCAGCATATAGACAAATAGAAAGAAAAGTCTACAAAGCTGCCAGTCAACAAAATAGAAACAAAGTCTGATCGTAGCAGACTTTTCTCATCATCCCTGAATTATCAGGTCAGAATATGCTGTATAATCAAAAGTGACCTACAAACATACACTCCTAAGCAAGACCTGCTAGTTGATAGGTCTCCTATGTAACATACAGAGAAAGAATTACATCTGCATGTCATTCAAATGCTGAAAAAAGATGATAAACATCAGCTAAAAAAGTATGAATTGGCCATGTTCAATGACCTTCCCATCCAATGTTTCAGTGAAATATCCAGATCCCAATTCCATTTTCAGAGCCTGCTTTGAAAGACCATCAGCTAGCATGTTGTGCTCTCGGAAGATATGTTTGAATATTATCGGTGGGACAAGCTGCAGCATATAGTTTATTTCATCACACCAGTGCATCAGAGTAGGAATTTCAAGGGATGTAAGTCTGTTTATCCAAGAAATAATCACCAAAAATCAAATGAATGGCCAGACCCATCAAACAACTCACTCTAAGAACAGCCCAAAGAGCCAGAAGTTCTGCTCTTGTATTCGTACCGCAACCACAGCCCAAAGAGAAACTATAAAAACTTATGACATCTTATGACATCTTCAAGTGGAAACAGTTTGCTAACTCTGGCTTAATGGACAACACAAACGCAATAATGGATTCCATTTCAGAATCCTGATAAAAGTTTCAAATTTCAAATGTAAATAAAACATAAAGCTGTCACCAACCTTTATGATAAGTCTGTCCAATGCTTTGAAAATGGCTATTAGCTGTTATAGTCAATTTGGGACAGTGTAGCATCATAGATATTTAACTTTCAAGGGGTATAGATTAACAGATTTTAATTATTAGAAATACTTACCATACTAATAATATTTTTAATTATATATATATATATATATATATATATATATATATAGCAATTTTGGCAAAACATAAAAATGCTATCAAAATTTATGACAAGTCTCTTCCATATTTGAAGTTTATAGTCTTTAATACAAAGAAGGTATGGATTATCTCCCAACTTGGAAGAGTAGACTGCTAAACCTGCTTTTTGTTTTTGGAATTGCATTTCAGTCATGTTGCTTGTTCATTTGTTATATAGCTGTGTTTTCAGGCTGTATAGTCTTCTTTTCACATTTTATTGTTGGCAGATGTTAGATAGTAATGCTTCTTCCTATTTGATTAACAGTCAGCGGTAAGGTGCTTACAACATAAATTCTTTCAACAGTCAGCAGTAAGGTGCTGTCAACAGTCAGTAGTAAAAAGCAGAGATATTACAGTTTTCCTTGAAAAAACAAAGTCTGGAGCAAAACTTATGAAATATTATGTAACCCATCCAGCATCCAAACTGGAATACTATGTCATATATATTCAACACATCAACAAAAATGAAATGTTATAGCTGCAATCCACCCCATCTCCAGACTCCAAACAGAGAGCTACAATATATATGTGGATTCAATGAGAGAGTTGAATCACTGAGAAAACATAAATAACATGTAAACTACCAGTCATGTCACTATAATATAATCTATAGTTAGGTAAGAAGAAAAACATTGATCCACAGTTGTATCTGCCCAGCTACAATGACAAAATACCAGCTGTAGAATTGTCTTAAAAAATTAACCATCGAAAGGAAAGGATGGATTACATTGGAGCAACTATATATTATACTATGAATTACATTGTTCAAAACTATATCTTAAATCACGCTAGCTATGAATCTATTTTCCTAGTGGAAGAGGATTTCTAGCTTTTGTCTATTTCCATACATCATAAATACCATTCCAATCTACCTCATTCCGAGCATGAAGTGCAGAGAGAGAGAGAAACATTAACATATCCAATGTTTCTAAAGAAAGTCTTGATCTATCATCATTTTTTATCCGACTTAATTTTGAGAAGCCTCTTTCACATACTGCTATGCTTGCTGGAATAACAAGAATAATTTGCCACAGCTGCATTAAACATGGAAATCCTTCAAACCACTCATGTTCTGCTCCACATAGGTCCCATGCTCCAAACATATGCTTTTTTGGATATGACCTATAAATAGTACAAGTAAATTCATCCATTTCACCAAAACATTTAACATTGTCCACAATAGGTGAGTCTCCAACACTGAATTTCTCGCATAAGCGTTCTAACCATCTTCTTGTTTGAGAGTCTCTATCATCCATATCTTCATAGTAATTACAAGGACTAAAAAACTTAGCTGCATTAAATATAGGTAAATATGTGAACCTTGCATTTAGAAAGTTGATCACCTTCATTACAAAACTTTTTCCCAACATAATGCAATCATCCAATCTCCCCGATCTTTGTGACTTGGGCAATCTTTCAAACCTCAATGCATGTACATGTATCATACCTGTGCAATCTGCAAACTCAAGAGTTCCTTCTTGTGTTTTACTTAAAAATGATGACATGTGCATCGTACCTGCCCCAAATGTGCCTCTTAAAAATCGCTTATGAAGCAAGCTAATGGTAACATCCAA
Organism: Pseudotsuga menziesii; assembly: GCA_001517045.1. Classification (NCBI taxonomy): domain Eukaryota; kingdom Viridiplantae; phylum Streptophyta; class Pinopsida; order Pinales; family Pinaceae; genus Pseudotsuga; species Pseudotsuga menziesii. The sequence goes on along the minus strand of LPNX010721527.1, from coordinate 242,759 downwards.
AGTAGTTCCAATGGATGTAATATCAACATGATATTCTTGGAACTTTTGATTTAGCTTATTTAACTCAATAAGCACATCTGCAAGTAAATGAATGCAAAACTGCACTTGAAATAATGTAGCCAGCTCATACATTTTTTTCTCCCCTAACTCCCAATCTCTTAACAAAGCAGGCATGAGATTCACAAGTCTTTCCATAACTTTGCCTCTAGACAACCACCTAATGTGATGAATTTGTAACACTTCTAACCTTGTGATTTGAAATGAATCCATGAGCTCCTTCAATTATCCATGTCTTTTGGCAAACTTTCCAAGCCATGAATAAACTTTATTTGCAAACTTGTCAATATCTTGCAACTCTGGAAAATAAGATGAAGCATCATTTGCTGCTAATGCTTCTCGATGAGCTATGCAGTGGATATCTATTAAATGAGGAGCATGTCGACGAAGCTTAGTAGCTAAACCTTCATGATTACCCCTCATTGCAGAAGCCCCATCAGACCCAC
>LPNX010721527.1:0-241725 GCA_001517045.1 Pseudotsuga menziesii | reverse complement strand
TAAGCATTAGTTGCAGACCCATTTGGATTCTATAGAATAAGCTGTTAATTCACATTATTTATATGACAAGCAATGAATCCTATAAACCATTTCTAGCAATGAATCTTTTATTTTTGTTCATTAGTGAAAGCTGAATGAGTCAAAACAATATGCTCGATTTTTAGGGTGTCATACCCAATTATCATGGATAAATGCGGTTAAAGAGATGCATTTATTCAATTGTATTTGCTAGTTAACTTGGGGTTTTTTACTAAGTCCTTGTGCCTTTAAGCTCCAATATATATATCAAGTTCTATAAATTAAGTAAAGGGTTACTAGTTGGGTACTTTTGGATGATCCTTTATGGTTGGTCAGTGGATTTTGAGTTGTTGGGAATAGTTGATGGTTATTTTATTATTACATTAGTATGAATTATATGTGGTTGGGTTTTATTAATATTTTTTGTTTTTTTGGGGTTTTTTTAATGCTTGAGCACAATGTATTTTATGGTGGTGATTAAATATAATGGTATATCACTTTTCATATTTTTTACATTGTAGTTGATTGTTTACATGGATTAGGTATATGTTTTACTTCGGTTTTTTTTAATTGTGATGAACGACTTTTTTTACTATGTTGACCAATGTGACAGTTTTTTGTTAATAGATATTATGAATGATTCTGGAACAATTGATAGTGACAAAAGTGCATAGTAAAAAGGTTAACTATTTGTTATGTTGCACTTATGACCTATTAAGCATTTAAGTAATGCACATCGCTTTGGAGCATTGATTAAAATGGCGATGTTAAACTACAACAGCCTTTGTTGGACACCCTCGTGTACCCTAGTTTGCAACCTCAAGCCAATAAATGGCTCTATTGCTAAGATTGGATCATGCTAAGTGTGTGGTCTCAGAAAAATGAAGTCTAAGAGGCTTTTAAAGGCACAAGTACAAGATTCATTTTATGCAAAGATTGATCGGTTTACTAGAAAATTAACAATCCATGTTGTTAGATCGAGATGTGAATTTCTAATGAGTCTATATGAGTACGCAAGCTTAATGAAGCTTCTTAATATCTATGGAGAGAATTGAACATAGTAAACTAGAATGTACAGGATATCATAGCTATGTAGCATTGTGATCACCATGCTAGTTGAGCTATATATTTAAAGGTTAAAAGCACTATGAAGGGTATACTATTCAATTTGTAATAGAGCTATATCAACACCATTCTATAGTTGAGGAAAGATTCATGGAAGGGTTTCAAGGAAGACTGGAAACAAAGATTCCAAACTCAATAAAAATGTTATGAATGGAAGAAGAGTTGTTGTTAGCCCCTTGATTTTTTCGTAAATGTCGTGGTGGTGCCTCATCACAAGGGAAATGCTAGGTAAGCATTAGATGCAACAAAATGTGGCACCTATTTTGGGGTATTTTAAGGACATGTTATGTGTAGACACGAGAAAAGGAAACTAGAGTAGGTGATGGAAGACATTGAAGAATTTGATTCCCCATGACAAGGAGAATAGGAAATGGAAAGGTAAAAGCATCTTGAACATGTTAGAAGGGGGTGAGTGACATAGAGTAAAGTCCACCTATAGGTAGCTAGTAGAAACATGTCCTTTAGATCTGTGATTGGCCTAGAGGCACAACTATGAAATACAAAAGTTAATTTTGGGCACATGGTTTCCATTATGGAGATTGTAAGGATTAGTGTTATTAGTACTATTTCATAAAAGGTTACATTTTTTTAATATTGTAATTGATTTTTGACATTTTTTTTGTTGGCATGTGTTGACATACTTAATAGGATGTTGAGCCATGATTATCATGTGTTGACATACTTAGTGGGATGTTGAGCCATGATTGTCATGTTCATCCTCTACTAAACCAATGCATTTGAGTTTTGTCAGGGTTGAGTGGAATGATATTGGTGTCCCTTTAAATTCAGTTTGTATGTAAATTTTATATGGATAATGTTTGTTTCCCATTAGATGTAATTTTTGGTGTTAATGAATGAGGTTACACTAATTTGATCTATTGCATCTCTAGGAAATAAAATAGATGGATGTGATGATAATAGAGTGCAGGTGGTTGTTCTAGTGAGAGGATGGATGTTAGAATAGTTAGATTTGCATCCTCTATTAGGTATTAAATGTTATTGCATTGCCTTAAGGTTCATGCAATGCACTTCAAGGGAGACATTCCCTACAAACTAGGGATTATATGATAGTGCTAGACTATGATGCTGATTTTAGACATCTAAGTGGACCTTGGTCCAAATTTTGATCCAACATTTGGTTCCGTTATCAAGACCCGACCATGCTAGGTATACAAATTTCACATTATGGAGGTTCAATTCACTTACACAAACCTACAAGATTGGTTTGATGTGCTAAAGTTCAAAGATATCATGTTGTTCAATATGATAATTTTCATAGTGGACCATTCTAGTAAGTTTGTAAGAGTGTTTGCAAATACTAGACAAGAACCTAAGGTTTGTCTAGAGAGAAGAAAGTATTGTCACCTGGCATGCTCAAAATTTGGTGATGACCTACTTGTGACAATAATAGATGACTAGGTAAAGACTGACATAAAATGATACATCTTAGAATTGAGTCAATTGAAATGAACCAATCATTCTTGTGAGCTAAGGCACTACTTATGAATGGTTTGCAGGGAAGGTTGGTGAAAGAATTTTTCACATGGCTGGCGATGTTCTTTGTGGAGGAGGAGATTCTTCCTTTCATCCCCATAAATATGGAATCATGATTAAGGGAGAATGGAATCAACTAGTGAGTGTGTTTCCATAGGGAGAGGGGTTGTGACCAATCCTACTCCAAATCCCTTTATGAGAACATATTCAATTGATTTTTATCAAATTTGCAAAACTTACAAACAACTACCCCATTATTTCCACATCCTCCATAAATATTGTTAGGCCCAATAACATTTTAATATGTTAGTCGAACGCTCACAATAATCAGAATTATATATCCTTGCAACTTTGTTCAATTGCTTTGAAAATACCTTCTTTAGAGGAGAGGAAAATGTAATGATAACACTAGTGTAATAAAGGTTATCAAAGTGGAGGAGAAACAATACCTATTTGATGCTACAATTGTGATGAACTACCATGTCATATTTCTAAGAACTATTTTGACCCCAGATGTCACATACTTGGATTCCTCCCTTACCCATCGAAGCACTCCATTATATGAATTTATTTCTCTAATTAACCACTATTAGGCTAAATTCAAATTCTAATAATATTTTAATTTCAAAATCATATGCACAACAAATAACAATGGAAATAACCATGCATATTTTTTAATTCATAACTTAACCATTCAATTTCATGGAATCACACAAGCAATAAGTATTCTGCCAAGGAGATAATTTTGAACACTTATTTGGTTATGAAGGTATGTCCACCAAAAAATTGTTGATGAGCAAATAATCAACTATGGATTTCACCCACAAGCCAAACCATGATACCACTAGGAGAAAAGAAGCTCCTATAGAGTTTTGATCTTACTCAATCTAACCTATTTCTCTCCTAAAAAGCTAATATGTTCACTCACGAGAAATCTAAGCTTTCATTCAACCATCACCCCATCATGATACTCTCTTCTCCATCACAAAACAAGAAATATATCTTCTTTATATATTTCACAATCCCTTATGGATCTTCTTCCCTTATATTGTAACTGTAAATATTCCAAGATTTCCAGTTTCCTACTTCATATGACTAGGAGGAGAAGCACTTGGACAAAATTGTCCATGAGATGAACTAACATGTTTGTAGGTTTATGGTGTTTTCTTTGGATATTATGGGCATTCCAACCGTGATTTTACTCTCAAAACAATTAAATATCATCGTTGAATTCTCACAGTGAGTTCCTAGTCTCCACAAGATCTTATGGGCTATAATTCCATGGGGTTCTCTCACTGATTACAGACATAAAAACCATGGATTCACATGTGTTCCTCGACGAGAAAGGAGAGGAAGTGTTTAAATGGGAGAATGGAGAATACTCATGGGAGGTGAATGTTCTCCATTCGAATGGAACCATACAATTATTGACCTTTCGTAGCCCCTAACCCCAGTTTTTGACTAATAAACGTGGACATTCTCTGAAGCTCTTCCATACTTGGCGACAGAGGAGGAAGTGCTTACTGTACTGCTACCATAGACCGGAAAAAAGAAGATGGGGGCCCAGGGGTCGGGGCCCCTCTCAAAAAGAAAGTACTGGATCGATGAAATTCAAAAAGAAGAGCGGTTGGACCAATTACCATAGCCCCAACAGGGGATTCAGGCTTCAACCGAGGGATGAACACTGGCTAGCAGGGTTGGAATTTCAAATGAAGGACACCCGTCAAAATTGCAGGTAACAAATAAAATCTGAAACATTTTCTGTATTCTAAGCCAGATTTTGACGGTCTGGGTAAAATCTTAGCTGTATTTGACGGGTAAATTGACCCATGACGGGAATTTACTCGTCAAATTCCATCCCTGCTGGCTAGCAAACATGAGGTAGAGCTCAGGGGATTAAATTAAAGGATGGGAAGCTCCAGGGGATTGAATTAAATGATGGGATGAGTATGAAGGAGTTGGACTGGGTCCTGCATGTAAATACCTGTTAACAGAGACCAAAACTCCTTCAGAGGGATGATTCCGCCAAAATTCCTGAGTGCTGCAGACTAATTTGCAGGAGGACGAGCTCCAGCGTCAGGTTCTAAGCTGCATAGAAGCTGGTTAACTTTTCTACCTATTGAATTGAAATGTGAAAAGAATAAATAATTCAAGTTTATTATAAGCCCACCAGTTAGCGATGCCGATCAAGCTACTACCTTCGAATAAGAGCTACCACAACAAGTACAAGATGCATACCTATGTCCAGAAATCGTTGGCTCCTCCTTCCCAGCCAGCATCATTGTAAGAATCCAATCAGTCTCGTTGTTTCGCGTACCCGGTGCACAACAGTATTGAATTTCCAGGAGCTGAAGGATGCATTTTACAATGGACAGGTAACATAACCTAAAGCCCATAAAACCTACAGCCCTGAGCAATTGAATGCAGACAACAGTGGTAGCTGGAAATAAATGGCACTGTCACCCATAAAATTGTTGACGGGCAATTTTACTCACAGCCCTTTAAATGGCATTTAAATTTAAATGAATAATTTTTTTTTTAAATGTCAAAATTAAAAAGCTTCATGCAAAATTCACACCCCACTTCACTGACGGGCTGAGAGCCCTTTGACGGGCCCTGACGGCCTGAATTTTGATCCCTGAGATTGGTGAGCTGAGTGATTGGAGATAAATACCATCGTTGAAGTGACAACTTCATTCCAGATAAGTATTTACATGTATTTCTTTTCCTTATTATAGTTCAATTTTCTGCATATATAGGAGGGTAATTCCCCTTTCGAAGATTCGACCCATCACATCCCTTTTAAAAAACAAATCTTATGTTGTATATTTGAATGCTTACAATTTCCATCGGAAACATTTTGGATCTGAGATAAAAACGAAATCTCCCTCTCTGTATCTCTGTATGCGCTGACGAATGATTATAAAATACTTACACCTACGTTTTCCTTGAATGTAAAACTATGATTTCCACTACATGCACTAGTGTCATAAAGTTTTGTATGTTTGCTGGTTTCTGAATGCAAGTTGAAATCTGGTATGTGCCTTGTACACATACGATATGAATCTTTTATGTCTGCGATTATGTACCAATCCATATAAGTAAACCTTTGCCTTATTGACCTTTAACTAAACAATAGCCCGCCTTTCTTTAAACTCAGGGAAAGACCACCTTCCAGACTAACCTGATAAGGAAATAAATGTTCTCTCTGACTATTTGTTTGACGCATTCCAGCGATTCAATACTTGCGCGTGCATGACTTTCTTTCAATGCCCCTTAAATGAAATGAATAGATGGAAGGGAAAGTTGTTTATGCTTTAGTTTTGGGTATTTTAGTTTTAGTGTATTGAACATGCAGAGGGTCTATTATTAATTTTTTTGGCTCAGAATTGTACAGTACCTTTTTATTTTGGCACAATGAAGTGAGTTGTTCAGTGGGTAACAGAATTTGTGGAGTGGACCGGTTTTAAAAACTCATATTGGTCATGGCTTTGTAACACAAATATACCATCTGTGACGAGATCTTGGGTAGTATATATATTTATGTCTGAATATGATTTGGATTTGATATGCAGAAATGTTTATATTTTTTTTTTAATGCGATTTGGTGGGTTTCTTACACATTCATGAACTTCATTGCTTGGGGTTGCATTTTTTTCTTTTATAAACCAGTTTGGATTAATTGAGTATGATCTTCAATGCATGTGCTTAGATTTTATAAAGATCCGCGTCTTGTTATAACCTGCGATTTTTCTTTGGTATATTGTATGCCCGCATATTCTTTTTAATGAATTTAAGATGTATACTTGGATTCGTTAATATCTTTGCAATGTGGATGAGTTTTCTTGCTTCCTTAATATCTCTGCAATTGACTGAGTATCCAATGCCGTGTAATATTTGGATTATAAGTAGCGGCATATAATCCAGTTTCTTCGTGAGCATTTTTGCTATGATACGTCATTTGAGTGGAAACATGCTTATAAACCATTACTTCCTTATAGGATATGACAGTGATTTCGAGGAAATCATCGAATATCTTCTACATGAATGCGATTAATAGTTCTATGAGTTTTTAGTAATCTTAGCCTTCACAAGAGTATTGACCAAATCTAATTAGAATGGTGCATGATTAAGAATATTTTTAAGAAGTGATAAATGATTTATGGTGAGACAGGTTGTCTCAACATCAGCGAATATCATACGTTGCTAAGACGTAATCAGTCCTGTAGGTTGTCCTTAGATGTAATTGGTCATGGCAAATATCGCAGGTTATCCTTGGATGTAATCAGCCCTGATGTGATTCTATGTTAGAAATGGCCAAAGTGAAGTTTGAGTACTTCAGGGAGAAGCTTGGTTTTCTCCAGATAGAGGTTCATTCCAAGGGGAAGTGATGAGTTCGTCAGTATTTCTGACATGGTGGAAGGTTGGGCTCCACATGGTCAGATGTAAGTGTAGATATATTCTGATATGATTGTGGGATGTGTTCCCACATGATCAGTGCAGAGCCATTCTAATGTGATTGTGGGATGTGTTCCCATATTACGATAAAACACGAAAGAAGTTGATAAGAAAAAGTAGTATTATTAAATGTATATTGGAATGTCCTTTTATATATATATATATATATATATATATATATATATATATAGTAGATAGGTATGAGCTTATTCTCTTAAATGAAATAGGTAACTAATGAATATTTGTTGGTATAACTAAATGTTTATAGTAATGTTGGAGTAATTACATTGCTTACTAATGAAATTGCACTTTAAGAATTTTGGGTAGTTAATTGTATCCATGTAATTAAGCATTGTCAGGACCATTAAGAAATAAGGTTGCTTAACTGTCGGGGTGTAAACAACTTATGAACATACCCTTTTGGTTATGGACAAAAGATGATGAGGGATGATTAATGGTTTTAGATATGTTATGATGACTAAGAGTTGTTAAAGTATCACACTCATGGACCAAGTATACCTTTGACTATAATACTTTATTAACTTGAAACCTTGGAGAGTTTCTGTTTATAACCTTGAACCTTAGTGGATTTGTCATCCATCTCAGGGGTGGCTTTAGACAGGAAAACAAACATCAAATGAAGCCTATGGTTGGGAGGAAAGTCGTAGACATGTTTTCAGTCTCCCAAGCTAAAGTCGCATTAAAGAAGTACCTATAATGTTTAATTTTGTTTATAGAAATTATCATGCAACTTACAGGTTTTATAGTACTAAATATGTTTATCGAGAATTGGTTGCAGAAGTTGCGTACCAATGATGGAAGAGTCTTGGAATAACTCTCGAAGGACAAAGTGTAAATTAAATTAACTATTTATGTACATACCTTTTTAATTATTTCCTTTAATAGTTAACTTTGTTATATGGATTCACTTATATTGTTTTATGAAGCTGATGCTCTTGATCTTGTAGGATGATATATAATTCTAATATATATGATGAGGTGGCGTGACTCAAATGGTGGCTGCAGAAGTTGTACCCAAGGATGCAAATGACATCGAGATAACTCTTGGAAAACAATGAGAGTCATACGTCATCTTTTTTAGTTGCGCACAAGAGTACATGTATGGTACCTTGTTATGAGGGATTTTAACTACGCTTAAAAGAAAAGGGTTATTGGGTAATTGCTATCCCATTTGAGGGATATTCTAGTGACTCATGTAACAATTGTATCTATTTTTAAATTTCAATAAGATTCGCTTATGTAGATTTGTATTAGAGTGATTGTAGTTTGACGGTTCTTAATTGCAAACACAATGTGATTCTACATTTGAGATATAAGTCATTACCATTATTCTTGTACTAATAGGGTCATTAGTATATCCCTCTTGTCAACTACTCAGTAGAACTTAATCAAATTGAATTACAGTTTTCTTATATGAAAATGATAGTAGTGTTTAGAATTATGTAATTGCATACTCTCAAGATACTAACATAGTTGACTTGTTTGGACATAGTCAAAGAGAAAAAATTACTCCATTTTCTTAGAATTTACATTGAGGAATTTCGAGTATGTTACAAATGGCATCACTCCCTCAGGTTAAAACACTGCGGCCAAATGGACCCGCATATATGCAAGTAAGTTGTATACTCCCTGAATTACAGTTTATGTAAATAAAGAATGGTTTGCATAAGAGTTTATCTTGCAGCATGTAAGCTAAAGAAAGTTTAATATTAATTGAGGCATTAAAATTCTTTATTTATGTGATGACTAGAGTATACATGGTTTCTCCAATTAAAATGCATCAATGACAAGGGAAGTAGTCTAAACTGTAACTTAAATTAGTTACAGGTGAACTTAAGGATAATGGCTAATTAAGTTGGTCCTTAAACCTCCCCGTTAAGTAAATGTGTAGTTAGAAAATCGAAGAGTCTAGTTATTAAGTTTTCTTTTGAAGCATTTCGTTTGTCACTAGATGCATGTATGAATTTATTAGGGAATGAATTATATATTGAAGAAATTGAAGAGTTCCATTTCTGCTACCTCTTCATCATGACGATACGGTTGCATGGTAAGAGATCTATGAAATTATTTTTGGAACCCTCTCTCCATAGATCTTGGGTGATATTTACTTATCCCTGAAGATTTACTTAAAAACAATATCTTAGTCTACGACTAGGTTATGATCTTAGTCTACGGAGGTCTTGATTTTTTTATTTCATTTATGATAGTATTTAATGTGATCTTTATGAGCATAACCTTATCTTATTAACCACAATAAACTATATACTCTAGGCACTTTTATGTCGGCATCAAATTTTTACTGCGAGACCTCATAGTAAAGAATAACTAAGTTTATCTTTGGTTAGAATTATGCATTGTCATAAACATTAAAAAATCACTAAACGATTGACTTAATGAAGTAGTCCTTCACAAAAGATAGAAGGTGTAAACCAAAGGAAATTGAAGTATTGTTGAAATGATTGCATATGTTTTACAAAATGCTGGAAGTATCGAATTATGAAAATCCAATAAAATGTTGAGGATGATGAATGTAAGTTCTAGAGGATTTAATGTAAAATGATTTTTATGATAAATTGTAAAATATCATTTCTTTTAGAATATATTATGTGTCATCATCACTGTCATTGTTTCAGAGTAGCTGCAGGTACTGAGAATTGATAATGTTAATTATACAAAGAGCCATGATAGGAACCAAAAGATGATACTTATTTCAGATGATCATGTAAGGACCAATATTCTTGGAACTTAATGAAAGACAAGAGCACAGTATATTATCCATGGTAAGCATATGGTAAGAATCTCAATAAAGATAACGGAACTCATGAACATATATGTTAAAGCATGAGTAAGAAAACATGTGAAACTCTTTAATTCTATTTTGTTGCATGTTGTAGTTATCAAAGATGTAAGAAAAAATAAAGATTGATGGTTAAAAAGAACTTTTCCAGGACTCAAGCAGGAGGCTCGATGGAAAAGAATTTTTTGCACTCAAGCATGAAGGCTTGAGGGGAAAATAATCTCTTCTCTTAGGGAACACCAAGGGGAAAAATTGAGGATCTAACTCTACTTTTCTAAAGTAACTTTTCCTGGACTCAAGCAGGAGGCTAGGTGGAAAAGAAATTCCTGGACTCAAGTGAGAAGGCTTGAGGGAAATTGTGAGAGAGTTTGTGATATCGAAGGCAAGACCTAGGCACAAAGTGGACATATGGAAAACATGACGATGTTTAATGTTTTTGAGGGGAAAATCTTTGACTAGCAATCAAAAGGTAGAGTAACCTCAAAGTTTTAGCTTGTAAGTCCAATTGGTTTCAACAACTCGAGAGAGAGTTCAGTGTTCAGCAGAGAGCTGTTAAAGATGAGAAACTCAAGGGAAAGTTTGTTTATCAACAACAGTGTTGTTGGAAGTTATTCAACTTCATGATGAAACAATAAAACACATATTAACGATTTATTCAAATAACTAGACAGTTGAATGTATTAATGTGTAAATGCTATGAATACTTAAGTAGAAAAAAATTCCCTCAAGGGAGAGGGTGAATGGTACATTTGAAAAGGTTACTGCTTGAAATTATGTGAAATACATGATGCTAACTTGTGATTGAAAGAGATTTCTATGTAAAGTTGAGGACTAATTAAAGCATCCAAGTACCGGAGGTAAAAGACGTCCTTCAGAAAGATAAGTACATCTAAATTACTTATAAATTATTTTGATGGTAAGGTTGTATTAGGCCTTCTTATGAGGATAAAAGCACAAACAAAGGCTAAAATATGTTTCGTGAATTGAAAATGTTGTGTTGCAGAAATGACTTGTTGTTTATGTTCTAAGTTGGATTACAAATTAACGACATGTTACTGAATAGATTTTGGAAGACCTGGTTTTGTTGCACAAAGTGTAGGTTATGAAGGATAAAATCTTGCAGGAATCACGAAATATTGAATAAGATCAAAGGAAAAGATGAAAGACATCACAAGGGATGTGGAAGCAAGCAATAATAACTTGAAGAGAAATGAACACAAAACCTTGGACTAATATGTAACACCGAGGACGGTGTTACTTCCAAGGGGGAAATTATGCAACATCCCCTCAGCGCACGACCAGAAAACAAGAAGTGTAAGTAAAAAGGAACTATAAGTACCATCCTAGTGTCATCAAATTATATATGAAACTAATATTGCTATGAGACTGAAAGCGTGCATGACTAAAATGATGATTGGGGACGAATCCACTTGAGGGAAAAGGGTGTTCAGGCAAGTAAAGCCTTGGGAACTCGATGAAAGATCACTGTGTACTCATGAATGCTACGAGTGGTTGTCTTTTGATATATGAAAGCCCTAATTTTAGTGTATATATATATATATTGACATAAATATATATGAACACAAATACATAAATATATATATAAAAGAAAAAAATGATTTATTTTATATATATATATATTTTGAGCTAAAGTCGAAAAATATATAATTTATATAAGTCGAAGTGGTTTATATTCTTGCCACCATAGAATCTTGACTTCATCATTGATTTTATTTTGGTTACACGTGTTTTGGAGCAATCATGAGGATTGTACCCTTTGGAAGATGAAACATGTAAAAGGATTAACGCCACTTGTCATCTTGCATGGCAAAGGAGTGTGCCGTTAAATGCTTTGGATTCTGCATAGATAAGGGGCGACGATCCAGACTTATGACCATCGAGACCTCTATCATATCCGAATCACTAGAGGAACGCCAGAGTGGTGGACCGTGCCTGCAATATGGTGAGTTGAGCGATTGGAGATAAATACCATTGCTGAAGTGACAACTTCATTCCAGATAAGTATTTACATGTATTTATTTTCCTTATTATATTTTAATTTTCTGTAGAGATAGGAGGCCGATTCCCCTTTCGAAGATTCGAACCATCACATCCATTTAAAAAAAAGATCTTATGTTGTATATTTGAATGCTTACGATTTCCAGCATAAACATTTTGGATCTGAGATAAAAACGAAATCTCCCTCTCTGTCTACGCTGACGAATGGTTATAAAATATTTACACGTACGTTTTCCTTGAATGTAAAACTGTGATTTCCATTGCATGCACTAGTGTTATAAATATTTGTATGTTTACTGGTTTCTGAATGCAAGTTGAAATATGGCATGTGCCTTGTACACATACAATCTGAATCTTTTTATGTCTGTGATTGTGTACCAATTGATATAAGTAAACCTTTGACTTATTGACCTTTAACTAAACAATAGCTCGCCTTTCTTTAAACTCAAGGAAATACCACCTTCTAGACTAACCTGATAAGCAAATAAATGTTCTCTCTAACTATTTGTTTGACGCAGTCCAGCGATTCAATACTGGCGCATGTGTGTCTTTCTTCCAATGCCCCTTAAATGAAATGAATAGATGGAGGGGAAAGTTGTTTATGCTTTAGTTTTGGGTATTTTAGTTTGGGTGTATTGAACGTGCAGAGGGTCTATTATTAATTTTTTTTGCTCAGAATTGTAGAGTACCTTGTTATTTTGGCACAATGAAGTGAGTTGTTCAACGGGTAACATAATTGGAGTGGATTGGTTTAACAACTCAGATTGGTCTTGGATTTGTAACAAAAATAAATCATCTGCATCGAGATCTTGAGTAGTATCTATATTTATGAATATTATTTGGATTCGATCTGCAGAAATGTTTATGTTTTATTTTGAATTTGATTTGGTGGGTTTCATACACCTTCATGATCTTCATTTCCCGGGGTTGTAATTTTTTCTTTTATAAACCAGTTTGGTGTATTTGACTATGATCTTCATTGCATGTGCTTAGTTTTTATAAAGATCCGAGTCTTGTTATAACCTGTGATGTTTCTTTGGGACATTGTATGCCTGCATATTCTTTTTATCGAATCTAAGATGTATACTTGGCTGCGCTAATATCTTTGCAATTTGGATGAGTTTTCTTGCTTCCTAAATATCTCTACAACTGACTGAGTATCCAATGCTGGGTAATATTTGGATTATAAGTATGCATATAATCGAGTGTCTCTGTGAGAAATTTTGTTATGATACGTCATTTGAGTGTAAACATGCTTATAAACCATTACTTCCTTATAGGATATGATAGTGCTATGGAGGAGATCATTGATATCTTCTACATGAATGCGATTAATACTTCTATGAGTTGCTAGTAATCTTAGCCTTCACAAAATTATCGACTAGATCTAATTAGAATGGCGCATGATTAAGAATATTTTTAAGAAGTGATAAAAGATTAGCCTAAAACAAGAATCGTCATATGTGAAAAGTAACCCCTTCAAATATTATTATACTTCTTAATGGGAAAAGGCTTCCCCAAATTTCGATAAAACATGAAAAAAAGTTGATAATAAAAAGTAGTATTATTAAATGTATATTGGAATATCCTTATATATATATATATATATGATAGGTATGAGCTTATTCTCTTAAATGAAATAGGTAACTTATGAAGAATTTTTGGTATAAGTAAAATGATTATAGTAATGGTGGAGTAATTACATTGTTCACTAATGAAATTGCACTCTAAGAATTTTGTGTAGCTAATTGTATCCATGTAATTAAGCAATGTCGGGACCATAAAGAAATAAGGTTGCTTAAACTGTTGAGGTGTAAATGAATTATGGACATGCCCTTTTGGTTATGTACAAAAGATGAAAAGGGATGATTAATGGTTTTAGATATGTTATGATGGCTAAGAGTTGTTAAAGTCTCATACTCATGGACCAAGTATACCTTTGACTACAATACTATATTAACTTGAAACCATTTTCTATTTATAACCTTAAACCTTAGTGGATTCGTCTCCCAGCTCGGGGGTGGCTTTAGATAGTAAAACAAATGTCAAATGAAGCCTATGGTTGGGAGGAAAGTTGTACACATGCTTTTAGTCACCCAAGCTAAAGTCGCATTAAAGAAGTACCTATAATGTTTAATTTTGTTTATAGAAATTATCATGCAACTTACAGGTTTTATAGTATTAAATATGTTTATTGAGAATTGGTTGTAGAAGTTGCATACCAATGATGGAAGAGTCTTGGAATAACTCTAAAAGGAAAAAGTGTAAACTAAATTAACTGTTTATGTGCATACCTTTTTAATTAGTTCCTTTAACAATTAAATTTGTTATATGTATTTAATTTATCTTGTTTTATGAAACTGATGCTCTTGAACTTGTAGGATGATATATAGTTCTAATACATATGATGAGGTGGCGTGAATCAAGTGGTGGATGCAGAAGTTGTACTCGAGGTTGCGAAAGACATCAAGATAACTCTTGGAAAACACTGAGACTCATATGTCATCTTAGTCAGTTGCTCTCAAGAGTACAAGTATGGTACCTTGTTATGATGGATGTTAATTACGTTTAAAAGAAAAGGGTTATTGGGTAATCTCTATCCCATTCGAG
This sequence comes from Pseudotsuga menziesii, assembly GCA_001517045.1. NCBI lineage: Eukaryota > Viridiplantae > Streptophyta > Pinopsida > Pinales > Pinaceae > Pseudotsuga > Pseudotsuga menziesii. The sequence continues at coordinate 227,183 of LPNX010721527.1, read as the reverse complement.
GGATTGTCTAGCGACTTGTGTAACAGTTGTATCTATTTTTAAATTTTAATAAGATTCACTTATGTAGATTTGTATTAGAGTGATTGTAGTTTGACGGTTCTTAATTGCAAACACAATGTGATTCTACATTTGAGATATAAGTTCTTACCATTATTCTTGTACTAATAGGGTCATTATTATAGCCCTCTTGTCAACTACTCAGTAGAACTTAATCAAATTGAATTACAGTTTTCTTATATGAAAATGATAGTAGTGGTTACAATTATGCAATTACACACTGTCAAGAGACTAACATACTTGACTTGTTTGGACATAGTAAAAGAGAAAAATTGACCCCATTTTCTCATAATTTACATTGAGGAATTTTGGGTATGTTACATCACTACTAGTATTCGATCACCCATTCTAGGTTCTAGTGTGGACCCTGATGTTGGACTAGGGGGAACTATGACCCCTTATCTTACACATAGTTTCAAAAGTACTAATATTCCACCTTCCACTCCATTTGTGGGAGGATTTTCACTTTCTTCATATGTTCTTAACATTGGTGTTCATTCCCCTGGGGGTGGTAGTGGATACGTGCAGGTTGGGTCTACATATCACATTCCTTTTTATGTCCCATCATCCATTGCACCATTTCCTTTGAATGTTTTTCTCATTATCATTCCTCTATATATCCTATAGTTTGGACTCCTTACTAACGTTTTTCAACTGTTTTTGGAATAATGTTGTTTTGTAGTGTCCATTTTTTGTGCACTCTCGTTGAGTTTTAGCTCGTTCATGCCCATGGAAGGTATAACACTAAACTGGCATATAGGATAGGATCATTTTTCCGCATGCCTTCTGCATTATCCTATGACTATGCCACCTTAACCATAGGTATGAACCCACTTCGTGATGTCACAAAACCTTCATATTTCTACTAGGAGTGACATTACACAAGTGGTAGATGTTTCCTTATCATGGGTACCCTAGTTAGATTCTGTCATTTGGTGCCCATGATGAGTATCCTCCGTTAGGTCTGGGAATCCCCTTTAGTCCTGCCATTGCTTTGAGAAAGAACCTCATATTCTTTCTTAAAATTTATGTTGGATATATCCTATAGGGACTCCCGTTTGTATCAAGTTGTAATTTCATTCACATGCATCCGCTTGTTGTATTGAGATTTACACTAGCTCCCTGCTTTAGTTTTATAATCCATATAGCCCAATATTGTCTCAATCCTATCCAAGAAAAGCCTTTCATATAATCTGTTGCATCTTGATTATCCCATGCCCAAAGGAGACACCCCCCCGACTGTCCTTATCCTACATATTCTTCCTTGTATTGAACATAGGTATGATACGCTACTTGGAACTAGTTTGATTACTTACAACACTCATTTCATCCTTAGTGTACTTTAAGAAATTTTAAATATTAAAAAGACCAACAAAAATCATAAAACATAAAAATCCAGATGGCAAATGATATCACTTTATATTGGAATTTGTTGGGTCGTGTCACCTTCGAACAGAGCACAATCCATTCATCCATTCGTTGGGTTACTAGTATGACCTTAGGATTCGTACTCATTATTCTTAGTTTTCTCCACCCACGGGTTATGCTTTCAGTCCTTATGGAGCCTCTGTGATTCCTCCCATGTCACAAAGTTGTCCCAATATGAGATTTGAGTCTTTGCTGGGCCTATGAGTTTTCATATACTTTATGCTCTTATTCAAAGAAAGTTATGACCTTAGTCGATCACTCCTTAGTTATCTTGTATCTTCATGTCATCCATTCCTGATACATTTGTTACTGGTTCATGCACATCTTTTTCGTCCGAGCTCTTGAAAAATTATCTAGCGTTGCTGTGTACCTCATGTTGGTTGATGGGGGATGCCTTAATTTCCTCCTTCAAGGAGATTTTGTTCCATTGATTTAGTTCTGGAATAGGTATCTAGAGTCCATTGAGTGCCTTGAGACTTGCAGTCATGAGTGGCAGGTTCTCTCACCATCGACAGATTTGGGAATATATCAATGTCCCATGATAGATGGAGCCTCTCAAGTGTTCAACATAAACACATTTATTCACACTTGTTTGTTTTCACTTTGTACCTTCCCATTATCATTATCAATGGGATATATCACGTCTGTTAACGATATACATTAATGACCAGTAATCAGACGATGGTCCATCATGTTCGACTACAATACCTTAATTCGCATGATGGGACATGTACTAGCGGTGATTTGTGTTGAAGACCTCCAAGCTTGATGGCATTCCATATATTCTACCCCCTTGATCGTTCCACTATCTATGGGATTTCATCTCTCATGACCAGATCCCATTGTACCACTTGATGTCTTCATTTAGTATGGAGACCTTACGTCACTATATATTGTATGTGGCGATGACCACTCATGAAATATGTCTATTATGCCTATTCATAGCCATTGTACTGTTATGTATCTAGGAATTCTATGTATACTTCATATTTGCAGTAATGTGTGGAGATATATCATTGTATTATACTGATGAGTGGATGGTTTTTTCCACTTGGGTCTTCATTACTCCACTTATGGGACTATTGTAATGTATTTTGACCATCATGTATCCCTCTAAACTCACACATTAGGGGGCATTTGCTATAGCATAATTTTCCACACCTGATACATTATGCTTTGATGGACTATCCCTATCCCCATGCAGATTGTTTTTACCCCTTTTGCTCACTATGACCCTGATGCTCCAGTGGAACGTTTAAAAATAAATTTTTATATGTATACATGGGTCACAAGTCTACAACCCGCGTATACACAGGTTGCACCACTGTCACTCGTGTACATAAGGAATTATGCTCAAAAAGAAAAAAATATTTGGAGTTTTCCCCATCAAGTAACGAATGACTTGATCCTTGGCCTTCTTTATGTTGGGAAACACTCCATTTCTACCCTTCACTTCCCATTGAGGGGCTATATATTGAGCTACTATGAAACATTAAAGGAGGATAACTTTGGAGAGAAAACATACTATAGTGGAATTGTGCCCCATTCTTATATACTTGAGTTGGCATTTCCTTGTCCTTGAATAAACCATTAGTGTTATTTCCCAAGCTTTTCTTTATCTATGAGATTTCCTTTGTATGGAGGATTGAAGTGGTGGATGCCTAGGTGGAGGGACTTAGGTTCTCAATTTCTATGAGGTGCCAACAGAGGTTGTCATATTAATAGAAATATCCATTTCTCATCCATTGCATGTGTAATTATGAATATTCTTATTCGTGGATGTAATTACTTTGTTTATGTATTATAATGTAACATGATATATTATATTCTAATGCTTTACATATAACATGCTTTTATATTTTGTTGTTGTTGAGGGAAATTTGTAGGTACAAGTTTGATTGAAATCTCAACGAGGATCTACTTCAAACGTATGGAATAAGGTATTCCTCTTGTCCCTTAGTGTTAGTTTCATTTATATATTTATCATTCTTGGAAATGGGCTTATTTCTGGTGTCATCATGTATGTTGTGGTCCACCCCAAGCCATAGGAGATCTTCTTCGTAACACTTAGCCCAATAAAATTGCATGGTCATCAAATGGAGCCACTGTTAAGTCTAACTTACCATACCAATCTCCAACCTTCAATGGTGTTGCTTGAACCACACCTACCCAACTTCATTGCTAAGTTCACCACTTTCAACGTGGATTTTCCACCCTTAAGCTGGCTATGAATTGTTGTTTGTTAGAATATGTAATGGTGATTTTTGTGGTATTGTTAGTAAAATATCATCAAAAGGAATAAATAACTAATATTATAAATAGAGTTATCCCAAATGCCAATAAAAAATTTAAGGATCCATACATATTTAAAGTTGTATAAACCTTCGTGAATATTAACAATTTTGACAATGTAAACTATAAAATATTTGGTGATATTTTTCTTAAAAAAAATGGAAAAATAGCCCATGGACTAAATTTTTTCTTGCCACATGTATCATGTAATTAAATCCCTTATAACCATTCTTTATAGAAGAGAGGAAATATATTTATCCCACATGTGTTATGGGATGTAAATATTCCATTACTCTATTGTATACCAAGAGGTGTGGAATATTTAGATCCTATAACACATGTGGGATAAACAAATTTCCACCTATCTGATATAAAGAATGATTATACAATATCTAATTACATGATGCAAGTGGGATAACTCTATTTTTCAATATTAGAGTTATTTATGCCTTTACTGATATTTTACCAAAAATCCACACAAGCCATCATTACATATTCTAACACTCCCCCTTAATGATGACTAGGAGAAAGAATACAAATGGAGGAAGGTGGAATTACACTAAAATACACACTGATGACAATTTCAATAATTCCCCATACGATGTGAATGAGAACACACTTTGTTTAGTGGGATTGATGAAGATAACAACCACTGTTGACTGAATCGTAAAATTATGCCTAAACCAAGTTGAATAATGAACTCTTTCAGAACACCACAACAGTGTACAAAAACCACGGATGGTAAATACAAAAAACTATGGAAAGTAGACAATCGTCACAACCTGTAACCTAATTGATAGCTGAAAGAACTCTGCAATAGTCCACATTACGAATACAAGAACATGAATCTACACATCAAAATGTTGCCAACAAATAGTTTTCAAAGAAACCCACTGAATATTACATTCTGAATACAAGATATTAATATCCTATCCATCAAAACATATGGCAAGCATACAATATTCACAACCAAGATTAAAGGTGAAAGAACAATAGACTTCCTTATGGATACAAGAACCGCATGTCTATCCTCTAAAATTTTTTTAATAGAAATTATTCATAATCAAAGAACTCTACTAAAGCTTATAGTACAAATACAAGACCCCAATGGTCCATCGAAATGTTTATCCCACAAATAATAATCATAAATTTATAGTAGGATATGGAAGTTCATTTCATTACATTATGTCTGGAATATGGCAATATGATATGGATTTTATTAGATTACATCCCTTCTTAACTTCAACCATCCCAGATAACAACAGGTTTCAACTTTGTTGCTATCAAGGATAAGATGACAATATGAACAATGGTGAAGAACCAGAGATAATCACAACCATATGCTTAAGATAGGACATAATGACATAATCAAGTTTCCCCACAACACTTCACAAATATCCATATAAATAAAGTGAAGTAAATAGAGAGCTAATATGCAAAAAATAACTTCCAAGAGTAAATCATATAATAAACATGATAAGGCCATAATTACATAAAAAAAATACATGACATTGCATATGAAACATAGACGAGCATATGAAATTGATTTTACACAACAAGGGTCAATGGCAACATATAATGAGAGAGCATAATTTGATACCAAGATAAAATATTGAGAAAAATATGACACCATGTTATAAGCATCATCATTATTAGAAAAGTGATACCATGTTAAAATAGTGAGAAAAATAATTGACCAAATAAAACAATGATATCACTTACAAATATGAAAACATAGCCATGAAGCAACTAAGTCCTAAACACGCTATTAGAAAAAGTGAGATAAATTACTAAAAAACTACCAAAAGTCGCATATAAATGACCAAAGTTAGTCATGTGACTAGTAGTCAATTATTGACAATCGTGTATAACACAACTAATACACGACTAAAAAAATTAGTCATTTATTGGTTGTTCTAATTAATCAGTTTGGTCGTATATTTAGTTGTTTATTTAGTCATTGATTGTTGTTAACTGGTTATTTATTGTCATTAATTGTTGTTAATTCATCATGTATTTAGTCATTGATTGCTGTTAACTAGTCATTTAATTAGTTATTAAGTATAGTTAACTAATCATGTATTTAGTCATTGGTTTTTTTGAACCAATCATTTATTGAGTCATTGATTGTTTTTAATTGGTCATTCAATTAGTCATTAATTCTATAGATAGGGAATGGAGGAATCAAGCTACCAACCTCCTTCATGTAAGGCAAGTTCTCTTGCATTGAGATAGAACCCTTAAATAGACGAATCAAAGTTCACACTAAAAAAATAAGTTTAGTTGAATATATACAATGAAACTAGAATCAATGGAAATCCAATAGGAATCCCATTAAAACATACAATGAATCTAGAATAATATTGTTTAGCAATACCCTTACCTGCCATTTCATAATTTGATATTCTATCACTATTGAATATGTGTGATCAACAAAAATATAATAAATATTGGCATAAAAATGACATAATTTAAACCATTCTCAATAATATTAACAACAAAATTTGTCTCATTCTAGTAAAAACTGGGAACAAACAAAATGATTTAGCATTACTTGGTGCTTAGATTACTATAAAGAGTGCATATGCTAAACATATTAGAACACAAAATGGGAAGAAATTAATGTATTTACCTTAGGATGCAATGAAACAACTACAAATACAAATGCAAGACTTAATATTATGACAATAAAGAATGCATTGAGATTACATTCATGGCCTGAAGGACTGAATTGGTATAAGAGCAATACTGAGAATAAAATTTTTGCAATGTAATTGACAGATAAGTGATACACACAACATGTTATATACTTGCAAAGTAAGATATAATTGTTTAGAAAGAAACATGTTCAAATCTTTTCATATTTGAATGAATTCTACACAAGATTTAGGTATGAGTGGGAGGGAAAAAATACTAACCATAATTGTTCATCCTTTGAAACCCAAGCATGATTCCATGTATGAGTGAAGTCCGATGGTAAAACCACTTGAATAAGAAAAATATAATGGAACCAAATTTTGATAGTGTCTCTTCATTTCAACAATTTAAAACATCAAACAATAAGACAAGGAAAAGGTAATAGGGATTCTTTATCATCCCTATAGAAGATATTGAGCTAGCACTTCTAATGTCATTTTGTTGTTTCTCCAACTCTATTTCATATTTTTAGAAGTTATAAAATGATTAAAATTATCAAACTGTTTGCATTTACAAAATGAAGTGAAAAGACTTCATAGTACTACAAAATTCATTTCAAAGTCAATCAACTCATTAGTAGCTGAATAACCCCTCTAAAAAATATTGACTACCTGGAATTTGATGTTGTATCTGGTGTACAGAGGATTCCTTGGGTGACTCAACAACTAGTTCTACAACTTCTTTATACTTCATTTGAGAAACAATTCTTGGAGACATTGAAAAACATACATTGAAACAAAACATACTGATATTCAATTGCAATTCTGAATCAAATAAAAATATCTATTACTCATGAAAATATGCTTATAGTTCAATAAAATTAAATGAATGCAAACTTTTCAAGTGGAAATACAACAATTTGATGTTAACTAAACTATTAAATTCCATATTCATTTAAAGGGATTTTTAATCAATCAGTCAATCAAATTTCAAGATATATATGTTTCCATATTCCTAGGGTTTCATCAAAAGATCCAACAATTTTTACCACTACCCTCACTCTAAGTCCTCAATGAGTAATGTTGGATCTAATAAAACCTCACAGAATTTGGAAAAAGGTAACTTGATGGGAATTTAATTTAGTAGCATTTGAAGAAACTTTTCACAATTTATACATAAAATCTAGTAGCTAATAACATGATTGCATAAGTGCACTCCAATATTTTATTTAGTTGCAGTTTAAGCAGTAAACCTTGTCTATGCATCATGAATGGATGTAAAATAACCCAATCAACATACAAAAACATGTGTAATGTTCTTGGTTTTCATAACTTGAAGGTTACATTTTTCTAATGGCATCCATATTTCTCTTTGAAGAACTTATCACCGATGATAGTGTTTCATAAACCAATATAATGTAGTTTGGAATCAAGGAAATGTTATAAAAATTACTTCAAAACTTCGAGACAAGATTTTGTGTCTATAAACTATATTTAAATAAATAAAAATCTTAGCAAAAAGAAAAGCTTAACCCATTACAATATAATGATAACCTTCATTAATTACACCTAGGCTTAGCAAGAAAGTACTTAAGGTGGAATAATCCTGGTATAGATAGAAAATTATCTTTTATCAATGCTTTATGATTCCCTTTTTTCCTTACATTAAGGTTTCCTTCTTATATAATTATTTTTTTAATTATGTGATTATTATAGGATTTATCATTTCGTCTTAGCTACCCCATCACACATTAAAATACACCTTGTTTTCAATTAAACTTCTGAAAGAAAGCATTGGCTAGGTTGAAAAATGTATTACCAACTCTTACAAAATAAGAAACAAACATCACATGATCGCAAAGACTCTGGGTGAAAGAACAAAGGTAACTTCCAAACAGAAAAATAAAATAATATTTAATAGAAGCCACATAGAACTAACAATAAATAAAAGAGGTTTTGAAGTCAGTGAAGATAATAAGTTTCCTACAATACAACAAATTGTTATAGTACCATTCAATACCACATAGACAATGAATAGACAAAAGTATTTTCCAAACAATGTTGGTCAATCCAAGGAGGTTAATGCATGATAATAATAGCCATATGGATACCTATCCAGTGGAAATGTTAGTTCCCTAGTTTAGTATATTTAGTATTTCATCTTAATCATACTACAAAGTATCCTAGGGTAATTTATAGTTTATTACTAACATGGCCACATGCTCATTCTTAATTAAAGGGATAAACATCAAGCCCTACGTACAAACTCCTACATATTAATATTTTTACCTTTTAAGCAAAGGCCGCCAAGGCACTATTCACAGAGCTATATGGTTCGGTGTGGGCCAGTGGCATCAGATTTATCTTCTAGTGTGTATATCTTAGCCTAAACTTTAAATCTATTTTTTTATTAAATTCAAGCATTTTTTTTTGTCCAACTTTGATTACAGAAGCAAATAAACTACTATATCATTGTGTACTTTTCTCTGTTAATATAAAAATATTTGTTATTGAGAAAGAAAGACCTAGAATTTCTTGAAAATATTATAATTTATAGCAATAACATATATTGTTTAGTTTAATTTTAATAAGAAAATTATGTTTTTCCTCTCTTTTCCATATTACTTAATAAATGCATTTTCTTTCTATCCATAAAGGAGAAATATGTGCATATAAACACTTAAACATGAGGATTCAAATATACCTAAGCCACAAGTTCCTTAAACCCTTGTGAAATACTCTCCCAGTACACCTTCAGTTTACTATCTACCTTCCTAAGATCAATTTCTTTGTTTTATGTTTCCTAAGATCAATTTCTTTGTTTTATGTTGCTTGCAATACTTGCTCTCATATTGACTAATAATTTAATGCACTTAACCTAAATGAATGGTTCATTGAGATACATTAACCTTCAGTAAATAAACAACCAGATACAAAATTTTGGCAAACTTAATAGATTTCAATATTTTATATATATGGACTGACCATTGAATATGCATCAAAACTAGATTGATTATTGCCTAAAATAGTTTGGTAATTTAAGGTTATACTTTCTAGAAACATCCATAACTAATAAAATGACAATTCATATAACCTTATGCACAACATGAAACTAATATTTAGACTCTTTAACCAGCCATAATCCGCTATAACATTACCCTCATCTTGTGCATGTGATGCCTTTAACCTATGAAGTTCATCGTGCAACTGTTCCTAGGTAATATTTTCATAATCCTGCAAGCCACCGATAAGATGCAATTTCTTATCATACAATCAAGTAGAGGCTGTAATTGTGACAAGGCTATCAAATTTCAATTCAAAATGATTAGATTAAATGCTCATGTAAGACCTCAAAAATCTACAAAACCATCTCATTTACATCCATATATTAGTTTGCATATGTTCATCATAATCTTTCAAAGTAAATGATACAGAAACTTCATCTTCTGCAAGAGAACCTTCTTCAACGTTTTTATTTCCTTCACCATTAACATCTCTTGTTCATATTTACAATAGATATCATTATCATCATTTGTTTCATTAACAATCTATGCAGCATGCACACACAACCACCTGTAAATTGAGGAAACTATATAAAATATATTGAAATCTTATCCCAACCCTAAACTAATAATCTCTGATTGGTCATACAATAAGGTCCTAATTAGAACTTGGTCCCATCCCTTTGAAGTATCTGACCACTACCCTGTATGTCTGGAATGGAAGGTCTTGCCTTCCTCTCACCTTTACCCTTTTAAGTTCAATCGAGCCTGGCTTCAAGATAAGAATTTTCCTAGAATTGTAAACACTTCTTGGGCCTCAGATACACATCTTCTAATCCATGATTCTATGTCCATTCTCAACCTTAAACTCAAAAGTATCAAAAGTACAGTTAAGGACTGGGGAAAAAAGTAGCTTCAGGCTAGGACTAAAGAGGTATCAGACATTGATCTGTAGATCCAATCTCTCCTTTCTACTCGAACCTGGCATACTTAGTGATGGAGAAGCGGCACAATTGTCTCTTTTGAAATACACTAAAGTAAATATTTTGGCTCATGAAGTCTTAACCTGGAAACTCAAAAGCAGAACCAATTGGATTAGTGAAGGTGATGCAAATACAAAGTTATTCCACAGCTATGCTTCAGCTAGAAGGAACACTAAATCTATTTTAGCTATTCAGAATCAGTGTGGTGACTTAGTTGAAGATGAGGCCCATCTCAAACAGTTGGGTGAATTACACTTCTCAATTTTTTTTAAAGATGACGATAATACAAATATTATTGATCAACTCAAAGTCATCAAACTCTTTCCCTCCTTTGTACAAGAGGATGAAGCAATTATTTTCCTCCCTGAGATCACTTTATCTAAAATTGAAGGAGCATTAAAAGGATTTAAAAAGGCTAAAATCCCCAGTCCAGATGGATGGCTGGTGGAATTATTTCTATGGTTCTTTGAATTGGTAGGTATTGACCTATTAATGGATGTTGAACAATCTCAGATTGAGGGGAGGGTCAACAAATCCATCAATGCTACCTTTCTTATTTTCATCCCGAAGTGTGAAAAGCCTCAAACATTTGCTGATTTTCTCCCTATCTCTCTCTGCAACTTGGTATACAAGCTCATCTCAAAGATTGCAGTGATTCGCTTGAATCCTTTTTTAGATAAGGCCATCTCTGCTCAACAATATTGTTTTCTCCATAATAGACATATCATTGAGCATGTTGGTATCACACAGGAAATCCTTCACTCTATAAAAAAATAAAGAACAGGTTTTGGTTTTCAAGTTGGATCTTGTTTAAGCCTTTGATCGTGTAAATTCGACTTTATTAAGAATGTTCCTCCTGTAAATTGCAATACCTGTTGATGGGGTCAAATGGATCATGGGCCTTGATTTCTCCTCAAGCTTCACAGTTCTTGTCAACGACACTCCATCAAATTTCTTCCAAGTTTCACGAGGTATACGGCATGGATTCCCTTTATCCCCTCTCCTTTTTATTCTTTGATTGAAATTTTAAGTCTTATTATTACTAATGCCCAGATAAGAGGTAAAATCCATGGGATCAAAGTATTGTCCAGCTTGTATATAACACACCTCCTCTTTGTTGACGATGTTATCTTGTTTGGGATGGGGGTACTTGAAGAATGGTAGGGTATAAAGAAATATTGGATCTCTTTTGTTCAGCTATAGGTATGAACATCAGTTTAGAGAAGTTGTCCTTTCTTTACAATGAAGTGAATATTGAAACAAGGGACCGAATTGTCTCCATCTTGCCATACAAAATGGACCCTCTCAAAACAGGGTTTAAGTACCTTGGGTATCGTCTCAAACCCATGTTCTATTGCACTAATGACTAGAGGTGAATCATTAAAAGATTTGAAAAAATAATGAGTAACTGGGCTTACAGACTACTATCTCTTGGTGGCAAACTGATCCTTGTTACATCCGTTCTCACGGGGTTAGCTGTCTATTGGTTTGCTTTATCCCGGTTCCCAAAATCTGTTTTGAATTGTCTTAGACGCTGCATTTTTACCTTTCTTTGGGGAAATGTTGGAAGAAAGCATAAGATACACTTAGTGGACTAGTTCTCAATCTCCAAGCCTCATGATTATGGCAGTTGGAACATAAAGAACTTGGATTGGTTCAGCATGTCTCTCAGAATGAAAAGCTTGTGGATGGTCGACCCTTAATGATAATGGAACATGGAGCCATATCATAGCCTATAAATATATCAAAAATTTGTCTATGGATGATTGGCTTCTCCAAAAACGTTTCACTATTAAAGGTACTTCTTACTTCTAGAATGACTTCATTAGATATCTTTCCTGGATCTCTATACAACTAGGCTGGAAGGTTGGAGATGGAAAAAAAGTTAGGCTGGGTATAGATCATATTGCATGTTTAAACTCCTCCTTTTTTCTCTCTAAGGGCTTTAGGGATTATCTCTGTGACTTTGGAATTTCTACTCCCAATCAAGCCCGTAACTTGGCATTTAGTACAAACTCTCAAACATATTGGTTATCTGCAGAGGACTTGGACTTGGGAGGAAATCAGAAGGAAGAATGGACTGATTATATCAAAGGATTATCTCATGGGTGTATCAGATTAAGGGATGTTAAGGATACATTGTTATGTTGTACAACAAAGCTACAAGAGGTGTTTCTGCCAAATTGGCGTATGAACATATTACTTCCTCCTTGTTTCCTTTACCTCCTGTTAGTACACATTCTCGTATTTGGTCCTGTAATTTGTCTCTAAAGTTGAAATGCTTTACTTGGATTTGTATGGAAAATAGCATAAATCCCTGGGTTAATCTGTTAAAAAAAGGATGGGCTAGGCGCAACAGATGTCGTCTTTGCAGAAATTGTGAGGAATGAATAAATCACCTCTTTGTTGGCTGCTCCTTCACTCAGGAAATCCTAAACATAATATAAGAAGGAATTTACACATACTTTTGCATTGGAATGACCCATCTTTTTTGGACAATATAGAAAATTGGTTCAAAAGGGAACATGAACTTCTCTACCTTCCTTTTTTATTCATTTGGAATCTGTGGATCAGTAGTAATTATTACCTATTCGAGGACAAACCTCCCGACAAGATACTCCTCTTCCACAGAATTATGAACCAGTTTCACACTTAGCTTGTGAAATGTAATAGGAAATCAAAACGTGGAACTGTTGGAAATGATCCAATCATAAACTATATTTCAGGTTACTTCTATGGGGATGCAACAAACAACATGGGAGGAGCTGGTATCTTTCTATTGATTAGTCAGGATCACTTTTTCTACAACAAAATGGGATGCGGACTCAACACCAACACCAGATCATAATTACTGTTAGATGTTTATCATTCAAGCTAGCATTATGATCTTAGGATCTTTAACTGAGAGAATAACATGCATAGCAATAAACACAAGAGACAAGAGACACAAAGAATTTTCCTCAGGGAAACCATAAAGGAGAAAACCCCACAACTTCCTTAGAGATAGAATCAGCACCAAAAGTAAAACCCGAAAACATAAAAATGATCTCCCGACAGCAATAGTCTCTCTCTTGTCCCAGAAACTTCTCTCTCACTCATGCACTCCAATGAGTGAGTGTGTGTGTGATAAATAGAGAGTCTCACTCTCTATTTATATTCTTTTGTTCACTTAATTTCCACTCCAACATGTCGGCCTCACTTAACAATTACTTACTAGAGCCAACATCTCTAGGAGAGTCTAATAACCCTAGTGCCCCACAACTTGTGGGGACTTTTCCCCTATGACCAACAAGGAGGGTTATCCTTAACACAATGGTGGGGACTATTGTCTCGACTTACAATAACTCACCTAGGGCCGACTTCTCTAGGATAGTCTAATAACCTTAGGGCCCCACAACTGCGGGGACTTTAACCCTTGAACAATAGGAGGGTTACCCACAATGACTTGACATGACTTGTTTACATTATAGAAACTCCTGATCGGAACATAGGGGCATGACATGACTCAATTACATTACAAACACTTCCCGGAATAAACATTGGGGTATAATACATAAGATATACAAGTGAATACATTCCAAAGTTATAATTACATCAACGCTCCCTCTTAACTAGGAAGGTATTCTCTCGACACAATTTATCAACACAAGTATTCTTCTCTGTATCATCTGGATCATCATCGAGTCCTCGTCATCTTCAAGTCATCTTCATTTGGATCTGGATCATCATCACTGGATCTGGATCATCACTTGATCTAGATCATCATTACTAGATTTGGATCATCACTCAATTTGGATCATCTCTGGTTCTGGAACATCTCTATTGGATCATCATCACAGGTGCTATCTCTTGATTCTTCTTGGCATAGGAAGTTCTACAGATCCAACCTTTTTTCATGTTGGTTGTAGGCCTATCCTCCATCTAGGTCTTTTCCAGCACTTATATCTGACCCTAAGTCATAATGGCCTGCCCAACACTTACATCTGATCATGTAGGAACCGATCCTATAATCACATCAAAAAGGCATGCCCAGCACTCACATCTGACCATGTGGGAACACATCCCACAACCCTGTCAGAAAGGCCCAACACTCACATCTGACAATGAGAGGAACCAATCCAGTCATCTATGTCATAAAGGCCCAGTACTTACATTCGACCATGCGAGGAACCAATCCTACCTACATGTTGAAAGGGCTCTGCACTTACATCTGATCATGTAGGAACCAATCCTACAATTGCCTCAGAATGGCTCTACACTTACATTTGATCATGTAGGAACCAATCCTACAATGACCTCAGAATGGCTCTGCACTTACATCTGATCATGTAGGAACCAATCCTATAGTCACATCAGAATGGCCCTTAGTCCCAAACTGAGTGTTCCTAGTAACAGACTAGGTACCTCCATTCCAATAATGGCATTCAAAAATTATATCTGATCATGTAGGAACCAATCCTACAGTCACTTCAGAATGGCTCAACACTCATATCTGACATGCGAGGAACTGATCCTCTCATCATGACAGAATGGCTCAGCCCTTACATCTGACCATGGAAGGAACTAATCCTCTCGCCATGTCAGAATGGCTCACGGAATCATCACTTCCCTTTGGATGGAACCTCGATATGGAGAGAACCAAGATTCTCCCTGAAGTACTCAAACTTAACTCTTGCCAATGGCTTTGTCAACACATCAACTATCTGTTCATCCGTCGGAACATACTAGGGCTTCACTGCTCCTTTCTACACCATATCCCTGATATAGTGATACTTGATCTCGATATTCTTCGACTTGTCATGGAACACTGGGTTCTCCGACAACTTCACACAACTTTGGTTGTCGCAATATATACAAGTAGCGTCCAACTAGAGATCAAATAAATCATACAGTAGCTTCCTCAACCATACTGCTCACAACTAGATGAACAAGCTGCAACATACTCTACTTCAGCTATACTTAATGCAACACAGGATTGCTTCCTGCTAAACCAAGAGATCACACCTAATACCATACTGAAGGAACACCCTAAAGTGCTCTTCCTATCGATGGCACTTCCTACCCAATCTGAATCAACATAACCCTCCAGGTTAATCTTCTGATTTGCCTCATACTTGAGCCCATAATCAACTATACCCCTCAGGTACCTTAGAATATGCTTTGCAGCAATCAAGTAAACATGTCTCGCATCTGTCAGGAACTAGCTCAAGGTTCTCATAGTAAAGAAAATATCTGGTCTCGTGTTCATTAGGTACATCAAGGACCAAATCATCTAACAATACATTATAGCATCAACCGCTTCTGATGAAGCATCACTCAATAGCTTCAAGTTTAATGCCATAGGTGTGGTTATGACCTTGCATTTCATCTTCTCGAACCTCTTCAGGATCTCTACTGCATACTTCCCTTGTCCCAGGGATATTCTACCACACCTCCATGCCATCATATCCAAGTCCTTCATCTTGAACTCGGCAGCAAGTCTCCTTCTTACAACTTTAATGAGTTCCTCTTTTTTGTCAGGAACAAGTCATTGACATATAATAGGAGCATCATTGGTCTTCCGTCTTCAACCTTGAAGCAAAGGTTGGAATCCGATTTACTCTTAGTAAAGCCTAGAGTCATCAGTAATCTGTCCATCCTGTCATACCATGTCAAACCTCAGGATTTTATGCAGTCACTCCCTCTGAAGCAAAGCATCATTCTCCCTCCGTCTTTTGTACTCTATGCACTGAAACATTTTGTACTGAAGTGACAAGTAGCTTCCTCTACTACTAATATTCTATGTATCCATCTAGGATCACTGGATACCAAGATCCTCTATCTTGAACTTTTTCAAAAGTTCTTCTTGCACCCATCAATGAGCTTGTCAACCTCTATAAGCTTTCATCTTCAACCTTGTAGCAAAGGTTAAGATCTTCATCAAGCTCATCATGTATGTGTTATCCCATGGGTGTCTTTTGAACTCATACAAGGCCTTCTTTCATTTGCACACATGATTCTTCTTGTCATGTGTCTCAACTCCCACTGGATGCAAATGTCTCTTTGTAGTCTATGCCTTCTTTTCATGAGAAGCCTCATGCTACAAATCTTTCCTTGTATCCCACGATGTTTCCATCTACTGCATGATGGAACTACGAACTTCCCTTCATGTATCGCTACTGCATTCTAGACATCATTCTTCTTGAACTGGCCTTCCCTCTCTTCTTGATTACTTCTTCATGGCTGGAAGGTTCTGCGTCAACGATTTCGCTGCATTCATCATATTATTCTTCATCTTGAACTGTCGTTACTTGTTCTTCAGAACAAGTCTCATCCTTCTTTTCTTGTAGGCGATTTTACACGATCTTTCCTACAAGTCAAATGCATTAGTTGTATGGTTAGAAACATTTCATAAGGTATATTCATAATGAAAAATTCTTACGCATAAACATATGATCATGCAACTATTTATCTAATACAACATTCATCCATATCTCACAGAAACTTTCTAGATGCCTTCCATCTCTACCAGGACAACATTGAGATTATGCACTAATCCAATATGTCAGCAAAGAGGTTTCATTCTAGATAAGTAGAAATGGAGAGTTGTATAGCACCATGATCTATTTACCCATTACATGCATATTAGTAGTATACTATCATTAATGCAAACATTCTATCATGCATAATACATTAATTGAATATAAACAAATGCATAACAAAACATTATCATGAAATGACAATTGAATACTTACATTTATTTGTTTCGTGGGTAGACTCCTTCTTGAGCCTTCAACTTCATCATCTTCTTCATTCATAATAGCATCGTTTCTTATCCAAATGCTAAGGTGGATAAGAGGTTCTTCAAGAGTTGAGTTCTTCGTATTCCTCATCGCTTGAGGGATCTTCTTTAAATCGTGAAATATTTATCTTCAATTTCTCCCATCTTCATTTATCTTATTATGAGTTGAGCTTCTTTTTGTGTGTTCTCTTCCTAGAGTCTGCTGAAAGTAACCACTTCCTTCTGGAACACATTCATTGCATGAATGAATCCCATGATCCTGGGAGGCCATTCAAGGTGGATATCACCACTTCTTCTTTATCCACTTCTTCTTCTACTACTACAAGTTGATGTTTGATTTGAGAGACCCGCGTAAAGTATGACTGTATGGTCTCTGCATTCTGGATCTTCGCATTCTTCAATTGGTTTCTTAAGGTCATATTTCAATTTGTGTTCTTCCATTAAAATAGCTTGGTCAAGGAATCAAACATCTCTTTCGGTGTCTTTAGGGAAGACACTTGTGGTACAAGGTGATCCATGATTGAATCAACAATGATCTTCTTGGCCTTGACCAAGTTCTTCTTGTGTAAGGCTTTTAGCCTCATCTCCCTCTAGAACTGGAACCTCCCTACTTGTGTAGGTGTCCAATTCATTTTATTCAGAGAGATCATATACTTCCATGCTTGGAAGTTGTCAACTTCACCAAGCTTATGTGATATATCACTTTGAAAGGAGAACCTCAAATAAAAATAACAAAAGATTAGATCTTACCGATTTGAGGTGTCCGTCCTGGTTCCAGAGCTGGCTGATCTAGGTTTTGTCAGACAAACCATAATTTTAAAAACTTGGAATATTTTAGATCTGATTGGATAAAAAGATAGGCCTTTTCAAGTTGAGCTGTCCAATGTACTCCTTTTCTAAAAACAGTGGAGGGAAGCTCCTGGAACAGGAAGCCCTAGTTTTCCAATTTATTCTGCAAAAATGCATGATACTGTTTCTGTGATATCTACGAAATTAATGCTCCTCTATGCCTAAAAAATTGTAATAAGGTAGCCTCACCTGTTCTTGTTATAACACCATAGGTTTCATCAGAATTGGTTTCACCAATTGGAACGTATGATCGTTTTCCCAAGGTGACTTGTTTCAGGACTGTTCAGTATAGCGAAGTTGTACGGATTGCCAAGTGTTATTGTTTCCTCTTTTGGGTCTGAAACATGGACCACTGAAATTAACGTCTAGGCCCTTTCTGGAACATCTTCAGAAATTTAATTTGGGCCTTTGTAACCCGAGATATAGCAATTCTCCCCAGTTGTCCTGTTTAGGGATGAATGTTGGAAGAGGCTGGAACCCTAACTTGGAGGGATCATAGCTCCTAGAATATAGTGAATATGAGGCTGAACTTTGGATACAGTGTAAATAAGGATGTTAAATTTGGCCTGTGAAATTTTTTTCTCCTGATCCTTCTCCAATCCCGAGATATAGTGAATGTACCAAAACTTATCAGTTTAAGTATTTTAGGGTTTTTCTGACCCGGGGTCAAACTAGGGTTTGACTTTCCCAGAGTTATACCTAACCAAAAATATCAACCCAGGTCTCTAAAATTCGATTTTGATGAGGAGATAAATCCTATGCTGGGCTCACTCAAAAATTCCTCTTTTATAAGAATCCCTAATCTCCCGCACCAAAAACTGAAAATGTCCGGAATCGAATTCCGCTTCGACAGAAAGATGTGCCCTTCAATGGAGAGTCATCCTAGCATACTTTTGCTGATGGATTGTGGAGACCCAAAAAGTAAGAAGACCTAGATTCTATAGCTGCATAATGTCTTCTTCTTAGGTTATCTCTGATACCACGTTAGATTTTTATCATTCAAGCTAGCGTTATGATCTTAGGATCTTTAACTGAGAGAATAACATGCACAACAATAAACACAAGAGATAAGAGACACAAAGAATTTTTCTCGGGGAAACCATTAAGGAGAAAACCCTGCAACTTCCTCAGAGATAGAATTAGCACCAAAAGTAAAACCCGAAAATATAAAAATGATCTCCCAACAGCAGTAGTCTCTCTCTTGTCCCATCAACTTCTCTCTCACTCATGCGCCCCAATGAGTGTGTGTGTGTGTGATAAATAGAGAGGCTCACTCTCTATTTATATTCTTTCGATTACTTAATGTCCACTCCAACATGTTGGCCTCACTTAAAAATTACTTACTAGAGCCAGCATCTCTGGGTGAGTCTAATAACCCTAGTGCCCCACAACTTGTGGGGACTTTACCCCTTCGACCAACAAGGAGGTTTATCCTTAACACAACGGTGGGGACTATTGCCCCTACTTACAATAACTCAGCTAGGGCCAAATTCTCTAGGACAGTCTAATAACCCTAGGTCCCCACAACTACGGGGACTTTAACCCTTGAACAATAGGAGGGTTACCCACAATGACTTGACATGACTTGGTTACATTATAGAAACTCTCGATCGGAACATCGGGCATGACATGACTCAATTACATTACAAACACTTCCTAGAATAAACATTAGGGTACAATACATAAGATATACAAGTGAATACATTCTGAAGTTACAATTACATCAACAATTACTTGCACTATGTTCTCTTTTCTACTTTGCCAAAGAATTAGGAATGCCCACACTTCATGTTTTTGGGGACTCGTAGTTATCATTAACTGGGTCAATGATAAGGCATCTCTCTCTGTCGTTGATTTTGATGCATAGTGTTTAAAAATTTTGGAGCTGAAGGTTTACTTTCTCTCTTTAGACTTCCATCATGTTTATAGAGAACACAATAAGAGGTCATATAGTTTATCCAAGGAAGCGCTTTCTATTGCTGCTGGCCTTCTCTCCTTCATTGAATTCTATGAAGGAATTCCTATTTGGGAAGATAAGCTTCAACTCTACTAGAGCAAGCTTATACCTTAACCTTTGGGTTGCATTTTCATGAGTTTGGATGGTTGAGTATTTTTTCATCCTTTGGATATACTGAGGTTGACACTATTTCCCCTCTCTGGGTATTGACATTTGTCCTCTTCCTAGAGTGCTTCCTTGGATACATTGAGCTGGGCTCTTTATGTGTTCTCTTTAGACTTACATGGATAGCCTTTAGTGTTAAAGTTTGGATGATATTACATCTTTTGAGCTCTCAGATCAGATCTCTCTGTATATTGTATTAGCTTAGCCCCTCAGATTGCCTTTTGTTGATTTGATATGCTACTATTATTTTTGTGCTGTAAAAGTTACCTTTGATTCTACTAGTGAATATCAAGGATTGATTATTTTTCTTCTGGGAAAAAAACATTAGAGAAAAGAAGATAATGGACATTATTACTAGATAATTAGACATGAATCGTGGTAGAGTCCTCCTCTTCAACTTATTTTATTAGTAGTATTATTAGCTTCTTCCTGTTCTTCTTCTATTTTCCAAGTCTACTTAAAAGAAAAAAGAAAAACAACCCTTCGACAAAAAGAATCTAAAAAATTATATAACTACAGTAACAACAAAAATTTACCTAAATGTATAAAACTTCCAAAGGTTCATTCTAGTTATTTAACACATATATTCTAGTTGTTACTCTACAATAATTAGAGAGATTGATGGTGAGAAGAACCAATTAGAGAAATGCAATACGCCTCCATGGATGATTAAGCAACAAAAGAATGGAACCATATTTGTGAAGTTTCCACAAGAATCTGTTAGAATGGAATTACATGCATTTGTTATGAAAAAATAGACATGTTAAACAAGCACCCACATGTCTTATCATATCCTCATGGATCTTTAGCATGTCATTACAAGTACTCAAAAAGGGTGCTTTTATAAATGATTTTTATAAACTTCAAGTTCTATTTATTATTTGGTAGATACTTTTTGTAGAACCTTTTCTCTAGGAACATGGGACTGGTATAAATTTGCTTGCTTAGAGGTGATTGCAGCAGGCATGATTTCCTTGCACAATCACCTTGGTCCACTAAGATTGAGAAAACATAAAAAATAGGATCGAATATATTTTAGTATAATGCTTACGTGAAATTATTTTCAATATTGCAGGAATACAATCAATCTTTGACTTCTTTCTTGTATTCTCTATTGAAGATTAAATAGCTTTTTTCCATTGTCCTAATGTTTTATTTCCATGTGATGTGAAATCTGTAGATTCATACTGCTATATCTTTGAATCAATGGGTTGTGTTTCAGCTGTGTATCATGTGACACACACATTTTCTTGGGGTTTTAAGCTCATTATTTCTTTGTGTTAATGTGAAACAAATAAGAGGAAGAAGTCCATGGGACATGAATACCAAAATGTTCATTTTTCATATTGTATCGAGGAAACATCTAGAGATTCAAGGAAATCATAGGATGCAATGGAGATATCTAAGTTTAAGCCACTATTTCAAGTTCCTAATACTTTGCTTTCCCACCTAGTAAGCGCTGAAGCTCCTTTTAAACTTAACTTGATGGATTATTGTTTGGAACCTCAAGTGATATATATGCCATGGTGCTGGATATTTGATAGTCAGAACCTAGAGTCATTATGTCTTGATGATATGGCTCAAAATATGCTTGTAATATTCTAAGTATTACCCTGTCTAAGTTTTGTATGGAGCACGATTCAAGTCCTTGGATGTAAGGTTTCCCTTGTTGGGGATCTTGGCTCCTGTTGATAAGTCATGGATAAGTATTTGTGAAGAATACTTCGGTGACAAGAACCAATGCTTTATCAAAGTGAAGGAACATGTATGGTTTGAAAAGGGTTCTTGCTTCTTCTTAGGCATCCATTGCACCTATTTTTAATATGACTAAAATGGGAATGACTTTAAAGTCTCTGTTTTGAACTAGTTTGTAAGGATTTACACAAATGTGTAAATGCAGAATTACTGGTACCTCTAATAAAATCGAGTGAATATATCATAAGGGTCCACATTTCCATATGACTAGTCATTCAGAGGATGAAGTATTAAAGGCTACTTACTCTGACAATGATAGGAGAAAAACTCTATTGTATCTAGGGTCTTTCTCCTTATTCTTTAATTACATAAATTATACGTGTAATCATAGCTTTTAGTCTATTATGCCTAGTAGCAAGGTAGGTCATAAATTGGCAGGGTCAATAATTCATGATAGCTAGGCAAGTTTCCATAAATGTGTGAATTCATGTGACCTATTTTCTACAAAATAGACTTTTTTTTTTACAGAAATATATTGTCTCCATATGTTTTCTTGTAGCCACCTACAAAAAAGCACATAAGATAATTGGCATAATTGCAAAGTTTGTAACTAGTGAACATGGAGAGTAGACAAAAACTATTCTGAGGCTGAATTAGGGAAGTAATCAAGTTTTTGGGTTCCTAATGCTTGATCAACATCTTGATGTATTCTACAGGTGATAACAAAGCTAATAGAAAACATGTTGAGAAGACCAGTGTTCGAGGAGAGAGCCTCTCTTTTCTTAGATGAGTGTATGGTAACAAAGATCATAATAGCAAGATTCAAGTACGAATTGAAAAATGATACTAAAAAAATATGTAACAATAAAAGCAAGTACCACTAAAATATGAGAGTAAACCTATTAAAAATACAAAATCATACAATTTTATTTAAAAAAAAATTATACATAATCATTTCAATTTTTAACCTATTATTCATTATTCATTAAAAACAACTTAAAACATTTATAAGATTTGAAACATGACATATATATATATATAGGATGACATCATTCCCATTCTCTCACCAATCCTAAGAAAATTACCATGTAAGACACCTGAGTTTAACACGTAAGTCTTTGAGAAAGCATTTCAGTAGGCTAAGGGGTTCTGAAGAGATAACAAGTCTTTGATCATCAATGGCATGGATGGATGAAATGGAAAACCTTTTATTTGCATTTTGGTTAGCCAGATATGTAAAAAATGACAACATGGCATGTGAAATTGAATCGGTAAGTTGTATCTCATATTCTCTTAAGATGTGGATTTTCTATTTTAACAAATATTGTTGATTTCGCTGATGTTGACTCTGTTTAGTTCAAGCCATCTCTTTGAAAATAATGGGTATAAGTCAACAATATTTTTTTATTAGTAACCTAGGGAGCTACAAATACTAAGGATGCATTAACGTGGTATAGAGACTTACGTGTTTCCAAAATTTGAACTCTCAAGGATGCTTTGACGTGGTATAAATACTTACAATTTTCCATACTTTGAACTCTCAAAGATGAGTTGTAAGAAGTTCATATTTTGATTTTCATTGGTTTCCAAATTTATGTCCATAAACACAATTTTCTTTTGTTCGATGGATGGATATTTACAATTATATTCCATCTACTTAATTGAATATTTCCTTTATTGTTCAACTCTATGAGTTGCATGCATGTAAATAAATTAATCCATAGTGGGGTGGGTTTAATTTGATGACAACATTCCATTTTTTGAGCAGGAAAACAAAGATAGCTTGAGGTTTAAAAACTTTAAATATATACTCTCATTTTCATGTACAGTATCAAGAAAGATGAATCAATCAATTACCATCCCTTGCTCTAACCTGAATCATAGACATAATGTCTACTTACTGTTAAGCTTGAAATTGAAGTTCATAAAGCGAAAAAAAGAAACAAGAAGAATTCCTTATCTAATTGCTTCACAAATTTAAGTAACACATAAATACAAAAAAAGAAACAAGAAGAATCCCTTATCTAATTGATTCACAAATTTAAGTAACACATAAATATATGTTGTGTCTCTTTCTTGAAATGTTTCTAGATTTAACACAATTTTTTTTTTTGTTCAAGGGAGGATATTTATAATTAATTGAAATATTTTTTTAATGTTTTTTTTAAATAATTGTTGTTTATCACCATTTCATTAATTGTACAGTGTCTATACTATCTCAAATATTTTTTGTATTTTTCGTATGGTTCAAATTTCCATACATGATGTATCAATACGGTCGAATCTTGCTACTATGCTGGAGATGATGAATATGAAGGAACAACTTAAGTCTCTATAGACTCAAAAGAGGGGGGTCCTCCATCCAAGATTATTCCATTGATAACACTACTTGGAGCACAAATAAAAGTGTGTCTTTAGAGAAAGGATAATCTTTAATAAGAAAGGAATTTCAAGCCTGATATTTGTATCACTAAAAAACACAAAACTCTAAAACATGATGATTTAATCATAAACCAACCATCTATTTTAAATGGTTCTAGACGTCCTTCTGGTGTTAGTTTAGGAACACATGCTTCACCTTCACATGAATTGGTGAGAAATGATACACAATCGGTTTAGACATCAGGAAATCAAGTTCGCACCAATATTGGAACCACCACCATTATTAAAGTGTGTAGTAGAAAAGATGGTTGAATTTATTACAAGAAATGGAAAGGAATTTGAAGACATTATTGACAATCAAGATAGAGTGAACATATCATTACCATTTCTTCTGCCGATTATCTCAAATTTCTTCAGGGAATAGAACAAGTATGAATTCACATATACTTATTACATTGAATTTCTACTTTTTTGAGATCAAAACAACTATTATTTGTTCTTGACACAATTACTTTTTGAGAATAACAAAACAAGCATTGGTTACCCTTTCACTAAGGATTCACTGTGGCTATGATAACATAAGAATAATAGAAACATTTGTCAACTTTTTGGCATTAATAATTCTAGATGGCTCAATATGAAGAACCTTAAAAGGTAGATCCAAGCATAGTAAAGAAGGTTCCAAGTGAAAATCCACTTTACTCCAGGGAATTAGCAGTGTTGGATGAATTATAAAATGACAATAAGTCATAGATTCTTCTGGTAATTATCAATGATCTTGTATGCAACATGCACCATGTATTCATTATACTTGTATTTTTCCCGGGGGGGGTGGGGTGGGTAGAGCAAACAAACCATTTAGATTCATGAATGAAATTTCATCGTGACTCTAAAAAGAAAAAGAAAAAATAAAATTAACATTCAACCCAATATTTATCGTTTTGATCTTTGGTTGTGATTGTCAAAAGGAATAATAATTTGTTGAGATTATATTAATTTTTAGATCACTTGCTAAAATGACCATAAACAATTGTTCTCTCATATTTTCATTCTTGAGTAGTGTAAGTCACCAACAATCAACACAAAAGGAAGCCCTATAGCCATGTGACATGAGTTCAATTCTCGGGAAGATAAACTATTATCTGCCAATGTCTTGCTTTTCCCCTATGGATTTAATCCACAATTTTTTTATGGATAGTGTAAACTCAAATTAATTACGCTCTATCTAGAAAAAATGCCATACATGGAATCATTTACACATAGCACCCAGATCTATGAAGAGCTGAAAATTTTCGATTCCAACAAGAAACACAATTTTGGCTAGCGTTTGAATAATTCTTACATTGCTTCCAATGTAGGAAAACAATATAAATCACATCTAATGAAAAAACATCAATAACCTTGCTTGCATGAACCTAGACTAGATACTAAAAAATAGATTCCAATCTCCAATAAAATGCAGAAGATTGATCCCAAATAAAATGTAGAATATTGATTTGAGACTTTTTAGCAAAAATGAAACACAAATCCTCAGCCTGAAGCCAAATTAAGGGGTGTAACCACAAAGACATTAACCATGATGCCCAAAAACCCTAAATTAAATTTAAAATGCATCAACTCGGTAAGGTTCAAACATCCGAGGAAATTCCATGTGCCATATTCTTCTCAAATTATAGATCATAAGGATTAGTATTAAATGTAAGAAGGAACTTTATTGAAACCCATAGTTGTTCTGGTTGACGAGATTTTTTTGGTTTGAACCAATTGATCCTGATGTAAATTCCTAGAACATTAATTTTATAGAGTTTCTCTAGATGATAATAGTAGGGATTTAAATTAATGAATGGGTGATGCTCGCCAATGAGTATGAAAAGTACAAATGAAATAATTACAGAACCTTACCTCGGTGTTTAGATACTGAAAGGAAGTGCATTATTTCCCCTCCTTGTTGACATCCACAAATGCATCAAACCTTGGATACATTACAACGTCCTAAAAGAAGATGGAAAACAAACCCTTTCTTCATGAACAACTATGCATCCAAATATTAAATGTATACCAGACGTCGAGATCAACGAGATGACAATGAAGGAATTCTAATTCTAATTTCAGACTATGCTCTTAGAGGGCTGTCAAAATGAAAAACCCTCGTATTCATAGTAAACTAGAGTAACTTTACACAAAACTCCCTTAATTTCTTTTCCGTCCAATTTAGTTTCCCCATTTCTTCTTCGAGGGAGTGAGTATTAACTTTAAAAATTTATTTAATAGATTTTCTTTTATTAAACGTTTTCACTTCGATATTTAAGGGGAGGTTATACTTAAGGAAAAGATGAATAGAAGATTATTCTAGTGTTATATTTAAAGGATAGGAAAGAGATTTCAAAGGAGCACAAGGAGATTTAAAATGAAACTTCTTTTCGTTAGTAATAGATATTTTATTTAAATTTTGTTTATGAAGGAAAAATAAAATAAATTTTATAGTTCCTTTTTGGGTATTATTAAGTTGACAAGGATAAGATTTAGGAAAAAATATTCTTAAAAAAATTGAACTATAATGCATAAAAGGGGGAAATCTTTTTCTTTTTTGAAAAAAGAAGTCAAAAGTGATATTTGGAAGGAAGTAAGAGAATGTAGGGAATGTTATATTCTTTGCACGTAAATGGACTGGTAAAGTCTATAGTCGACTCATATTATTTGACTAGAGTTGGAGGAGATAGATGGTGGAAGTATGATAGATAAACCAATCAGAATAGTTATTTGGTCAAAGGCAAACGACTAGTTGATGGGAAGTTAGAAGAACGACTAAAAGGATCAACTAGAAATCAACCAAGGTTGACCCAATCAAGTCGACTATAATAGAATAACTAAAAGTGGTTATGAAGTTATGGATTATCATTAATGAGCAGTTGGTTGTATTGAATATATAAATAATATATAATGGCTATGCATAATATACAAGGTGTGCGAGCGAAAAGTAGTCTATAACATGATCATGTAATGAAGTGTAACTTTTGGTATAGAAAGTCTGTTGATGTAATTGTAACTTCGGAATGTATTCACTTGTATATTTTATGTATTGTACCTTGATGTTTATTCCAAGAAGCATCTGTAATGTAATTGAGTCATGCCATATCCCGATGTTCCTATCGAGAGATTCAATAATGTAAACAAGTCATGTAAAGTCATTGTGGGTAACCCTCTTATTGATTAAGGGTTAAGGTCCTCTCAATTGTGGGCCCCTAGGGTTATTAGACTATCCTAGAGAAGTCGAACCTATGTGGGTTATTGTAAGTCGAGGCAATAGTCCCCACCATTGTGTTAAGGTTAACCCTCCTTGTTGATTGGAGGGGAAAAGTCCCCACAAGTTGTGGGGCACTAGGGTTATTAGACTCTCTTAGAGATGTCGGCCCTAGTAAGTAATTGTTAAGTGGGGCTGACATGTTGAAGTGGACATCAAGTGAACGAAAGAATATAAATAGAGAGTGAGCCTCTCTATTTATCACACACAGACTCACTCATTGGGGCGCATGAGTGAGACAAGAGAAGCTCTCTCAAGTGAGAGAGAGAGAACAAGATATGGAGATCATCTTTTCTATTTTAGGGTTTTACTGCTGCTATTGTTGCTCATTCTATCTCTGAGGAAGTTGCAGGGTTTTATCCTTGATGGTTTCCCCGAGGAAAACTCTTTGTGTCTCTTGGCTCTTGTGTTTATTACTGTGCATGTTATTCTCTCAGATAAGATCGTAAGATAATGCTAGCTTGAATGATAAAAATCTAACATGGTATTAGAGCTAACCTGAGAAGAAGACATTATGCAGCTACATAAGCTAGGGGTTCTTAATTTTTGGGTCTCTCTCCATAATCCATCAACAAAAGTATGCTAGGATGACTCTCCATTGAAGGGCGCATCTTTCTGTCGAAGCGGAATTCAATTTCGATCATTTTTAGTTTTCGATGTGGGAAATTAGGGATTTTTACAGAAGAGGAATTTTTTAGTGATCCTAGAATATGATTTATATCCTCATCAAAATCAAATTTTAGAGACCTGGGTTGATATTTTTGGTTGGGTGTAACTCCGGGAAAGTCAAACCCTAGTTTGACCCTGAGCTAGAAAAACCCTAAATACTAAAATTGATAAGTTTTGGTACATTCATTATATCTAGGTATTGGAGAAGGCTCAGGAGTTGAAACTTTCATAGACTGGAGATAAAATCCTTATTTACACTGTATCCAAATTTAAGCCTCCGATTCGCTATATGCTAGGAGATATGATCCCTCCAAGTTAGGGTTCTAGCCTCTTCCAAGATTCATCCCTAAACAGGACGCCTGGGGACAATTTCTATATCTTGGGCTACAAAAGTCCAAATTCAATTTTTGAAGCTGTTCCAAAAATGGAACGGACTGTACTTTCTATGGTAGAAGTTTTAGACCCCAAATATGAAACAAAGGCGCGTGGAAGTCTCTACAACGTCGCTATGATGAACAGTCCTAAAACAGGTCACCTTGGGAAAACGATCATAAGTCCCAATTGGTGAAACCAATTCTGATAAAACATGTGTTGTTGGAACAAGGATAGGCGAGGCTACCTCAGTGCAAAGTTTCAGACAAAGAGGAGCAGTAATTTTGGATATATCGCATAAATAGTATTAGGAATTTCTACAGAAGAAATTGGAAAACTAGGGCTTCATGTTCTGAGAACTTGCCTCCACTGTTTTCAGAAAAGTAGTACATTGGACAACTCAACTTGAAGAGTTCTATCTTTCTAGAAAATCAGATCTGAAAAATTCCAAGTTTTGAAAATTAGGGTTTCTCTGACAAACTCTAGATCAGCCAGCTCCGGAACCAAGACAAACACCTCAAATCAGTAAGATCTAATCTTTTTCTATTTTCATTTGAGGTTCTCATTTCAAAGTGATCTATCACATCAGCTTGATGATAAGCTTGGTGAAGTTGAAAACTTCCAAGCATGGAAGTATAGGATTTCACTAGTCCTTGGAGGAAATGAATTGGACACCCACATAAGTAGAGAGGTTCTAGTTCCAGAGGGAGATGAGGCTAAAAGCCTTACACAAGAAGAACTTGGTCAAGGCCAAGAAGATCATTGTTGATTCAATCATAGATCACCTTGTACCACAAGTTTCTTCCCCAAAGAGATGTTTGATTCCTTGACCAAGCTATTTTAAGGGAAGAACATAAATCGAAATATGACCTTAAGAAACCAGTTGAAGAATGTGAAGATCCAGAATGCAGAGACCATACAGTCATACTTTACACGGGTCTCTCAAATCAAAGAACAACTTGTAGCAGTAGAAGAAGAAGTGGAGAATGCAGAAGTAGTGATAGCCACCTTGAATGACATCCTAGGATCATGGGATTCATTCATGTGAGGAATGTGTGCCAGAAGAAAGTGATTACTTTCAGCAGAATCTGGGAAGAAGAAGAAGCTCGACTCATAATAAGAGAAGAGAAGATGGGAGCAACTGAAGATCAAGCTCTCACCATCCAAAGAAGATCCCTCACGCAATGAGGAATATGAAGGACTCAAATCTTGAAGAACCTCTTATCTATCTTAGCATTTGGATAAGAAACTATTCTATTATGAATGAAGAAGATGATAAAGCTGAAGGCTCAAGAAGGAGTCTACCCACAAAATAAATAAAGATAAGTATTCAATTGTCATTTCATGATATTGTTTTGTTATGCATTTGTTTATATTCAGTTGATGTATTATGCATGATAAAATGTTTTCATTAATGATAGTATACTACTAATATGCATGTGATGGGTAAGTATCTCATGGTGCTATACAACTCTCCATTGCTACTTATCTAGAATGAAACCTCTTTGCTGACATATTGGATTAGTGCACAATATCAATGTTGTCTTGGTGGAGATGGAAGGCATCTAGAAATGTTTCTGTGAGATATGGATGAATGTTGTATTGGC
This sequence comes from Pseudotsuga menziesii, assembly GCA_001517045.1. Taxonomy (NCBI): domain Eukaryota; kingdom Viridiplantae; phylum Streptophyta; class Pinopsida; order Pinales; family Pinaceae; genus Pseudotsuga; species Pseudotsuga menziesii. Next base: position 197,007 of record LPNX010721527.1, on the reverse strand, counting down.
TGAAATAGTTGCATGATCAAATATTTATGCATAAGAATTTTCCATTATGAATATTCCTTATGAAATGTTTCTAACCATACAACTAATGCATTTTACTTGTAGAAAAGATTGTGTACGTAATCACCTACAAGAAAAGAAGGATGAGACTTTTTCTGAAGAACAAGTGACGACAGATAAAGAATAATATGAAACTGACAACGACATCATTGATGCAAAACCTTCTAGCTATGAAGAAGTAACCAAGAAGAAAGGGAAGACCAGTTCAAGAAGAATGATGTCTAGGATGCAATATCGATACATGAAGGGAAGTTCGCAGTTCCATCATGCAATAGATGGAAACATCGTGGGATACAAGACAAGATTTGTAGCACGAGGCTTCTCATGAAAAGAGTGCATAGAGTATGAAATACATAGGGAGTATGATGCTTCACTTCAGAGGGAGTGACTACAAAAGATCCCGAGGTTCGACATGGTATGACAGGATGGATAGCTTACTGGTAGGCTCTAGGCTTTACTGAGAGTAAAGAGGATTCCAACCTTTTCCTTAAGGTTGAAGGTGGAAGACCAGTGATGCTCATGTTATATGTCAATGACTTGTTCTTGACAGAAGTTTCAAGAAAGAGACTTGTTGCCGAGTTTGAGATGAAGGACTTGGATATGATGCACTACTTTATAAGCATTGAATTGTGGCAGAATCTCCCTGGGACAAGGGAAGTATGCAGTAGAGATCCTGAAGAGGTTCAGGATGATGGACTGCAAGGCCATGACCACACCTATGGCATTGAACCTGAAGCTATTGAGTGTTGCTTCATCAGATTCGGTTGATGCCACGATGGATCATCAGATGATTGGGTCCTTAATGTACCTGATGAATACGAGACCAGATATTTTCTTTGTTGTGAACACCTTGAGTCAATTCCTAACAGATCCGAGACATGTTCACTTGATTGCTGCAAAGCATATTCTGAGGTACCTAAGGGGTATAGTTGATTATGGGCTCAAGTATGAGGCAAATCAAAAGATTAACCTGGAAGCTTATGTTGATTCAGATTGGGCAGGAACTGCCATCGATAGGAAGAGCAATTCAGAGTGTTGCTTTAGTATGGGATTAGGTGTGATCTCTTGGTTTAGCAGGAAGTAGTCCTGTGTGGCACTGAGTACAGCTAAAGAAGAGTATGTTGTAGCTTGTTCAACTAGTTGTGAGGCAATATGGCTAAGGAAGCCACTGTCTGATTTATTTGATATCCAATTGGATGCTACTTGTATATATTGCGACAACCAGAGTTGTGTGAAGTTGTCGGAGAACCTAGTGTTCCATGATAAGTCAAAGCACATCGAGATCAAATATCACTATATCAGGGATATGGTGAAGAGAGGAGCAGTGAAGCTCTAGTATGTTGCGACAGACGAATAGATAGATGATGTGTTGATGAAGCCATTAGCTAGAGTGGGGTTTGAGTACTTCAGGGAGAATCTTGGTGTTCTCCAGATCGAGGTTCCCTCCAAGGGGAAGTGATGAGTCCGTGAGCCATTCTAACATGGTGAGAGGATTGGTTCCTTCCATGGTCAGATGTAAGGGCTGAGCCATTTTGTCATGGTGAGGGGATTGGTTCCTTCCATGTCAGATGTGAGTGCTAAGCCATTCTGATGTGACTGTAGGATTGGTTCCTACATGATCAGATATAAGTGATGAATGTCATTCTCTAAATGGAGGCACCTGGTAAGTTACCAAGAATACTCAATATGGGGCTGAGGGCCATTCGAATATGACTGTGGCATGTGTTCTCACATGATCATATATAAGTGCAGGGCCATTCTGATGTGATTTAGGGATGTGTTTCCACTTGATCAGATATAAGGGATGATGTCATTCTCTAGGAGAATGGAGGCACCTGGTCAGTTACCAGGAATCCTCAACCCCGCGTTGAGATCCCTTTCGACATGTAGGCTGGATTGGTCCCTCGCATGGTCAAATGTAAGTGCATATCCCTTTCAACTTGTAGGCTAGATTGGTTCCTCACATGGTTGAATTTAAGTGCAGATCCCTTTCGACATGTAGGTTGGATTGGTTCCTCGCATGGTCGAATGTAAGTGTAGAGCGCTTTCGACATGTAGGGTGGATTGGTTCCTCGCATGGTTAAATGCAAGTGCAGAGCCCTTTCGACATGTAGGCTAGATTGGTTCCTCGCATGGTCGAATATAAGTGCTAAGCCTTTCCTTGGATAGTGGATGGTGTGCCCTGTTATGCTAGAGGATATAAGTGTTGTGCCTTTCCTTGGATAGTGGATGGTGTGACCTGCTATGCCAGAGGATATAAGTGTTGTTCCTTTCTATGGATAGTAGATGATGTTTCCTACTATGCCAATAGATGTAAGTGCTGAGCCTTTCCATGGATGATAGATGGTGTTTCCTATCATGCCAGTAGATGTGAGTGCTAGGCCTTTCTGACATAGATGACTGGATTGGTTCCTCTCATGGTCAGATGTGAGTGCTCGGCATGCCTTTCTGTCATGTATGTTGGATGTGTTCCTCGCATGGTCAGATAGGGTGGGCCATTTTGACTTAGGGTCAGATATAAGCACTGGAGAAGACCTACATGGAGGCTAGGACTACAACCAGCATGAAAAAGGGCTGGCTCTGTAGAAATTCCTGTGACGAGAAGAATGAAGAGATAACACCATTTGATTAAGATAACGGAAGCAGTGATGATGATGATGATCTAGTTTTGATGATGATCCAGTGATGATCCAGACTTGATGATGATCCAGTGATGCTCCATGTCAAGTGATGATCCAGACTTGATGAATATGACTTGAAAATAAAGATGACTTGACGATGAAGATGACTTGAAGATGAAGATGACTTGAATACGAAGATGACTTGATGATGATCCAGATGATACAAAGAAGAAGACTTGTGCTAATAAACTGTGTCGAGAGAATGCCTTCCTAGTTAAGAGGGAGTGTTGATGTAATTGTAACTTTAGAATGTATTCACTTGTATATTTTATGTATTGTACCCTGTTGCTAGGGCTTTCACCCTAGGTAGTGCGAATGAGCACCTACTAAGGACAATGGATTCCTTAGTAGCAGTTCAATGATATATGAATTAAATAATGATAAACAGAAACAAAAGTTAATCTAAATATGTTCTTGAAGCTAAAACAATAAAAAGTAAATAACATAAAGCAAAACACAATATGAAGTAAATAATGATCTTTATTGATGTTACCTCCGGTGTGGAGGTTGATGAAGTCCGTGGCACTGGTCCCATGTCGGTGGCTCCGAGCTTCAAGCTGCTTCTTCTCTTTCTCCGGTGGTGGAAATGGGCCAAATGGGAGCTCTCAATGGTGAAAGTAGCTTAAATGGAAAGCTAAGATTCACGAGCAATTTTGGCAGAGGCAGGATACTTGTGATTGTGGATATGGAATAAGGGGTCTCCATCACTTATTTATAATTGGAAACCGCATGCGGTTTTAGGTTTAGGGTTTCAGCTGTTTAGGGTTTTAGCTGTATTTTCCTCATTTTCCTCATTATTTTATATTTTTTATTCTTCTTTAGAGAATTTTGGATATTTTTAGAGGAAAAGAGGGTTTTATGGCCTTTTGGAGGCATTTTAAGCCTTTTGGGGGCTTTTCGCATGGTTTTTATGGGTTTTTTTATGGAGATATGGTGGGAAAATGGACAGATGAGCCATGTAATGGGGTAGATGAGGTAGTGAACCCTTTTTGGGTGATAACAGATTGCCCCCTGATGTGTGAGGGCAGGAGCTCATCGTATGGCCGATGGACATCATAAGTCCTATTCGTTTTGGTTTTTCTTGGGGTGTGGAGAAGAGAAGGAATCAACTGAAGCCTGGGACACCGATCTCGAACCACCTGCAAGGATTGAAAAGTACATAACCTCAATAATGGATGAGGAATCATCTGATCATCTGAACGAGGCGGGCATTCCCATGCTCGTATCAGGATATAGCATAGTAATAACAATTTGTCCAATACTGGGGACTGGACTTATATATGGCCTCAAATGCTGAATGAGGAAGAGTCTCAATATACAGACGAGGCGGGCATACCCATGCTCGTATCAAGATACATAAAAAATAACTGTGAGGCCCGAAAAGAGGGACCCGTAGGAGACATAGAAAACCACCGTGTATAGTATTTGTGTCTGAAGGGGACACAAATCTGGAACATACTGCTGGGCTGATCATGTCTGAGCTGAACCACTGATGTGCTGGAATGACAGCGGTGCTTACTGAATATGGTTCCAAAGGAACTGATGAACTACTGGATCAAAGTGACAACGGTCGTACGTGCAATGGTGCACTGAGCTGGAACTGAAATGGGTACTCGAGGAAGCGTGGAACTGGATGGCTTCCGAATACAATCGCCAACGCAGCCCGGACATCCATGGGAACATAAAACTGGCTGTTCCAAAGTGACTCACCAATGTGTTAGAGTCGAGGGAGGTCCGGGGTCTTCGACACATACTGGAAATTATATATATCCTGCGCGATTCTCAACGATGCGATCAAGGTGCTGAAGTCGAGCATGTGAGAAACAACTATTCGGAGAGGCAATGATGATTCCTCCCAAAATGGTCCGTAGGCACTCACCACAGATGGTGATGGGTCCAAGACGCAGGGACCTCTAGGTCTATCCTCTGGAATAGAGTGGTTGTCATCGACAGAGGGGGACCTGCAACTATCAAGGCAATGATGTTTCCTTGACAGGAGCACGAGGTAAAGAACCGAACTGTGATAGTATTGATGGTAGGTTTTATCAACTGGGTGAGTAGAGTGGGTGGAATCAAACTTCCTTTGTTCAGAGTATGATGGCGGGGATGATCGAGCAGCATATGAAACGGACTGGTAGTAAAGGGATCATAACTGTATGGGGTCTGGGAGGGTGACTGGTTTGAGGGAGACTCAATGCTGTGGTCAAATGGTAGGAAATTGCAGAATACTCTGAACAAAGGTGACCTTATCTGGGGTGCTGCCGAGAGAATTGATCATAGCGCCAATAGGCGTGGGGGGAACTTCTTCATGGGTTAGGGAACTAGAATGAGTGTACAGATAAAATGATACTGTCCTGTGGATTTTACGAGCCCAGGATAGTTTATGCTCGTGGTTTCTTTCAATTTTAAGGAGTCTGAAAGAAAATAAGAAGACTCTGAATTGATGGAATGGTACTGTCGTGTGGATTTTACGAGCCCAGGACAGCACATGCTTGTGGTTGCTTTCAATTTTAAGGAGTCTGAAAGCAAATAAGAAGACTCTGAACTGATGGACTGGTCAGGCAAGGAGGAAGTGTTCGATTAAGGAATATTTATGATGACCAAAACTGAGGGTAGTGGGGAACACTGATGGGCCTCCTTGCGGGGTGAATGAATGGTGGCAAAAATAACGAAACATTTGCAGTATGACAGGAGTGGATGGCTCATGTAAAATAATCTGATGACGACCGATGTGGCACGCAAATCAATGCGGCAAGGTGTAGGGGCGCACTGTTGTAATTGTACCAAGTGAGAGCGAGAAATGATCTCAAGCATCATCACGAGCTCGGAAAAATGAATCCGGTGATATAAAAACTGTTAGAAACGGAGAGCGGCCCGAGTGGCATGCAGACCGAGGAAACTATTGGTGTCTAAAAAATGGGCAAAAAATGATGTAGTCAAAAAGATGCAATGAGGTGACCATTATGATGGTCTCGTCGTGCTGGTTCCAATGGTGGAAACGGTTCGAAAAATGGACTCCGTATGGGTACAGAAAAGCCAAAACAAGAAAAGGTCAACGGACTATAAGTAGGAAGTGGGCCCAACATGACATGTGTCATTTGACTATTGTACTTTGATTCGTGCGCACAGTGGACCAGAGCTTACTTGTCTTTTCTGGACGATCTGACCGGTGGATTACAGATTCAGGAGAGCCAAGTATTCCGTTAAACTGACGCCTGTTTTGTTTTTTGGGTTGGGGGGGTTGGTGGGGCCCATGGGGTGTCTTTGTACGGTCAACAGGGGTAGACCGCGGGTTTAGTGGTCAAAACCGCGGTCTCCGACCGCGAGTTTTGACCAGGACAGTCGCGGTTAGAGACCGCGACTGTTCGGCTTGACAGCCGTGGTCTGGACAGCCGCGGTCTGGACCGCGACTGTAAGGCTTGACAGCCGCGTTCTGGACCACGACTGTAGGGCTGGACAGCCGCAGTCTGGACCGCGACTGTAAGGATTGACAGCCGCGGTCTGGACCGCGACTGTAGGGCTGGACAGCCACGGTCTGGACCGCGACTGTAAGGCTTGACAGCCGCGGTCTAGACCGCGACTGTAGGGCTAAACAGCCACGGTCTGGACCGCGGCTGTAGGGCTGGACAGCCGCGGTCTAGACCACGACTGTCGGGCTTGACAGCCGCGGTCTAGACCGCGACTGTTCTGGGTTATGGATAGGTGGGTAGGTCTGTTTATTTGGACATGAGCCTAATGAGACTTCTTTGTCTGATTTGCAGGATGCCATGAGTGATATGGCGGGAGAGGGAGATGCCAGAGGATCTGGTGACGGCCATCCGAGATGACCGTCGGGTGCGGAGCATGCTGGGGCTCTTCGGACTACTGAAGTTCGTGGAGATCCCTATGATACGGTCAGCAGGGTTACTGCTGAACCGATTGGTCAACTTTTGGGAGCCAGAGACATAGGCCTTTCGAGTACAGGGAGAGAGGGTGGACCTCACCCTGATCGATGTTTACTTCATGACTGGGCTGCCCTGTCTAGGGAGGGTAGCAGACACACAGCCGCGGGTCTCCACGGATCTGGATATAGATGACCTGGCAGTGCGGTTTGGCCGAGCAGACGCTAGGGTGCATAGGAATGCACTCCGGATTCAGGATTTACGGGAGCCAGCGGTACGTGCGATGGCAGCCTGTGTGGTACGGATTTTGGGATCCTAGTCACCTGAAAAGGTGTCTGGGGGGCAGATGCAGATTGTAGAGCGAGTCCTGGCTGGGACTTACTTTGCGTGGGGCCAGATGTTCCTGACCTGCGTGCAGCGACAGCTAACCGCAGCGAAGGAAGCTGGCAAGGGATTCTGTTTTGGTTCCTTTTTAGTGGCATTCTTCATGGAGAGGGTCCCTACACTGCGGCCGCGTGTGCCGGTCCGAGAGGGAGGCTTGAGGGAGCCTCGGATGATCCGATGGGGAGAGATGATGCGTCGCCGGGGTGGCGGGGACGTTGGTCGATATTTTACTCAGGAGCTGTATATGCAGTGGCTCCAGCTACCACTGGCGCTGGAGGATTTTCCTTACAGAGACATGGACTACACAGGGGATCCAGATGCACCACGGCCACCAGGACAGGCGTGGGGTCCAGATGGTATGTATGATTTTAATTGTGTTGTCCAGTTTTTAATGTTATATATGATGTATGGTTGATATATAGTGACTGACGACTGGGTGTTTGCAGATGTCGATCCGAGGCCACCACCAGATCATGTGCCCCGTAGAGGGGTTGTGGCCTTGCCAGCTTTGCCTGGGTGGGGGGCGGGTCGTCACCCAGATCCTGAGGGGACACTGCAAGCCTTACGGGGTCTGTTAGAGCAGCTACTGGAGGGAGTGACTGACCGGGGGTGGCGAGACCTAGATCCTGCTGTTATTCGGGATTGCTTGGAGGCGCCGCGCGACTTTAGATGGATTGCGATCCGTGTGGCTCTATTGGCGGACCGTGCACGGGCTCAGAGGCCCAGGCGAGATGAGCACTTTCCTGAGGAGGAGCCAGAGGAGTCAGAGGCTGCTGATACGGATAGTGATCCAAGGTATGATTCCCATTAGGGAGAGCAGGGGACTCTCCCTGATTTTTTGTAGCTACGGCTTGTAGTATATGAGGCTGGATGAATGTATATATATATTCTTTTGTAGAGCTGAGTACTGGGGTACTTAGAACATGTATAGTTCTGAACATGTATTTTTTGTATTATATATATATATTTATGCACGTGGATGCACTTTTTGTTGTGATATTGGCTTGGTTGTACGCATATGGATGCGCTTTATGATGTTTGATGTGTGTATGTGTTTGCACGTGGATGCAAGTTTTAGGATATCGGCACGTGGATGCCCCTTGTGTATTTATGTGGTGTAACATGTTTTATGTATGTTTAGGCACGTGGATGCCCCTATGGATGTAAATGTGGTTTTATGATTTATGGATATGGATGTTTAAATGTTTTAATGCAATGCAGGCTTTTTGGTTTTTTATATGGTTGGATGAGATGCTATGATGTATGATGGAGATGTTTAGATGGTGTGATTGATATGCCAATCTAGGATGTTATTGGCCATTTCATCGGCGACACTATTCTGAGCTCTTGGGACATGTGTGAATGTGATGGATTCAAACTGTCGGCTAAGTTGTTTTGTACGTAGGAATTTTCTAAATAGGCAAGGATCGCGCACCTGGTAGCAGTTGTTGAGCTGGGAGACAAGTAATTGGGAGTCCAAGAACACATGTAGGTGACATATACCCATCTGGAGGGCAGCAGTCAGGAGACCGGTCACAACATCATATTCTGCCTGGTTATTGGTAGCGGCACCTATACATATTCCGTCAAGGTGAATCACTTCGTCGGAAGGGGAGTATAAGACCCATGTTGCAGAAGCCAGGTTGGGAGACCAGCGGCTTGCCCCATCAGCGAAGCCAGTGTAATGAGGTGGAAGATGGTCCATCTGTGGTCATGCAAAGACGATGAATGTGAGATCATGGTAAAAAAGAGAAAAAACAAAAAAAGGAAAGCAAATTTTACAATGCGGACCAATGGGGTCGCAGTTTCAGTTATGGGTAAAAACGTTTAAGGTACAACCCATTACCGGGGTTGGGTAAAGGGTGGCCTTCAGAGTTGGCTAAAACGTATGCCCCCTTGCCTAGGAAAGTCTGCACAATGTAAGGGCCTTGCCACATAGATTCGAACTTCCCTTTACCTTTTTTGTCGTTGGCTTGGTCGTAGGCGAGGACGAGGTCCCCTTCGTGGAAAGTTCGAGGATGAACATGTTTGTCATAACTGGCTTGGGAGTGGATTTTGGAAGCCTCGATGTTCTGGAGGGTGGCACGACGATCTTCATCGTCTTGTTCCAGGGATAACAGACGGTGCTCAAGGGGGGAGGTATCAGGGAGAAGCTCAACGGCGATGTGTAAGGCAAGTATCTGACACTCGATGGGGAGGATGGACTCAACACCGTGAACTAGGTGAAACGGGGTAAAACCGGTGGCGGTCTTGGTGGAGGTACGGTAAGCCCATAAGGTAGGGAATAGCATATGGTGCCAATTTGACTTATACCGATCAACAGTGCGTTGAAGTATGTTTTTGAGGATTTTGTTAACAGCTTCGACCTGGCCGTTCCCTTGGGGGTAGTAAGCCGAGGAAAACTGGTGTTGGAATTTAAGGAGAGTGGATAACTCACGCCAAACGGAATCTTCAAAGTGTGATCCATGGTCTGAGACTAACTGTTTAGGGACCCCGAATCGAGTGATAACATGGTTAAAAAAGAAACGGGCAGCGGTTTCAGCGGTACAGTTGAAGGTGGGCATGGCTTCCGCCCATTTGGTGAAGTAATCAACAGCGACAATGATGTGCTTATGGCCGCTAGCAAATGAGGGTCTGCATTCCATGAAGTCGATGGCCCACTTGCAAAAGGGACCAACGGTGACGACTGGGTGTAATGGAGCAGGTGGTGTCCGGGCCTTGGGGGCAAAAAGTTGGCAGTTATGGCAGTGTTTGACCGCATTGATGCAGTCGGTGAAAAGTGTGGGCCAGAAATATCCGGCGCGGACGACCTTTTGGGCAGTGGACATCCCTGAAAAATGGTTGCCACAGGCATCGCTATGGCAATCATTAAGGACCTGTTCGGCTTCCTCGTGTGTGAGGCAACGACGAAGAATTGTGTCGACTCCTCGCCGGTAAAGGACATCTCCTATGAGGAGGTAACGAGAGGCCTGGTGACGGATACGACGACGTCCATTACGAGTGATGGTGGGTCGGAACTTTTGCGTGCGCAGGTATAACAAGATATCACCGTACCATGGGTCCTCGGACGAGAGAGTGAACAAGTGATTATCGGGTAACTCCTCGGAGATAGGTGGGCCCGGGATGAAGGAAGGGAGATCGGTGATGAGCTGGGCAAGTGCCAGTGCTTTAGTGCTCTTAGGTGTTCGAAATGTGAGGTCATATTCCTGGAGGATAATGACCCATTTAGCGACATGACCTTGCAGGAGACGCCGGTTTAAGAGATAAACCATGGGGTTTAGAATCGGTGATGACTGTGGTATGACTAAGTAAAATGTAGTGTCGCAACTTTTGGGCGGAAAAGACCACTGCTAAGGCTAATTTCTCCTCATATGGGTAACATAGGGGTGGGCCGGACAAGGTCTGGCTGACGTAGTAAATGACATGCTCTTGGCGTGAAGTGTCTTCTTGAACCAAGACTCCGGAGACGGCATGCTCGGATGCCGAGACGTAGAGGATGAAATCCTGAGAAAAATATGGGGGGGAGATCAAGGGGGCTTGTGTGAGAGCTTTCTTGAGGGCTGTGAATGCAGCTTCTGCTTGCTCGTCCCAAACGAAGGGTATGTGGGTACGGAGCAAACGCAAGAAACCGTGAACGGTGGTGGCAAAATCGGGAACGAAGCATCGAAGAAAATTGGATCGCCCTTGCAGACTTTGGAGCTGCCGGAGTGTTCGAGGCGAGGGAAGGTCTAAGATGGCTTGGAATTTTAGGGGGTTGACAGTAATTCCTTTGTGAGAAATGATGAAACCTAACAATCGGCCTGCTGGTACGCAAAAAACGCACTTGTGTGGGTTCAAGCGGATCTGATATTTTCGACAATGCAGGAAAACTTGCCGAAGGTCATTAAGGTGGTCTGATCGTTTTCGGGAATGAGCTGTAAGGTCATCAAGGTAGACGAGCACGATATGGACCAAATCATGAAAGCAATAGGTCATGGCCCGCTGGAATGTGGCACCAGCATTTTTTAGGCCAAAAGGAATGACGCGATAGGCGAAGGTGCCCCATGGGGTAGTAAAGGCAGTTTTGTACTGGTCTTCCTTTCGAATTTGGATCTAATTGTAACCGGAAAAACAGTCCATGAACGATAGGACTTCATGCCCCGCACACTCATCAATGAGCTGGTCAATAAATGGCGTAGGAAAATTGTCTTTGGGACAGGCGCGGTTTAAGTCTCGGAAATCAGTGCATACTCTAAGGGTTCCTTGTTTCTTGTTGACAGGAACAGGGTTTGAAACCCAGGTGGTATAAGCAATAGGATAGATGAATCCTGCCGTGCGAAGTTTCTCAATATCTGTTTTGACAGCAGGGAGTTTTGAAGGATGAATGGGACGCTGTTTCTGACGAATGGGGGGTACATCAGGCCATGTATCAATGTGGTGCTCTATAATGGTAGGGTCAAGACCAGGCATTTCGGTATAGGACCAGGCAAAGACATCACGGAATTCTTTTAAAAGTGTTTTATAGTCTTCAATTTCCTGCTCAGTGCAAGATGCTCCTAAAGCGATGAGCTTGGGGGTGCCTTCGGGGGCAGCGATATTGATCTGGATGACCGGTGAGATGTTGGCCATGTTACCCTCTTCAAAGGCGTAAGGAGCAGGAATAGGGTCCTTGAACCAGTCGACCTTGGAAGGAAGGAAATCTTTGGATTCAATTGCAAATTGAGGAGCAGTGTTAGAGGAGGGTTCATCTGGGAGGAAGTAGGAACGGTGGTGCATGTCATCCCAGGGATAATCGGGGGTGGTGAGAGTCTCGAGGATCTCCTCATCAGTCCGGAATATCTGCGTCGTCAAGTCGGTTGGCGAGGGTGTGGTGACGGAAGAGATCATATAGAGGGTATTAACCTCTTCAGACGAGGAATAGACTGGAGAATGGATTTCCTCAAGGGTGAGTGGTGTCGTTTCGAGATCCAAATGGTTCGTCTCAAAAAGGGGAGTATGGATTTCCTGAATGGTGAGGAGTGACATCTCAAGATCCAGTTGGTTCATCTCGGAGAGAGTGGTATCGTCCTCTCTGGATGGGGGAGAGACTGGGAAATGGATTTCCGTAATGGTGGGGGGTGACGGTTCAAGATCCAGATGGTTTGTCTCAAAAAGAGGGGTATGGACCTCTCCGGAAGGGGGAGAGACCGGAAAATGAATTTCCCGAATGGTGGGGGGTGTTGACTCAAGATCTGGGTTTTTCATCTCAAAGAGAGCAATTCTGTACTCGGGGAGATCGGGACAGTGATGGGAGTAATGCCCGTAAACATCGCAAAAGGCACAAGAGTGGTTAGTGCGCAGGGATTTGTCACAAGGCTTAGGGGTTGAATCAAGATGGACAACCGGGATATTGGGGTCGTCGTCCAGCAGTTTCATGTATTCCTGTAATGCCGGTAACTGAGGACATAGGTGAGTCACATGGCCTAATTCGTCGCACAGTGCGCGTTTGGAAGGAGCGCGAAACACAAGGGGGTTTTTTACTGCCTTAGGAGGTGGGACAGCGGTGTAAGGTTGGGGGCCTCTGCCCCGAGTGGGTTTGGTAAGGATAGGGGGGGGTTTCGTGGGGGTTGACGGGGTAGCGACACCGGGAGGTGGTCTACTAGTAGTTGCAACTGGTTGGACCGGTTGTAGGATGATGTTTGGTGTTGGCAAGGGAACGAGAGGCGAAAGATACCAAACCGGTAATCCTAATGTCAAACCCGGGAGGCTAAGGGTAGCCATGACTGGGGCGCTAACTATTCCTGACGGAGGAAAAAGGAAAGGAATGGTATGGATGGGTGTAGTACCAATGTGACTAGGTACTAAAGGGGGTTTAGGCAACAAAGGCGTTTGATTATTAGGAGTGCGCGTGTGATGGGAAAGGGTGCACATGTTGGATGCTTCAACGGTAGGTGACGGGGGTGGAATAGACGGGAAGGTCGAGGTCATTGCTGCGTCTGCGTAAACTTCGGGCCCCGTAGAGGAAACTAATGAGGGGGTGGCTTCTGAAACAGGTTGTTCAACCATGGGGAGAACATTTTCGGGTGCGGCAGGTGCATTGGGATCATGGTAAGTGAGTTGGTCAACCTTGACCACGCGTCCCTCATGGGGGAACATCATGGTGCGAAAAACGGTGGAAGCGACTGCCTGCATGGCATACATGTAGCTGCGGCCCAGTAAAAGGTTGTAATCTAGCTGTGCGTTGATAATTTCGATGTTTATGAGGACGGTTTTTCCAGCCAGCTGGATGGGGACGTTAGTTAATAGGCCCTGTGGTTGCGCTGAACGGCCGTCGTAGGCTCGCAACGCCATGGAGGATGGATGGAGAGGGGGTGATCCCATTTTCCGCCATATGGAGGTGGGCATGACACATGTAGAGGCGCCTTCATCAATAATGCATCGATGGATGACAAAATTCCGAATGGAAACAGAAATTTGGAATGCCAATGTGGATGGCAGGCGACGTTCAGAGTGGTCTAAATCATATGCCATTAACATCGAATCATTTGGGTCAATAGCCCCAATGGCTAAGAGTAAAATCTTGCGCTGTGAGGGGCAGTTTTTTAATACTTCTAACGCAGACATGGCTGCGGGGGATTGGGCTAAGTCATCTACAATGTTGTAGTTTGACGCAGCCCGCGCATTGGGGTTGTTGTTGATACGGCGTAGTGGGAAACGAGGTGCTCTGGGGGCGCCATCTGGTGAGGGTAGAGGTATATGAAGTGCTTGATCAGCGGGATGGGCGTTTGAGGGTTGATCGGCGGATGTGGCTTCTGAGGTAGAACCATATTGGTTCCGCCGGGTCTGGAGGTTGACCTCCTCGGAGGACATCATCAACAAATGGTGGGTCCCTAAGTCAAATATGGGTTGATCAGGAGCAGTGTAGGTGATTTGTTGTTGGAGAGGCGGGTTGGCTTGAGGGGGAGCCAATGGTTCACTGTTCACTATGCCTTGGTTGGGTAAAGGGTTTTGCAGAACCAAAGGTGGTTGCTGGGGTTGCGGGGGGTTTGGTGGTGCTTGAGGAGCCTCCTGCCCTTGGCGTTGTGCATCAGCAACCAAGAGTTGTCGGGCTCGCTCCATAAGTGGACAAAAATGTGTGTAGTGGCCATAGACCCCGCAAACAGAACAAGGATAGTTTGTGCGCAAATTGGGGTTCTTTTCCTGCTTGGGAAGGCGATCAGGGTTCTGGTTAGCAGGGGGCGTATTATTATTAGTGGGGGGATTCGGGTGTTGACCAGCTTGCTCGGCTGGTTGGTTGTTCCCCCGATTTCAGCCTCTGCCGCGGTTTTGTTGGCCCTAGTTGCGTTGATTGTTCTGATTTTGCGGCGGATTTTGTTGGGCGTAAACTTGCCCTTGGCCCGTGGGCAGATTCTGAGGTTGTGCAGGAGCTGGAGCAGGCTGCGGTGGGTGATATGGAGGTGGAGGCTGCGCAGGTACTTCCACTTGAGGGGGTTGCTGATAGTGCTGTGGAGCAGGTTGTGGGTTGGCCACGGGTGTTGGCTGTGGCGGGTAATAATGAGGTTGAGCTTGTGACGGCACAGGAGATGGTGAAACCTACTGGTGATAGTAAGGCTGCGGTGCGGCCGTGGGGGTGTAAGCGGGAGTCATATTACCGAAACACTGAGGTGGACAGGAGGGTCCATGGGTATGGTGGGGATGTGGCATGTGAGCATATGGGTTGGTTGCCCCAGACTGTGAGGTAGTCCGTGAGGCTACGGAAAATGGTTGAGGCTGTGAAGAGATACGGCCAATGATGCCGTCGGCAGCATGGGATGCCCCCGGCGCATCGTGCTTGGAAGAATCGTCGCGAGGGGTGTCAGGTATGATGGTATAAAGATAACCCGACTGGGCGTAAATAAGATCGAATTGTTGGGCTTTAAGGATAGCCTCTTCCTCAGACTGGGGTCTTTCGGATGCCACATCCTTCCCAATGATAGGAAGGAGGGATTTGAGAAACCAATCTAGGAAGATCCGGTCATCTAACTTGATTTTGCATAGGCTACGGCGTTGACGCCATTCATGAATGTGGTATGTGATGTGGGTAGCCATGTTCTGTCTGCAGGACAGGAGGATCTCAATGCCTGCATCGTAGCGGACGGGTAACTGGAAGAACTGCAGGAAGGTCGAGGCTAGGGACGTAAAGGTGGTATGGGTTCCATGGGGCAGCTCGATATACCACTTGGCAGCAGGGCCAGTGAAGGTGCGCTGTAATAAACGGAGGCGAATAGAGTCGTCTACTATGGAGTTGGAGGAACACCATAAGTGGAAAGACATGATATGGTTCTGTGGGTCCTCACCAGCTTTAACCTCGAACTTAGGGATGTCAGAGGGGAGCTTGGTGGGCATTTGAGGCCATGTAGAGTCGTGTCGGATTGGGTCGTTGGTTAATCTGGCTAGGTCATGTAGGTTGAGGCTAGCCATGAACAGAAAACTAGACAAAGAATGTGACACGGTGGTGGGTTGATTTAAGTTGGGGATGATGCCCCCAAGTGGAGGGGTAATGTGAGGGAGGTTGCCCCCAAGTGGGGTGACCATGTTGGTATGGGATGGACCTGCACCACCATGGGTGGTATGAGTCACTAATGGAGTGGGGATAGGTATCCCTGCTGCGGAATTCAGTGCCGTGAGGGGAACGGTGGATGGGGTCCCTATGGAGGGCATGCCCAAAGTAGGTGTTGGACCTGGTGCCGAGGTGGATGTGCCACCAACGGGTCCTCCCAAGGTGGGAGTGGGAGTCGCGCCAGCCATGGGGCTAGTAGGGGCTGTGTAAAGGGTGTTCTTGGATTCTGGCTCGGAATCAACGTTAAAGTAAGGGGCGTCAGTATCTGGTGATGGAGTCCTATGTCGTTGACGAGTGGAGTCAAGTGACAAGGCTCGAGGCCTACGATGAGTGGTATCAAATGATCTGTGCTCTGGGGACTCGCCTCTGAGGCGCCGAGAATGTCTCGATGACGCAATGTTGACAAGTGATGTCAAATCTGTAGGTCGAGGTAACGATAAAACAACTCAAAAAACCCTAATGCAACTGTGTGTGCAGGAGGGGAGCTCGAAAAATGAGGCACTCAGGCCAAAAAACAACTCAAAACACCTACTGTAACTGCGTGCTACAATAGGCGGAGTATCAACAAAGTGGTCAGAATACCAATACACAGTCGGTTTCCTAAAAAATAAAAATCGGTGGACTCACTAGACCAAGAGGAGGTAAGGGAGCATGCAAAAACCTAACTAATAGTATTATGACTCAACTAAGTATATCCTCTGCAAGGTGATGAAATCCAAGTCAGACAATATAAATAGGGAAGTCAAATGGCTAAAGTATCCCCCTACCGGGAGGGACACCGGGTACGCAAACCTAGAAGTATGGAAACTAAGATACCTCGTTCATGACACGTCCAGAAAGGTAAATCTGCCGCTTGGTCCTTTAACCGCAATATTCCCTATACAGGGATATTCCAAGAACTGCGAAAGGTAGCCCTTCAGTTACTGAATGGATTTCGGTATTCCACTCAGACTTCCGGAACCAATCTCACGAATTCAACCCTCCTAAGGGAGAGGCCCTCTGATAAACCGGTTGTGACCGTGTCAAAAAATACTAAGGGATTTTGGTTCCCTAATGGACAACAACTATGTCTCAAGTGAAAATAATCGAGGGTTGTTATTGGAAGCCTATCCCCCCAATCCTACCTAACTACAAAAATTCTTTTATGTTCCCCAAATGGGGTTAGAGTGTTGGTTGAGTTAAGTAGATTTTAGGTCTCACTTGAATTTAGGTGATAGATTGTGTGATTGTGTGGTTTTGAATCCAAAAGAGAAGTGCCAGGGCAACTTCCTCAATAACAATAATAATGTATAAAAAAAATTTTTAAAAAATTTTACCATGCGAAATTTTTTGAAATAAATAATGTTAAAATTTTTTAAACAATTCTGTAAACAAGGGACAGAAATGGCTGTAGGGCTGCAGGTGGAACAAGTGGTTGTGCAAGTGCAAGAAAAATGGAAGCAAAGTGGCTGGGTTTCGGCGCAGAAACAAGGGAAAAAAACAGCTCGCGGACCACGGGTATGAGGCGAACTCGCGCGGTCGGACCGCGGTTTTTTGGATGACAGTCGCGCGCGGGTCGCAGGTTTCCGGATGAAAGCGGCGGTTGGATCGCGATTTTTAAGAGAACAGTCGTGCTCAGATCGCGGGTTTCAGGCTAACAGTGGCGGTCGGACCGCGGGTAAAGGGATGAAAGTCACGGTCGGCCCGCGACTGTGGAAGGAAAAAACGCGCTTCGCGGCGGCGGAAAGCGGCGGCCGAAAGGGAAAAACGGAAAATATAGTTGCTGAAAAATAAACTTGCGGAGTCGCCAAAACTGTTTCTAGGGATTTCACCCTAGGTAGTGTGAATGAGCACCTACTAAGGACAATGGATTCCTTAGTAGCAGTTCAATGATATATGAATTAAATAATGATAAACAGAAACAAAAGTTAATCTAAATATGTTCTTGAAGCTAAAACAGTAAAAAGTAAATAACATAAAGCAAAACACGATATGAAGTAAATAATGATCTTTATTGATGTTACCTCTGGTGTGGAGGTTGATGAAGTCCGTGGCGCTGGTCCGATGTTGGTGGCTCCGAGCTTCAAGCTGCTTCTTCTCTTTCTCCGGTGGTGGAAATGGGCCAAATGGGAGCTCTCAATGGTGAAAGTAGCTTAAATGGCAAGCTAAGATTTCACGAGCAATTTTGGCAGAGGCAGGATACTTGTGATTGTGGATATGGAATAAGGGGTCTCCATCACTTATTTATAATTGGAAACCGCATGCGGTTTTAGGTTTAGGGTTTCAGCTGTTTAGGGTTTTAGCTGTATTTTCCTCATTTTCCTCATTATTTTATATTTTTTATTCTTCTTTAGAGAATTTTGGATATTTTTAGAGGAAAAGAGGGTTTTATGGCCTTTTGGAGGCATTTTAAGCCTTTTGGGGGCTTTTCACATGGTTTTTATGGTTTTTTTGATGGAGATATGGTGGGAAAATGGACAGATGAGCCATGTAATGGGGTAGATGAGGTAGTGAACCCTTTTTGGGTGATAACATACCCCAATGTTTATTCTGAGAAGCATCTGTAATGTAAATGAGTCATGTCATATCCCGATGTTCCTATCGAGAGATTCAATAATGTAAACAAGTCATGTAAAGTCATTGTGGGCAACCCTCTTATTGATCAAGGGTTAAAGTCCCTGCAGTTGTGGGGCCCCAGGGTTATTAGACTATCCTATAGAATTCAACCCTAGGTGAGTTATTGTAAGTCGAGGCAATAGTCCCCACCATTGTGTTAACATTAATCCTCCTTGTTGATCGGAGGGGAAAAGTCCCCACAAGTTGTGGGGCACTAGGGTTATTAGACTCTCCTAGAGATGTCAGCCCTAGTAAGTAATTGTTAAGTGGGGCCGACATGTTGAAGTTGACATCAAGTGAACGAAAGAATATAAATAGAGAGTGAGCCTCTCTATTTATCACACACACACTCACTCACTGGGGTGCATGAGTGAGACAACATAAGCTCTCTCAAGTGTGAGAGAGAGAACAAGCTGTGGAGAACATCTTTTCTGTTTTCGGGTTTTATTGCTGCTATTGGTGCTCATTCTATCTCTGAGGAAGTTGCAGGGTTTTCTCTTTTGTGGTTTCCCCGAGGAAAACTCTTTGTGCCTCTTGTCTCTTGTGTTTATTACTATGCATTTTATTCTCTCAGATAAGATCCTAAGATAATGCTAGCTTGAATGATAAAAATCTAACAAAGTCATGGTTGTAAACACATGTTTTTAGTGTTTGATTAATAGATGAGATATAATATCATTGGTTTTCTCATTTTCCCTAGGAGAAGGGGTTTCTATAGTAATTTTTGTGTTTAATGTTGATGTTTTTATGCCATTGTGTTATGTTAATGCATTTAACTATATGAGTCAATTTTAAAACCTATTGTAATTGATGTTAGAACCAATAGTGAGTGTATCTCACATGAATTTGAAGGATTTTGTGAGGTTCATGGAATAAAGAGACATTTTTTAGCTACAAGGATCCCATATGAGAATGGAGTGGTAGAAAGGAAGAATCAAACAATACAATAGATGGATAGACAATGTTGAATGGATCTTAGATAAAAAAATGGTTTTAAAGAGAAGTGATCGGCATCGTAGTCTACATTCTAAATAAAGGGGAAATAAGAGTCAACATAAAAAACACTTTATGATTTATGGAAGGGTAGACCAACAACAATCAAATACTTCAAAGTTTTTGGAAGCAAGTGCTACATAAAGATAAAAGACGAGGACTTGGGGAAATTTGACTCCATAATTATTGAAGGTATATTTCTTTGTTATTCATCAAGAAAAAATGCTTATTTATGTTACAATAATACATTGAGAAAAATCCTAGAGATTTCCAATATGAGAGTGTAAAATACATCACATTAGAAGTTGAAAGAACATGTTTAAACATAAGATACAAGCTACAAAGAATAATAAGAAAAAATAAGAAGGATAAGAAAATGAAGAAGAAGAAGAAATGAGACATTAAAATACAAAGACACAATCTATATTTGTCCAAAACAATAATTTATAAAATCAAAATAGTTGGTGATAAATATATGGGACTGCAGACAAGAAGAAGATTATCATATGGACTAGAAGATGCAAAATTTTGTTTTCTATCTATAATAGATCCTAAAACTTTGTAGAAGCTAGTGAAGACAAGAATTTGATTTATTCCATGGAAGAAGAGATGAATCAAATTGAGAAGAATGAGACATGGGAACTTGTTCCAAGACCAAAATATACAAATGTCATTGGCACCAAGTGGGGTTTTATAAACAAGTTGAATGAATATGGAAACGTTATTAGAGGAAATTTCATCTCAAAATGGGCCTTTTAACTATAATTCAAATTCCATGTCATCATGTGTTATCAAATGAAATTGCTTTAAATTTGAAATTCCATATAGTTCTTAAACACTTTTTTAATATAAATTTTGGGATAGGTATCATTAAAAAAAAAACTACTTTGTTTTGTTTGTATTTTCGGCATATCTCCCAGTGTTTTTACTCAAATTTCGATCGAGAGAGCTCATTGGATGCGGAATTAAATTCTGTATCCAACGAGTACCCACTCGACATACTTTTGATGGACCCCTCTAATTCCAAATCGAACAAGTACCCACTCAGCATACTTTTGATGGACACTGCTACCCCAAAAACAAGAAATACCTAAAAAAACGTGATCACCTTTTTTTAGGTATTTCTTATTTTTGGGGTAGTAGGATCTATCAAAAGTATGCCAAGTGGGTACTTGCTGGATGTGGAATCTAATTCCACATCCAATGAGCTCTCCCGATCGAAATTTGAGTAAAAGCAAGGGGAGATATGCCAAAAGTACAAACAAAAAAGTAGTTTTTTATTTTCTTCCTCCAAAATTAATACATATTATTTTATTATTTTAACTATTATTTTATCAGTTTTTTTTAGGAGGCCCATTTTGAGTTGAAATTTCCTCTAATGAATAATAAATAAAGCAATTTTGGTTTGTAAAGGATACGCTCATGTTAAATGTATTGATTTCAAGGAAACCTTTTCTTTGGCCGCCAAACTTGAATCTATCATAATGTTTTTGACATTTTCATGCTTTAAGAACTTTAAAGTCTATCAAAAGGATGTCAAGGCATCATTTCCAATGGAAATTTAGAGGAAGAATCATACATTGACAAAGCATAAGGGTTTTTATTATCAAAAAATAAGGATCATGTGTGCAAATTGAAGAAAGCGCTTTATGGACTAAAGCAAGCCCTTTGATCCTAGTGAAAGACTTAATAAATATTTACAACACCAAGGCTCCAAAAGATGAATTGTGGACAACAATCTATACATCAAGGTGGAAAATAAAAACCACTTGATTATTGTGGTGTATGTAGATGACATTATTTTTTGAGCTAGCATAAATAAAATGTGCTAAGAGTTTGCAATAGAAATGCAGAAGGAATTTGCAAAGTCTATTCTTGGTGAGCTACCATTCTTTCTTGGTTTGTAGATTTATCAATCTGACAAAGGAATTTTCATTTAAAAAATAAAGTATATGAAGGAAATGTTGAAAAAAAATAGAATGGATTCCATTGTGCACCAATCAACGCACCTATAGTCACATGTTGTAAATTGAGCAAAGATGATGAATCTCGAGAAGAAAATCAAACATTGTATAGGTCAATGATTGGAATCCTATTATATGTGATGGGATCAAGTCCATATATTATTAAAGCAATAGGATTGTTTCATGGTTTCAATATGCACCAAGAGAAACACATGTGCAAGTAGTGAAACAAATATCCAAGTATCTAAAGGGAACTTTGGACTTCAACTTTATCTACTCAAGAGGTGAAAATTTTAATCTAACAACATATATTGATGTGGACACAGAAGGAAATGTTGATCGTAGGAAATGTACTAGTGGAGGGGAATTATTTTTTGGAAACAAAGTCTAGTGTCATGGTTGAGCAAGAAATAATGTTCAATTTATGTATCCATACCAAAAACCGAGTATATAGCAGCAACATCATGTTGCTCACAAGTTATTTGGATGAAGAAGACACTGAAATATATCAAGGTAGAATATGATTATCTAATCTCAATACTTTTTGAAAACGCAAATGTAATAAATATTTTAAAGAATCTTTTTATGTACTTGAAAATAAAGCATATTCCAATCAAGTCTCACTTCTTAATAGAACATGTATCATAACAAAATACCAAGTTGGAATATATTGCCACCAAAGAATAGATTGTGGATATTTTCACATAACCCCTTTCCAAAGAGATATTTGATTGTTTCAAACAACAATTGGGAGTAATATCCATCTTATCTAGCCATTAAGTGCTTAAGGAGAAGCACATGTTCAAGGGGATAATCCATTTTCCTTTGATATCTAAAAGGGAGTGTTGCATACAGGGGGAATATTGCAGAAAGGGGGAGAGTTGTAAACATGGGGAGAATTATTTCTATCCCTGGGGGATTATGTATTTCATCATAGGACTGTAATCATTGACCATGGGGAGATTGTTGGAATTATTGTCATTGATGTCAAAGAATTAGTGTTGTTATTAATGTCATATTATGGCTTTCTGAATTCACACAACATTTCCAATATTGATTTATATATAGGTTTACAAGTACATTCAAAAAAAGGGCTGCACATGAAAATATCAAATGTGAAATGGTGGTTTAAAACCCGTGGGTTTGGAATCCCATGGTATCTTTCCATGATATTTGAAAAAATGAAATAAGTAAAAGGTAATTAATTAGTTTTTTAATGGGTGCCATGTATTTTTTAATGAACATGTCCTTTCGGGAAGGGTTGCGATAAAGTATAACATTAGAAATAATTGAGAGGAATTGTGCATGTGGGTGGGGTAACATTTAAAGAATTGGATACAGAAAGATTGGATATCATTCCAAAAGGGAAGAGTTTTAAAATCAGTTTGTGATCAATTCTTTTCTAGGATGTTTCAAACTGTGAAATTTTGAGGAAATGGAAGCAAGATCTCTAGGTACATTTGTTCAAAATTTCAAACGTTGGTTTTCTATACTTTCTGAGATATCCCCTATGGAATTTAGAGTTTTTTAATGCTCATGAAATCGGTTTCAAACATGTCAGTTTGGAATTTCCACTATAACTTATTTTTAGGATGTTTCAGATAGTGAAATTTTGAGGTGATAGAAGTGATATCTTTGGGTACGTGTGGTCAAATTTTAAGAATTTAGTATACTATAATTTTTTATATATTCCATATGGAATTTATGGATTATGAATGGTCCTGAAAGCAATTTACACAGGTTAACTTGGCATTTTCTCTATAAATTATTTTCTAGGACTTTTCATACTATGAAATTTTAGAGATCTGAGGAGAGGTATAAAAGTATCCCATGTATCTAAGGAGACATATTGAGGCACCTTAGGTAAAAAATTCATTATCAAATTTGTAAAATCGTATACGTGGAATGATGTACAATTTTGTTCTTGGGGAGAGGCAAAAAACAACTAGCTATGGGAAAGTTACCATTTGGAAATTCAATTTTTTGTAAAATATAATGAAGGTATAAGTAGCAAGAAGATATAGTGAAGGTAATGTGAATTCTATAAGCCTAAGAATAAGTTGGATGTACTAAAGAATAAACTTGAAGTTTGGTTCCACTAAAACAAAGAGATTGGTGTTCTTGCTAAGTTGGTCCTTGGCGATGGGAATTGATGTCTCACGTGGATTGATTTATAAGAATATATGTGAGATTATATTGGTGCCTACCAGGGTTTGTACTAGTGGGGTGTTGGGTAAAATATGCACTATCTAATTCAACACTTAATTTTCAACTCGGGAAGGTAGCTTGTGAGATGCAAACACTATATATGAAGAACTGAAGGTTTACACTACCCTAGCCTAATTGCAATAAAAGAAACCACTATTCTATGAAAGAAATTCTTGGCCTAAAAACAACTAACTAATGGAAGAAAAACCACTTTAAGCAAACTATGAATCAATTCTATGAATTAGAAATTTATTCTATTTGTGCAAAATGAAAGATCTATATAAGAATTTAATTGCAGCTGACTACTAAGGATCTAAACTGTGTAACTTGTAAACTAATTCCTTTGAATCATAAAACTATGCTATTTCTATGAAAGAAAACTAACTACTTTGATTTATGTAATTTTAATCTGATTAATTAACTATGAATTCACAAGAGCAAAGCAAAAACACTATTCGAAAGACCAAGCGTAAATAAATGCGTTGCAAAACAATAGACTAATCAAAGCAAACTAAACTTGGAGTTCAAGAAGGCCTAAGTAAATCTAAGAATATTCAAATGGTTGGAAATGAACTTGGTTTGTAAACAAAAGAAAAACAAAATATTTGTTAATCTACCTCAAAAAGAAATCAAACTATGAACTAAATCATTCTAGGTAATTACGAGAAAGAAATATAATTAAACTATTCTTCAAAAAGCAAGTCTACACTGGATTAAAGATGAAATCAACAAGTTTTAGAACAATAACAAACTATGAAATTAGATATAAAGTATTAACTACACATCAAAGTACAATTAGAAAGGAAAACTAAGGCAAGCTAAAAGATGAGGAATAACTAAAAAATGAATATGAAGCTTATAGAAAACATTGTGCCATTCAAAACAAGGTTCTAACTACATATGCAGGTACTGGCCAACTACAAAAAATAATACAGTTCGAAAACCTGAGAAATTAGACTGTAATTAAGCATAGAAACACAACAGAGAATATTAAAGGCTGAACGAAGGTCTGGATGACCGTTTGGACAAACAGTTCGGATGACAATTTGGACAGATAGTTCGAATGATAGTATGGATTACAGAAAACAATATAAACTAAGGAAATGAGAAGACTAAATGATCTTGACACCATCTAGTTGATGCATATGACCCTACAGTGCGAGACAAGCAGTAAATAAACTGTTAAAAAGTAAAATAACAAAAATCCATCTATACTAATCATTATCTAAGGAAAGAAACCATTTCTATTGCATAATAAAATAGAGCTGAAAGGTAAACTAATTTAATGTACAACTACAGGAAAATTAACAGAACTGAATTTGATTATAAACTAAGCTTGAAATACTGGAATAATTCGAATTTTATCTGATTGCAAATGAAAAACTAAAACAAAAGTTGAAAGGAGGTATGAATGACCGATCATTTAAATTTTGGAAATGTAAATTACATATAAACAACAGAAATTACAGTTTGTGAACAATGAACCATCACCTACAGGAAAATAAAATTATACACACTAGAAATCACAATTACTTATCTACAAATGAAGAAAAATAATGAAATATACACAATGAAAAACCTTTGGTTGTTGAGGGTCCCTTCTCAACAATAACGGGTTGTGTCTAACTCGGATCAGTCTCCAATAGAGCACATAAATACTCATCAATAGTTGAAACATACATTTTTTATTAAACTGAAGCAAAGTTTACAAAGAGTTTTTCTCTCCCCCTCTTCAAAACCAAAGGGGTATTTATATCATGATTACAAGGGAGAGTAGGTCGACCACCTCTTTCTAAAAATAGAGGTTCTTTACTGATGTAACAACAACCCATCAAAACAAGAACAAATTCAGAAAAATGGCCCACCACATTTTGATGTTTTCTAGGCAAATCCGTTTCAAAGAACCACACATTGCTCCTAAATTGATTCGAATTTTGGAAAAATTCCCTGCGAGGAATTAAATGGGCTTATTTTCTACAAAACTCATGTACCAGAATTTTCAGTTTCAACTCTATTTGCCCGAAAATAGAGCCCAAATTTATGTTGTCTATTAAAAACACGTGGTCTGAATGGGCATCCGGATGACCTGTAAGGGAAATTAGTTCACAAATATGGATTCTGAGTAGAATTTATGCTGGTTTGTTAGCCACATTGATGGCTGGGTACTTGAGTTCTATTGGCTAAATCACCATCCATTTATGATTTTGTTTCTTATATTGACCATTCTTCATTAAACGTTCTCTCCTTCAATCTTTATGTGATCTACCTTGCATGATATCACCATGTGGTCTGTTTTAAAATAAGGCACCTGCATACAATTAAAACATTCATATATATTAAAACTTAAGATGTGAGGGCTTTCCACCATATGGTTCGTGAATGTTAAAAGACTTATATAAAATGGTAATTTATTTAAGAATTAAGAATCTATTTTTATTCAACATGTTTGTATAAAAGCTTTGTTTAAAAATATTATTTTATGATTTAACTTTTTATTTATATATAATAATTGCAATAATGCTTTTAGCTATAATTATTCATTTGGATAAGACAAAAGCTTATTATCAACCTTATGATCTTGATTTGTGTATGCATGTATGACAGGTTTTAGTGAGGACAAAGGAGAAAAGATAGACCAATTTGCTAACAAAGTAAGTCAAGCTATTTAAATCAATAAGAAACATATTATCAAACCCAATGCAGAACTCAAGATTGGAAGAAGGGTTGAATGAAAGGTCGGATTTGCATTTAATACATTAAAAGTAGCATACTTAGGCTCACTTTACATTTATGAGATTTAATTAATAAAACAAAGTAAAAGATAGCCTTATCAAACATAGATGTATTAAATTATGGTAGATAGGATGAGAAATCAATGTAAATAACATCATTATAGAAAACAATCTAGAATCCCAACACTCCCTCAGATGAAAGGTATGGCACATCCTCGTTCCATGAATGAATCAAAAGTGGTCTTTCATTTATTCAAAAATTATGTTTGATCATCAATAGTTTATAGGCAATCTTTCAACAAAACTAAGCCAACTTTATTACCGTATGAAAACTAGAACTTAGAAAAAAAATGTTATGTTATGAGATGACCAAAACGACTTCATATTATTTAATATTTCTTAATATATACAATTTTGCCAACTAGTAATAATTCATTCTTATGAAGACCATATAAACTGAGACTCTCTCTTCCCCAGACCAAAGGTGTGGCACGTCCTCATGCCATGAATGAATTAAGATTGGGTTAAAATATAGATAGTGTGTAAAGCCTATAGAAAACCAGTAATCCCTGCTACTTCTCAAATGTTTATTATCATTCAAGTAATTATGGACAGAGTTTTCATTTCAAGTTCATTAGACTCCTAAGTGTATGGGTCCCACTTCTAGGATAGTGATATCCTAGGCATAGTATGAATTAGACAACATGGTCTTAAGTGCAACTTACAAACATTCTCAAATCGAAGATTGATGGAGTTCATTTTCTTTAGATCAACCATGCATACCTTCCTCCAGTAGACCCACAACAACCTTTATTATCATAGATCCATTTTCATATTTTCTCTCTTTTTTCTTTTTCTTTTTAGACTCTTTTTCTCTCTATTTTTTAACTAGCTATCCTCCCCAAGCAGATTCCCCTCTTTTAGTCGGTCATGTTCAGTACCCCGTCGGGTTTACCTAGTCATACCACAGGTCGGTGCCCGTTGCCAATAAGCCTATTCAGTACCCCGATGGCTCAACCTATTAAACGCGTTTTCTATCAGAGGCTCTTATCCCAATGTTTCCGCTCCCTATAGATATTCAAAAAATAATTTTTCCTATAAAGGAGTGGTGGGGGAGAAACTCTGAAAACCATGCTATAGGGTGGGATGGTATATGGGTTGGAGGACAACTAGTCTTCTCTTTTTTTATTATCATGGAACCAAAATAAAGGCTGCAAGAGGAATCTACTGAATCAAAGATACACATGATTGATGGATTTAGTGTAAAGTGGATGAAACCATAAGACAATGAGTGAAAGGTGTCTCTAGTCCCAAAATTCGTCTCTTTCATATAGATTTATAGTAGTGTTCCCCACAAACTAGGAATTTCATTCACTCTTATGCTACCCTATAGTAAAGATGCTTAAGTAACAGATTTTGATAATGAAGCTAGGATGTACGAGTGACCTATAGGTTTTAGATAGACTTTTGACCTATGGTAAATCCCCGTGGTATTTAAAATTGGTCTTGAGTGATTTTTATAGTTAGAAATATGCATGTATGAAAAGAATTAATGATGTAAAATTGTTTTGGTTTAGTTATTAACATTATCTTCTTCTTAGTTCTTCTATTGAAAAAAAAAGCAAAAAAAATGAAGTTGCATAAATATTTAAGGTAAACATGCAACATTTTATTTATATACATATTTTCCTATCCTAAATAAAGAAAGAAAATGTTTTTATTCACGTATAGGAGATTTTCCAATGAAACCAAGTGCAAAGCAAAATGAGAATTGTACCTTTATCCACATATAAAAATATTGTTGCAGTGATTACCTGAATGTGGAAGTTCAGCCAACTTACTTTATTTGCATCAACAGGTTTCGAATGAAGTAATGGTATTGTGGTCGAGTTACCTCTTGAAACCATCTTTCGATGTCGTATTGGTACTCACCTTTCTTCACTATGTCATACAGACCCTGTTCTTCTAGTTGTGCAGTTGTTTGAGCACATGACGGATTTGTTATTAGGTATATCAAGAAATCTTTGATTTCAGGCTGGTCTACTTTGGATGTAATCCACAATGTATCAACTTCTTTTGTAGTCTCGCAAAGAACATATTTTTTTAGTTCTTGGGATTTTGGTCCGTTTGTCATTTCAAGAGCAGTTGATAAGCTCTCAACTGCTATCAAGAGATTCTCTTCTTGAGAGATAGAGATCGAGATCCCGACTGTTTCCAGGAGTTGAGAAAGTTTTCTCATACTAATGACCATCTTTGAATCCATTTGGTTGGTTGAAGGGTCTTGCTTCACACAATGATTAGTCTCTGGGGTTCTTACAGCACCCAAATTTTTTTATGTGTTTTTGAGAAACTATCTACTACTAAAACAAATTTATGATTTAAACACAACACATTAAAACACCTACATGAAATTAACTTGCAAAAAGTAAACATACTCATACAAAAAGAAAACCAGACTTGCATAAGAGTAAATTGTAAAAAAATAAACTACCTAAATTTTCATAATAAAAGCATACGGGCATGGAATTAAACTATGGAAAAATAAACTATCTACGTTTGCGGAAAGAAAAGTACACCTAACTATGAGAAAGTAAAGGAACTATGTTTTCAAAAAGTACACTTAAGAGAAGTAAATTAAACTTTGGGGCACTCCACTATACTGGATGTGTAGGTTCTTACCTCTCTTCTTACCGTTATCCCCTCCCCCTTCCCGTGTAATGTAAAGGAAACCTATCTACCCCTATCTACCTAGACTCAAATCCCTTTAGCACCTCTCCGACAATGGCGCCAAAATGTTGGGCAAAATATGCACTATCTAATTCAACACTTAATTGTCAACCCAGGAAGGTAGCTTGTGAGATGCAAACACTATATATGCAGAACTAAAGGCTTAAACTACCCTATCCTAATTGCAATAAAATAAACTACTATTCTAGGAAAGTAATGCTTGGCCTAAAAACAACTAACTAATGGAAGAAAAACCACTTTAAGCAAACTATGAATCAATTCTATTTGTGCAAAATGAAAGATCTATATAAGAATTTAATTGTAGCTGAATACTAAGGATCTAAACTATGTAACTTGTAAACTAATTCCTTTGAATCATAAAACTATGTTGTTTCTATGCAACCAAACTAACTACTTTGATTTATGTAATTTTAATATGATTAATTAACTACAAATTCACAAGAGTAAAGCAAAAACACTATTCTAAAGACTAAGCGTAAATAAATGCATTGCAAAACAATAGACTAATCAAAGAAAACTAAACTTGGAGTTCAATAAGGGCTAAGTAAACCTAAGCATATTCAAATGGTTGGAAATGAACTTGGGTTGTAAACAAAAAAAAAATAGAATATTTGTTAATCTACGTAAAAAAGAAAACAAACTATGAACTAAATCATTCTAGGTAATTACGAGAAAGCAATATAATTAAACTATTCTTCAAAAAGCAAGTCTACACTGGATTAAAGAAGGAATCAACAAGTTTTAGAATAGTAACAAACTATGAAATTAGATATAAAGTATTAACTACAGATCAAAGTACAACTAGAAAGGAAAACTAAGTCAAGCTAAAAGATGAGGAATAACTAAAATTGAATATGAAGCTTAAACAAAACATTATGCCATCCAAAACAAGGTTCTAACTGCATATGCTGGTACTGGCCAGCTACAGGAAATAATACAGTTCAAAAACCTGAGAAATTAGACTCTAATTAAGCATAGAAACACAACAGAGAATATTAAAGGCCGAACGAAGGTCTAGATGACAGTTTGGACAGATAGTCCGAATGACAGTTTGGATAGACATTCCGAATGATACTCTGGATGGCAGAAAATGAAATAAATGAAGGAAATGAGCAGACTAAATGATCTTGACGTTAGCTGGTTGATGCGTATGACCCTATAGTGCGAGAAAAGCAGTAAATAAACTGTTAAAAAGATGAAAAAACAAAAAACCATCTATACTAATCATTATCTAAGGAAAGAAACCATTTCTATTGCATAATAAAACAGAGTTGAAAGGAAAACTAATTTAATCTACAGCTAAAGGAAAATTAACAGAACTAAATTTGATTATAAACTAAGCTTAAAATACTGGAATAATTAGAAATTTTGTTTGATTGCAAATGAAAAACTAAAACACAATCTAAAAGGATGTATGTGACAAAACCCCAAAATTTCGAAAAATTTAAAACTTTTTAAAATAACATATAATCACATTTAATGCAGTTGTTAACTGGTTGATTAGTTTATACTATTTAAATTGTAACTGAATAATTATTTTAAATACTCTATACTTTGAAGAGCATTTTTCTTTTCAGCTACTGATTAATTTTTTTGTTATTTTCTGTTTACGACAAAGGTGGTTTGTCGTAAAGGGCTGGGCTTACTTAGCTTTTGAGCTAACGTAGCCGTTTTCTTCTATTACAGATATACAGGTAAGAAGTATGGTTCGATGCTAACAAGTCTTTGAAGTTACAGTTCAGATTTCTGCATATCATTTGTTTAGTAAAAGTTTATCCATGCTAGACAGAATTATCACACTTCTCAAGGTAATATCTTGTTATTTCTGCTATATTTTCCTTTGGGACTTAATACTATAAAGAATTGCATTTTTCACATACAAACAGTAGAATACTATACCATACAGGTTCATGAGGTTTAGTAGATTTACAAGTACGAAAATCTTAATTGTTCATCCTGAAGAACTTACATATTAATCCTTTACCTAACAACTTATCATGGTAGAAAGATCACAACTTCATAGGTTTTTCTTTCTTTTAGTCAAATTTATAATAATAACATTCTATGCTTAGCTTGCATACTGTTCAGTTTTTCAACTGATGAGGACTATTATTAAAATCAATCCATAAATTCTCTTACTGAAGCATCTAAGATTTATGATCTGAAACAAGTATCCCATTTATAGTTTAAAAGTCTACAATCCTTTAGAAGGCTAAACTCATTCCAGAAGTATCATTGGGTTGGAAATCCCAAGCTGTAAAAAAATCAATCCTAAACTCATTATCTTTAATTCTTTTATGATGTATCAAGACTAGATTAACAACAAAGAAGATAGAAAGAGTATTCCAGTTCTATTCTACCTTACTTAAGGAGTCTCTCATAAAATTTTGAGTTTGGGAGTGACATAGTCTAGTTGTCACCAAAAGAAATGTTATGACTATAACAAGGATGAGTTATCTCTTTCCATAAATATCTAATTTATTTAATTAAGACAACCAAAATGAATGATGAATAACCTAATAGAAATACCATTTAATTGTATATAATTCCATACATCAAGGAGTACATAGGTTTTTCATCTTCTTTTGAAATCCAAATTAGTTGGCATCGTGATTGTATACTATGACAACTAAACAAATACCATAATCTCTTATTCTATAACTCTTTAAACATATAAATAAACCTATATGCTTATGTGCATGATGCTATGGAACGAACCATATGAACAAACATGACTATAATCATTGGACTATGTACAAACAAAACGTAGCATGCAATATGTATAATCTTTATACTAATGATGCGTTGTTGGCAAACATGATGTAGGTATATACCAAGGTTTATAACTTACTATGGATCATTCCAGCGATGATTTTGATTGAGAACAATCATCGGTCGTGGACTTTGGAGTGATAGCCATATTATGCCAATTATTAAAAGTGTTACGTGGGTGCATATCAGCCATTTGTTGGTGCTATAAGTTGTTGACTGAACCCTAACTCTTCATTTTCTTTTCGTCCTCGGGCCCCTTGGCCGCTCTGCAAACTTCTCGGGACCATGTTGGTAATGTGTTGACTGCCTTTACACCTTACACTGCCCTTGCTCCTCGCGAGTTCAAATACTACACTGCGAGGGTTATTTAGAGTGTTTATATCGTGTTGATTGCCTTTGTGGAACAGCCATTGTTTTACTTGTCTCGAATGGTGACAGTCCAGCCCTTTTCTTGCACCCTCCAGTGGATTATCCTTTCAAATATATGTGGCTGTTTCTGTTAGCCGGTCAGGTGAAAAATGATAAGAAGAAAGCTGCGACATTAGGGTTTATCTGGGGTCTCCTTTGTGCTGTAGGTTGAACAAAAAATACCAGTCGTTCTGCCATCGAATGGCAACCTCCTTGCTGGAACAAGTCACGGCTTCACATCGAGGGATACCAACTGATAAGGTAACACTTAAATTTGTTATTTTCCATTGTACAGTAAATCTTATAAGTTATTATTTATCCTTTAAATAAATGCTAACACTCGGCTGTAAATAAATCTCCTTGCAGGTGAACCTGCTACACTTCGATGCCTTCTCCGGAATCAGGGTTACGGCTCCATGACTACGGTAAGCCTTGGTCCTTCCATGGCTTATCATCTTTGTCTGCACCTTAAGGATGGCGTTGGGTTTTTACTACGGCCATTCTGTCCTCGTGGTTTTTGAGCTGTTTGTTTTAATGTTTTACGCTATGGGTACAACCCTATCTCTTAAGAGAGCCCTCCGTCTACGGCCGTGAAAGTAAAGTTTCGATTTTAAATACTGTAGGGTTTATAAAAAAAATTGCAGGCTGTAAGCCTTCGCGTTATTACTATGTTAATGAGTTTTTACAGGTTATAAGCCTGCATGTATATTTTGTTTATGGCTATGGGTTATTAAATGAAACAGAGTTCATTTGTTCTTATGACTATTTGTCGAAGGTAGGGTTTTTACCCTCAGTTCTATGATATTTTGAAACTGTTTCTCCTTCTTGCATATTCTTAATGCAGTAATGGAAAGCTTTAAAAGTAAAAGCATGCTTACTATGTTTTATTTAATAACTCAGCCGTAATAAGAATTTTACTAGTTCTTCTTATTAAATAAAATTTAAGATGAAGAGACATTTGTCTCGTTAGGTTACTGCTTAGGTTTATATGCTTAAGCTCGATTGTCAAGCGTCCTGTACTCTGTACCTTTGATTATTTAATGCATTATTACTTGTTTTAGATCTATACAATAATTAAATAGCCTTCAGGCTCAGTACAGCCTTATAATATTGTTTTTATAATGTGGCTGTAGTGAATAATTGTCCATTTTTATTTATTTATTACTTATTCGCAAAGATTAGAGATCTAGGGTTTAATCCTGTTCTAAAGTTTGTAAACACTATTGTTTTTATATTTTTAATATTAAGTATTATAATGCTACCCTTTTGTAATCTTTTAATTATTACCAATGTCTTTTAATAATGCTTATTTACTTATAAAAAGCACATTGAAAGACTAGTTCATAAATAAATTTTATTTATTTATATTCTATATATAAATAAACTAAGTCTTTATTTGTATATTAATATACTACCTGAAGGTTATTGTTATACTGTATAACATATTGCTACAATATAGGTACTATAATACAATACTACTTCTTCTTCCTGTTACTATGAATGTTGTTTAGTATTATTTACCCATTATTTGATTTGGGTTCTTTATTTAGTTATAAGGTTTGAAGATTTCTTTATAATACTTATTTAATAATAAAGTATAATTTTATATAGTATCTATATAAATACCTGTATATAAAATAGCATTCATTTACCAGATTTTAAAAATAGAATAACAGTTATAAAAATATACTTAACCTAGCTGAATAAATGAGTGTACAGTAATTTGGATAATTGCATTCTCTGTTATAATGCAGACTGTTACTAATAGACTTTAACTGTAACATCAATTAGATAAGTAACAGATAAATACTTATGTCCTTCTGTCGGTAAAGTGTTTATTTTAAAATAGCAGAAAACAATTATAACTTACATTGCAAAAGTACTTAGTCTATCTTTTCATTTTTACAGCTAGTACTTCCAGAAAACAAAGATACAGTACTAGAATAGTTTTAAGACTGTAGAAAGATAACTCATGAATTTATAAAAACACTTGTAGTAACTGCAAGTAAATTAGGAAACTCAGTTCAGAAGAATACTACTTCTCAACACTGAGATACTGTGCTAGAGTACGGTCTGGTGATACCAGATGTGGAAAAACACAGTGAATACTAACAGGTTTAACTACTGATATTCTGAGATACTAACTTTATTGAAACTAACTAATTACTCAGACATATAAATAAACATAACATTCATCCAATTCATACTCAGAAAACATGAAGAAATGAATGACAGAACCTGTTTAAGCTATGGAAAACAACAGCAATGGGAGGCCGTTCCTCCCTACCAACTCCTGGAGAGCGCTCAGACAGCGACTTCTCAGGACCCCCGAGCTTGCTCTGGTCTTCCTGGCTGGAACTAGGTGCAGCAAATCAGATACCAGTCTTCAACTCAGTATTAACTCAGAACTATCAGTCAGTCCTCTCAGCCCAAATAGCTGAAATAACAATCAAGTTACTGCAGCAATCCCCTCAAAACACTTCCTTACTGTTTTTCCCTCTTTCCTCAATGAAATTCCTGAATAACATTCACCTGAATGAATTTTCTCAGGAATAAAATCTGAGCAGCCTTAGCTCTCTTCATTGAGTTCTTTTAAAAGATTGCCTAGGTCTTAGTTGGGTTAACTGTCATTTAATGAGCCACCTGCTCAGATTCCACTTTCTTGGGGAATCATGACCCCAAATATAGGGAAGTTGCCACCTGCAACTTAGGAAGTGTTTGAGGATGCTGCCACTTGTCTTTTGCCTTTCCACCTAGTTCCATCCACCAGTTTGACCAGTAACCTCTTTTAACAGCTCTCCCATGCTGTTGTCTCCATAATTTATTTATTATTAATAAAATATTCTGAATTACACTCCATAACTGTTGAATCTGCTGAGTCATCAATCCCTACCTAGGATTAAGTTTAACATAATGTCTCTGAAATATAATAAAATAATTACATAATTTTACAAAATTGGGGTATGTGACATACACACCCCCTTAAAATGTAACATCGTCCTCGATGTTACTTATTCTTCTTCCTCAGGAACCTCTTGGAACAGATTCGGGTATGCTTCCCGCATCTTACTTTCCAGTTCCCAAGTAGCTTATTCAGGACTAAGGTGCTTCCATTGCACCTTCAGCTGTCCAATTGTGCGGTTCCGCAGAGTAATTTCCCTCCTCCCGAGGATACAATCCTGTTCCTCCAGAACTTCCCCTTCTGGTTCTACCTATACAACGTTCCAATCAATTACATGAGTAGCATCATGAACATACTTTTTCAGAAAAGAAATATGGAAAACATTGTGCACTTTTAAATTAGGTGGTAACGCTAGCTGATATGCTACTTAACCAACTCTAGATAAAATTTCAAACGGACCACAGTAACGTGGTGCTAATTTTGCACAACTTCCCAATCTTAGGGAGCTCTTCTTTGGTCTTACCTTTATGAACACATGTTCACCCACCTGGAACTCTTTAGGAGTTCTTTTCAAATCTGCTTAGCTCTTTTGCCGAACCTGGGCAACCTTCAAGTTCTCCTGCACTTGTTTTACAATCTGTTCCATTTCTTTTAATAATTCGGGCCCCAACACTAATCTATCCACTGGATTATTCCAAGAGATAGGAGTGTTACATTTACGCCCATATAGAATTTCAAAAGGACTGAACTTAGCTGATGATTGATAATTGTTATTGTATGCAAATTCTGCTAAATGCAAGTAATCCTCCCACTTACCAGGCTGATCCTTAACATACATTCTTAACAGATCTTCCAACACTTGATTAACTCTTTCAGTCTGTCCGTCCGTCTGAGGATGGAAAGAGGTGCTGAAATTCAGTGTGGCGTTTAATCCTTTAAACAAGGATTTCCAGAAATTCCTTGTGAATTTAGGATCCCTGTCTGAAATAATAACTTTCGGTACACCATGTAGCTGAAAAATCTGTTTTAAGAAAATGTCTGCTATATTTGCAGCCTTGTAAGTGGTTTTAACAGGAATAAAATGTGTTGTTTTACTTAATTTATCCACTACCACCATAATTGAATCATTCTGATTTTTATTTCTGGGTAATCCAGTAATGAAATCTAAGCTGATTATTTCCCACTTCTAGCTAGGAATAGGAAAGGGTTGCAATAACCCAACTGGATGTTGATGTTCTGTCTTCACTTGTTGACAGTCCAGACATCTATCTATATACTCAGCTACTTCATATTTCATGTTAGGCCAGAAATATTCTTTTCTCAACATGGTGACAGTTTTCTGGTAGCCTGGATGCCCTGAATAAGGGGTTTTATGCACTTCATCCAGAATCAACAATTTAACTTTAGACACATTTGGCACATACAGTATGTCCTTAAACAATAAAAATCCATCTTTATTTAAACTATAACCCTTAATTAAACTTTATGTGGGTTCTTCCTTAGCTGTAGCTTGTAATGTTTGATAAATTTCATCAAATTTTATCCCTTCAGTTAGCTGTTCATTTAAATCAGAATTATAAGTACTGATTGCTGTTGTAAAATTTAATTTTGCATTTCTGCTCAAAGCATCAGCTACTTTGTTTTCTTTTCCTTTTATATGTTGAATTTCGAAATCATATTCACTTAGGAAGGCTATCCATCTGGCTTGCCTTGCATTTAAGTTAGGCTGATCTAAAAGGTATTTCAGACCCTTATTGTCAGTCATTAAAGTAAACTTTCTGCCTATTAAGTGGTGTCGCCACATTTTCAAGGCATGAATAACAGCAGCCAGCTCTAAATTGTAAGTGGCATAATTCTTTTCATGGATCTTTAGCTTCCTGGACTCATAGGCAATGACATGCCCATCCTGAGTCAGCACTCCGCCTAGACCGTCATTACAAGCATCGGTGCAAACCACAAAATCTTTATTGGGATCCGCTATTCTTAGAATTGGCGCAGTTGTTAATAAAGTTTTTAGTTTCTTAAAGCTTTCTTCGCATTTTATGCTCCAATCGAACTTCTTGCCTTTCTTTTGCAAGGAAGTGATTGGGTTGGCTATTTTTGAAAAGCCTTCTATGAATCTCCGGTAATAACCGGTGATTCCCATAAAAGACCTAACATCCGTCACGTCTTTTGGTACTGGCCATTCTTCAATTGCCCTGATCTTTTCAGGATCCACTGAGATCCCTTCCTTAGTCACTACGTGACCTAAGTACTTGATTTCATCTCTGAAGAAATCACACTTACTGAACTTCACAAAGAGCTGTTGCTCTCGCAGTTCTTGTAAGACTATCCATAAATGTTCCTTATGTTCCTCTTCATTTTTAGAATAGATTAATATGTCATCGATGAATACAATGACAAACTTATCTAAGTATTTATGCATTATGTTGTTCATTAGACACATAAAGACGGCTGGGGCATTAGTAAGCCCGAATGGCATTACGACAAATTCGTAATGTCCATATCTAGTTCTAAAAGCTGTCTTAAAAATGTCCTCTTCCTTTATTCTCACCTGATGATAGCCTGATCTCAGGTCTATCTTAGAGAACACCGTAGCTCCATGCAGCTGATCAAACAGATCGTCTATGCGGGGCAATGGATATCGGTTTTTAATTGTCATTTTATTGAGCTGACGGTAATCTATGCAGAGTCGCATAGTTTCGTCTTTCTTTTTAACAAATATTACTGGTGCTCCCCAAGGGGACACACTAGGATGAATATATTTCTTATCGATTAATTCCTTTAACTGTGTTTTTAATTCGTTAAGTTCCAGAATGTTCATACGGTATGGAGCCTTCGAGCTAGGTACAACACCTGGTACTAGCTCTATTGTGAAATCCAGTTCCCTCCTAGGAGGTAATCCTGGAATTTCCTCTGAAAAAACATCAATAAATTCATTTAACACAGGAATATTCTCTATTTTTATTTTATATTTTTCAACATTATTTACCTCATCTGTAATAATTACAGTATAGGCCTTGCATCCTATCCTGACTGCTATTTTGAGCTGTAAGGCAGAGATCTGCTTAACCACAGTCTTTCTAGGAATACCTTTAACTATTACAGGCTGTTCATTATTATTTACACATGTAAATGTTTTATCAAAACAATTTAAAACTACCCCGTGTTGTTCTAACCAGTCCATACCTATAAGTATGTCATACGAACCAAGTGGAAAAACATTTAATTTAACAGTAGTTTGAAAATCATTCATATCTAAAACACATTCTTTAACATAACAATTTACCTTCCTTTTTGCCCCTGTGGCTAGTTGAACTAGCCAAGAGTTATCAAACTTTTCAACTTTCAGATGACACTTTTCTACTATCTGCGGTGAAATATAACTTAGGCTAGCACCTGGATCTATCAAAATAGTTACAGGAGTTTTGTTAACCATACCTTCTACTTCCACCATGGAAGTTTGGTACTCAGCTTGGCGATTCTCCAACGCTGCATTGATTCGGGGCATGGTCCTTGCAAAGTCTCCAACAGTCATTTCATCTTGAATTGTATGAATATTGCTGTTTGGCTTCTTTCGATTTGGGCAAACTGATGCATAGTGTGGGCCATTGCACTCCCAACACTTAACAGGTTCCTTCCTTTCGAAATTCTTAGTGAAATTTCCATGATTGTTAGAAACCTCCTTGCTGCCCTTGAAGTTATTGGAGTTATTTGAAGCAACATTTTTGCCTCCTTGAAAGTTCTTACCATTAAAATGGTTTCTGTTCTTGTTGTTCTTGAAATTTTTCTGGGGTACATACTCCTTTTTCTTGAATTCAGACTGATTACCATTCCTTTTAGCCTTCCAATTGGCTATTCCTTCCTTCCTTTTATTCTGTTCAAAACAGAAATTAGCTTTTCGCATGGCTTCTTCCAAAGTTTTGGGGTTATCATATTCGATTCTGTCTTTTATATGGTATGGCAGGCAGCTGAGAAACCGCTGTACCTTTGGTTTCTCATCAACTAAATACGGCACATACCTTAAGAGACTTAAGAACTTGCTCTTTAAGTCTTTTATAGTCATGGACCCAAGCTTTAACTCATAAAACTCCTTGGCCCTTTCTTCATAGTATTGTTCAGACATGAACTTCTTCTTGAAATACCTTTTAAAAGTACTCCAATTGACCTCTTTCTCTTTAATTCCCTTGACCCTTTTCAAATCCTGCCACCATATATCTGCCTTCCCTGAAAGGTTATATATGGCCATTCTCGCCTTCAGCTGGTTTGAATAATTATAAATCTAAAAGTATTTTCTCATCCCGGATAACCAGGATTCTGCCTCTTCTCCTTTTTCTGTTTCTCCATTGAAAGTTGGGGGTTTTATTTTCTTGAACTCCCCAGAAATCTCTTCGTAAGGTCTGTACTTTTTCTTTCTCTTATACACCTCTGCTTTGCTACTATCACTGGTAGAATAATAGCTTTGTTGTTCCTTAAGGCCTTTAGATGAGGAACTACTATCAGATTTAGCTAGTTTCATCTTTTTGGACCCTTTTTTATGACTAGGTTTTTCAGATTCAGACCTTCTATTTTTCCCTTCAGTCTGAAATTTCTCTATCAGAATTTGATTTAACTCCTCTTGAGTCTTCAGAATTCGTTCATTATCCTTCTTGACTGATTCTAGTTCAGTCTTTAAACCTTTTATGGTCTGCATCAATTCTGAGGAGTGAGCAGTTATCTCCTCAATCACAGGTTCTCTAGACATCTGTCTGGTCTCTGTGTTTGGAGATTCCTCCCCAGCATATTCTCTTAAGTTCTCCATACCTGTTTGTTAGATTCAGAAAAAAATAATTTTATGTTTTTCACATAAAACAAAATACAGATTAGTATATGATTTTTACTATTATGCGGAAAGTAATTGGGCCACAACAAGGCCTAGTGTTTGAACCATGCTTTGATACCACATGTCAAAACCCCAAAATTTCGAAAAATTTAAAACTTTTTAAAATAACATATAATCACATTTAATGCAGTTGTTAACTGGTTGATTAGTTTATACTATTTAAATTGTAACTGAATAATTATTTTAAATACTCTGTACTTTGAAGAGCATTTTTCTTTTCAGCTATTGATTAATTTTTTTGTTATTTTCTGTTTACGACAAAGGTGGTTTGTCGTAAAGGGTTGGGATTACTTAGCTTTCAAGCTAATGCAGCCGTTTTCTTCTATTACAGATATACAGGTAAGAAGTATGGTTCGATGCTAACAAGTCTTTGAAGTTGCAGTTCAGATTTCTGCATATCATTTGTTTAGTAAAAGTTTATCCACGCTAGACAGAATTATCACACTTCTCAAGGTAATATCTTGTTATTTCTGCTATATTTTCCTTTGGGACTTAATACTATAAAGAATTGCATTTTTCACATACAAACAATAGAAGACTATACCATACAGGTTCATGAGGTTTAGTAGATTTACAAGTACGAAAATCTTAATTGTTCATCCTGAAGAACTTACATATTAATCCTTTACCTAACAGCTTATCATGGTAGAAAGATCACAACTTCACAGTTTTTCTTTCTTTTAGTCAAAGTTATAATAATAACATTATATGCTTAGCTTGCATACTGTTCAGTTTTTCAACTGATGAGGACTATTATTAAAATCAATCCATAAATTCTCTTACTGAAGCATCTAAGATTTATGATCTGAAACAAGTATCCCATTTATAGTTTAAAAGTCTACAATCCTTTAGAAGGCTAAACTCATTCCAGAAGTATCATTGGGTTGGAAATCCCAAGCTATAAAAAAATCAATCCTAAACTCATTATCTTTAATTCTTTTATGATGTATCAAGACTAGATTAACAACAAAGAAGATAGAAAGAGTATTCCAGTTCTATTCTACCTTACTTAAGGAGTCTCTCATAAAATTCTGAGTTTGGGAGTGACATAGTCTAGTTGTCACCAAAAGAAATGTTATGACTATAACAAGGATGAGTTATCTCTTTCCATAAATATCTAATTTACTTAATTAAGACAACCAAAATAAATGATGAAAAACCTAATAGAAATACCATTTAATTGTATATAATTCCATACATCAAGGAGTACATAGGTTTTTCATCTTCTTTTGAAATCCAAATTAGTTGGCATCATGATTGTATACTATGACAACTAAACAAGTACCATAATCTCTTATTCTATAACTCTTTAAACATATAAATAAACCTATATGCTTATGTGCATGATGCTATGGAACGAACCATATGAACAAACATGACTATAATCATTGGACTATGTACAAACAAAACGTAGCATGCAATATGTATAATATTTATACTAATGATGCGTTGTTGGAAAACATGATGTAGGTATATACCAAGGTTTATAACTTACTATGGATCATTCCAGCGATGATTTTGATTGACAACAATCATCGGTCGTGGACTTTGGAGTGATAGCCATATTATGCCAATTATTAAAAGTGTTACGTGGGTGCATATCAGCCATTCGTTGGCGCTATAAGTTGTTGACTGAACCCTAACTCTTCATTTTCTTTTCTCCCTCGGGCCCCTTGGCCGCTCTCCAAACTTCTCGGGACCATGCTGGTAATGTGTTGACCGCCTTTGCACCTTACACTGCCCTTGCTCCTCGCGAGTTCAAATACTACACTGCAAGGATTATTTAGAGTGTTTATATCGTGTTGATTTCCTCTATGGAACCGCCATTGGTTTACTTGTCTCAAATGGTGACAGTCCAGCCCTTTTCTTGCACCCTCTAGTGGATTATCCTTTCAAATATACGTGGTTGTTTCTGTTAGCCGGTCGGGTGAAAAACTATAAGAAGAAAGCTGCGATGTTAGGGTTTATTTGGGGTCTCCTTTGTGCTGTAGGTTGAATGAAAAATACCAGTCGTTCTGCCACCGAATGGCAACCTCCTCGCTGTAACATGTCACGGATTCACATCGAGGGCTACCAACTCATAAGGTAACACTCAATTTTTTATTTTCCATTGCACAGTAAACCTTATAAATTATTATTTATCCTTTAAATAAATGCTAACACTCGGCTATAAATAAATCTTCTTGTAGGTGAACCTGCTACACTTCGATGCCTTCTCCGGAATCCGTGTTACGGCTCCATGACTACGGTAAGCCTTGGTCCTTCCATGGCTTATCATCTTTGTCTGTACCTTAAGGATGGCGTTGGGTTTTTACTACGGCCATTCTGTCCTCGTGG
The DNA here is from genome assembly GCA_001517045.1 of Pseudotsuga menziesii. NCBI lineage: Eukaryota > Viridiplantae > Streptophyta > Pinopsida > Pinales > Pinaceae > Pseudotsuga > Pseudotsuga menziesii. Next base: position 154,906 of record LPNX010721527.1, on the reverse strand, counting down.
TTTTTGAGCTGTTTGTTTTAATGTTTTACGCTATGGGTACAACCCTAGCTCTTAAGAGAGCCCTCCAGCTACGCCCGTGAAAGTAGAGTTTTGATTTTAAATACTGTAGGGTTTATAAAAAAGATTGCAGGCTATAAGCCTTCGCGTTATTACTGTGTTAATGAGTTTTTACAGGTTATAAGCCTGCATGTATATTTTGTTTATGGCTATGGGTTATTAAATGAAACAGAGTTCATTTGTTCTTATGACTATTTGTCGAAGGTAGGGTTTTTACCCTCAGTTCTATGATATTTTGAAACTGTTTCTCCTTCTTGCATATTTTTAATGCAGTAATGGAAATCTTTAAAAGTAAAAGCATTCTTACTGTGTTTTATTTAATAACCCAGCCGTAATAAGAATTTTACTAGTTCTTCTTATTAAATAAAATTTAAGATGAAGAGACATTTGTCTCGTTAGGTTACTGCTTAGGTTTATATGCTTAAGCTCGATTGTCGAACGTCCTGTACCCTGTACCTTTGATTATTTAATGCATTATTACTTGATTTAGATCTGTACAATAATTAAATAGCCTTCAGGCTCAGTACAGCCTTATAATATTGTTTTTATAATGTGGATGTAGTGAATAATTGCCCATTTTTATTTATTTATTACTTATTCACAAAGATTAGAGATCTAGGGTTTAACCCTGTTCTACAGTTTGTAAACACTATTGTTTTTATATTTTTAATATTAAGTATTATAATGCTACCCTTTTGTAATCTTTTAATTATTACCAATGTCTTTTAATAATGTTTATTTACTTATAAAAAGCACATTGAAAGACTAGTTCATAAATAAATTTTATTTATTTATATTCTATGTATAAATAAACTAAGTATTTATTTGTATATTAATATACTACCTGAAGGTTATTGTTATACTGTATAACATATTGCTACAATATAGGTACTATAATACAATACTACTTCTTCTTGCTGTTACTATGAATGTTGTTTAGTATTATTTACCCATTATTTGATTTGAGTTTTTTATTTAGTTATAAGGTTTGAAGATTTCTTTATAATACTTATTTAATAATAAAGTATAATTTTATATAGTATCTATATAAATTCCTGTATATAAAATAGCATTCATTTACCAGATTTTAAAAATAGAATAACGGTTATAAAAATATACTTAACCTAGCTGAATAAATGAGTGTACAGTAATTTGGATAATTGCATTCTCTGTTATAATGCAGACTGTTACTAATAGACTTTAACTGTAACATCAATTAGATAAGTAACAGATAAATACTTATGTCCTTTTGTCGGTAAAGTGTTTATTTTAAAATAGCAGAAAACAATTATAACTTACACTGCAAAAATACTTAGTCTATCTTTTCATTTTTACAGCTAGTACTTCCAGAAAACAAAAATACAGTACTAGAATAGTTTTAAGACTGTAGAAAGATAACTCATGAATTTATAAAAACACTTGTAGTAACTGCAAGTAAATTAGGAAACTCAGTTCAGAAGAATACTACTTCTCAACACTGAGATACTGTGCTAGAGTATGGTCTGGTGATACCAGATGTGGAAAAACACAGGGAATACTAACATGTTTAACTACTGATATTTTGAGATACTAACTTTATTGAAACTAACTAATTAATCAGACATATAAATAAACATAACATTCATCCAATTCATACTCAGAAAAGATGAAGAAATGAATGAAAGAACATGTTTAAGCTGTGGACAACAACAACAATGGGAGGCCGTTCCTCCCTACAAACTCCTGGAGAGCGCTCAGATAGCGACTTCTCAGGACCCCCGAGCTTGCTCTGGTCTTCCTGGATGGAACTAGGTGCAGAAAATCAGATACCAGTCTTCAACTCAGTATTAACTTAGAACTATCAGTCAGTCCTCTCAGCCCAAATAGCTGAAATAACAATCAAGTTACTGCAACAATCCCCTCAAAACACTTCCTTACTGTTTTTCCCTCTTTCCTCAATGAAATTCCTGAATAACATTCACCTGAATGAATTCTCTCTGGAATAAAATCTGAGCAGCCTTAGCTCTCTTCATTAAGTTCTTTTAAAAGATTGCCTAGGTCTTAGTTGGGTTAACTGTCATTTAATGAGCCACCTGCTCAGATTCCACTTTCTTGGGGAATCATGACCCCAAATATAGGGAAGTTGCCACCTGCAACTTAGGAAGTGTTTGAGGATGCTGCCACTTGTCTTTTGCCTTTCCACCTAGTTCCATCCACCAGTTTGACCAGTAACCTCTTTTAACAGCTCTCCCATGCTGTTGTCTCCATAATTTATTTATTATTAATAAAATATTATGAATTACACTCCATAACTGTTGACTCTGCTGAGTCATCAATCCCTACTTAGGATTAAGTTTAACATAATGTCTCATAAATATAATAAAATAATTACATAATTTTACAAAATTGGGGTATGTGACATATACACCCCCTTAAAATGTAACATCGTCCTCGATGTTACTTATTCTTCTTCCTCAAGAACCTCCTGGAACAGATTCGGGTATGCTTCCCGCATCTTACTTTCCAGTTCCCAAGTAGCTTCTTCAGGACTAAGGTGCTTCCATTGCACCTTCAGCTGTCCAATTGTGCGGTTCCGCAGAGTAATTTCCCTCCCCCCGAGGATACAATCCGGTTCCACCAGAACTTCCCCTTCTGGTTCTACCTGTACAACGTTCCAATCAATTACATGAGTAGCATCATGAACATACTTTTTCAGAACAGAAATATGGAAAACATTGTGCACTTTTAAATTAGGTGGTAACGCTAGCTGATATGCTACTTGACCAACTCTAGATGAAATTTCAAACGAACCATAGTAACGTGGAGCTAATTTTGCACAACTTACCAATCTTAGGGAGCTCTTCTTTGGTCTTACGTTTATGAACACATGTTCACCCACCTGGAACTCTTTAGGAGTTCTTTTCAAATCTGCTTGCCTCTTTTCCAGATCCTGGGCAACCTTCAAGTTCTCCTGCACTTGTTTTACAATCTGTTCCATTTCTTTTAATAATTCGGGCCCCAACACTAATCTATCCACTGGATTATTCCAGGAGATAGGAGTGTTACATTTACGCCCATACAGAATTTCAAAAGGACTGAACTTAGCTGATGATTGATAATTGTTATTGTATGCAAATTCTGCTAAATGCAACTAATCCTCCCACTTACCAGGCTGATCCTTAACATACATTCTTAACAGATCTTCCAACACTTGATTAACTCTTTCAGTCTGTCCGTCCGTTTGAGGATGGAAAGAGGTGCTGAAATTCAATGTGGTGTTTAATCCTTTAAACAAGGATTTCCAGAAATTCCCTGTGAATTTAGGATCCCTATCTGAAATAATAACTTTCGGTACACCATGTAGACGAAAAATCTGTTTTAAGAAAATGTCTGCTATATTTGCAGCCTTGTAAGTGGTTTTAACAGGAATAAAATGTGCTGCTTTACTTAATTTATCCACTACCACCATAATTGAATCATTCTGATTTTGATTTCTGGGTAATCCAGTAATGAAATCTAAGCTGATTATTTCCCACTTCCAGCTAGGAATAGGAAAGGGTTGCAATAACCCAGCTGGATGTTGATGTTCTGTCTTCACTTGTTGACAGTCCAGACATCTAGCTATATACTCAGCTACTTCAGATTTCTTGTTAGGCCAGAAATAATCTTTTCTCAACATGGTGACAATTTTCTGGTAGCCTGGATGCCCTGAATAAGGGGTTTTATGCACTTCATCCAAAATCAGTAATTTAAATTTTGACACATTTGGCACATACAGTCTGTCCTTAAACAATAAAAATCCATCTTTATTTAAACTATAACCCTTAATTAAACTTTCTGTGGGTTCTTCCTTAGTTGTAGCTTGTAATTTTTGATAAATTTCATCAAATTTTATCCCTTCAGTTAGCTGTTCATTTAAATCAGAATTATAAGTACTGATTGCTGTTGTAAAATTTAATTTTGCATTTCTACTCAAAGCATCAGCTACTTTGTTTTCTTTTCCTTTTATATATTGAATTTCGAAATCATATTCACTTAGGAAGGCTAGCCATCTGGCTTTCCTTGCATTTAAGTTAGGCTGATCTAAAAGGTATTTCAGACCCTTATTATCAGTCATTAAAGTAAACTTTCTGCCTATTAAGTGGTGTCGCCACATTTTCAAGGCATGAATAATAGCAGCCAGCTCTAAATCGTAAGTGGCATAATTCTTTTCATGGATCTTTAGCTTCCTAGACTCATAGGAAATGACATGCCCATCCTGAGTCAACACTCCGCCTAGACCATCATTACAAGCATCGGTGCAAACCACAAAATCTTTATTGGGGTCCGCTATTCTTAGAATTGGCGCAGTTGTTAATAAAGTTTTTAGTTTCTTAAAGCTTTCTTCACATTTTACGTTCCAATCGAACTTCTTGCCTTTCTTTTGCAAGGAAGTGATTGGGTTGGCTGTTTTTGAAAAGCCTTCTATGAATCTTCGGTAATAACCGGTGATTCCCATAAAAGACCTAACATCCGTCACGTCTTTTGGTACTGGCCATTCTTCAATTGCCCTGATCTTTTCAGGATCCACTGAGATCCCTTCCTTAGTCACTACGTGACCTAAGTACTTGATTTCATCTCTGAAGAAATCACACTTACTGAACTTCGCAAAGAGCTGTTGCTCTCGCAGTTCTTGTAAGACTATCCGTAAATGTTCCTTATGTTCCTCTTCATTTTTAGAATAGATTAAGATGTCATCGATGAATACAACGACAAACTTATCTAAGTATTTATGCATTATGTTGTTCATTAGACACATAAGGACGGCTGGGGAATTAGTAAGCCCGAATGGCATTACGACAAATTCGTAATGTCCATATCTAGTTCTAAAAGTTGTCTTAAAAATGTCCTCTTCCTTTATTCTCACCTGATGATAGCCTGATCTCAGGTCTATCTTAGAGAACACCGTAGCTCCGCGCAGCTGATCAAACAGATCGTCTATGTGGGGCAACAGATATCGGTTTTTAATTGTCATTTTATTGAGATGACGGTAATCTATGCAGAGTCGCATATTTCCGTCTTTCTTTTTAACAAATATTGCTGGTGCTCCCCAAGGGGACACACTAGGAGGAATATATTTCTTATCGATTAATTCCTTTAACTGTGTTTTTAATTCGTTAAGTTCCAGAATGTTCATACACTACGGAGCCTTCGATCTAGGTACAACACCTGGTACCAGCTCTATTGTGAAAACCAGTTCCCTCCTAGGAGGTAATCCTGGAATTTCCTCCGGAAAAACATCAATAAATTCATTTAACATAGGAATATTCTCTATTTTTATTTTATCTTTTTCAACATTATTTACCTCAATTGTAATAATTACAGCATAGGCCTTGCATCCTTTCCTAACTGCTCTTTTGAGCTGCAAGGCAGAGATCTGCCTAACCACAGTCTTTCTAGGAATACCTTTAACTATTACAGGCTGTTCATTATTATTTACACATGTAAACGTTTTATCAAAACAATTTAAAACTACCCTGTGTTGTTCTAACCAGTCCATACCTATAAGTATGTCATACGAACCAAGTGGCAAAACATTTAATTTAACAGTAGTTTGAAAATCATTCATATCTAAAACACAGTCTTTAACATAACAATTTACCTTCCTTTTTGCCCCTGTGGCTAGTTGAACTAGCCAAGAGTTATCAAACTTTTCAACTTTCAGATGACACTTTTCTACTATCTACGGTGAAATATAACTTAGGCTAGCACCTGGATCTATCAAAATAGTTACAGGAGTTTTGTTAACCATACCTTCTACTTCCACCATGGAAGTTTGGTACTCAGCTTGGCGATTCTCCAACGCTGCATTGATTCGGGGCATGGTCCTTGCAAAGTCTCCAACAGTCATTTCATCTTGAATTGTATGAATATTGTTGTTTGGCTTCTTCCTATTTGGGCAAACTGATGCATAGTGTGGGCCATTGCACTCCCAACACTTAACAGGTTCCTTCCTTTCGAAATTCTTAGTGAAATTTCCATGATTGTTAGAAACCTCCTTGCTGCCCTTGAAGTTATTGGAGTTATTTGAAGCACCATTTTTGCCTCACTGAAATTTCTTACCATTAGAATGGTTTCTGTTCTTGTTGTTCTTGAAATTTTTCTAGGGTACATACTCCTTTTTCTTGAATTCAGACTGATTACCATTCGTTTTAGCCTTCCAATTGGCTATTCCTTCCTTCTTTTTATTCTGTTCAAAACAGAAATTAGCTTTTCGCATGGCTTCTTCCAAAGTTTTGGGGTTATCATATTTGATTCTGTCTTTTATATGGTATGGTAGGCAGCTGAGAAACCGTTGTACCTTCGGTTTCTCATCAACTAAATACGACACATACCTTAACAGACTTAAGAACTTGCTGTTTAAGTCTTTCATAGTCATGGACCCAAGCTTTAACTCATAAAAATCCTTGGCCCTTTCTTCATAGTATTGTTCAGACATGAACTTCTTCTTGAAATACCTTTTAAAAGTACTCCAATTGACCTCTTTCTCTTTAATTCCCTTGACCCTTTTCAAATCCTGCCACCATATATCTGCCTTCCCTGAAAGGTTATATATGGCCATTCTCGCCTTCAGCTGGTTTGAATAATTATAAATCTGAAAGTATTTTCTCATCTCGGATAACCAGGATTCTGCCTCTTCTCCTTTTTCCGTTTCTCCATTGAAAGTTGGGGGTTTTATTTTCTTGAACTCCCCAGAAATCTCTTCGTAAGGTCTGTACTTTTTCTTTCTCTTATACACCTCTGCTTCGCTACTATCACTGGTAGAATAATAGCTTTGTTGTTCCTTACGGCCTTCAGATGAGGAACTACTATCAGATTTAGCTAGTTTCATCTTTTTGGACCCTTTTTGATGACTAGCTTCTTCAGATTCAGACCTTCTATTTTTCCCTTTAGTCTGAAATTTCTCTATCAAAATTTGATTTAACTCCTCTTGAGTCTTCAAAATTCGTTCATTATCCTTCTTGACTGATTCTAGTTCAGTATTTAAACCTTTTTTGGTCTGCATCAATTCTGAGGAGTGAGCAGTTATCTCCTCAATCACAGGTTCTCTAGACATCTGTCTGGTCTCTGTGTTTGGAGATTCCTCCCCGGCATATTTTATTAAGTTCTCCATACCTGTTTGTTAGATTCAGAAAAAAATAATTTTCTGTTTTTCACATAAAACAAAATACAGATTAGTATATGATTTTTACTGTTATGCAGAAAGTAATTGGGCCACAACAAGGCCTAGTGTTTGAACCATGCTTTGATACCACATGTCAAAACCCCAAAATTTTGAAAAATTTAAAACTTTTTAAAATAATATATAATCACATTTAATGCAGTTGTTAACTGGTTGATTAGTTTATACTATTTAAATTGTAACTGAATAATTATTTTAAATACTCTGTACTTTGAAGAGCATTTTTCTTTTCAACTACTGATTAATTTTTTTGTTATTTTATGTTTACGACAAAGGTGGTTTGTCGGAAAGGGCTGGGCTTACTTAGCTTTCGAGCTAACGCAGCCGTTTTCTTCTATTACAGATATACAGGTAAGAAGTATGGTTCGATGCTAACAAGTCTTTGAAGTTACAGTTTAGATTTCTGCATATCATTTGTTTAGTAAAAGTTTATCCATGCTAGACAGAATTATCACACTTCTCAAGGTAATATCTTGTTATTTTTGGAAATCCCAAGCTGTAAAAAAATCAATCCTAAACTCACTATCTTTAATTCTTTTATGATGTATCAAGACTAGATTAACAACAAAAAAGATAGAAAGAGTATTCCAGTTCTATTCTACCTTACTTAAGGAGTCTCTCATAAAATTCTGAGTTTGGGAGTGACATAGTCTAGTTGTCACCAAAAGAAATGTTATGACTATAACAAGGATGAGTTATCTCTTTCCATAAATATCTAATTTATTTAATTAAGGCAACCAAAATGAATGATGAAAAACCTAATAGAAATACCATTTAATTGTATATAATTCCATACATCAAGGAGTACATAGGTTTTTCATCTTCTTTTGAAATCCAAATTAGTTGGCATCGTGATTGTATACTATGACAACTAAACAAATACCATAATCTCTTATTCTATAACTCTTTAAACATATAAATAAACCTATATGCTTATGTGCATGATGCTATGCAACGAACCATATGAACAAACATGACTATAATCATTGGACTATGTACAAACAAAACGTAGCATGCAATATGTATAATCTTTATACTAATGATGCGTTGTTGGAAAACATGATGTAGGTATATACCAAGGTTTATAACTTACTATGGATCATTCCAGCGATGATTTTGATTGAGAAGAATCATCGGTCGTGGACTTTAGAGTGATAGCCATATTATGCCAATTATTAAAAGTGTTACGTGGGTGCATATCAGCCATTCATTGGCGCTATAAGTTGTTGACTGAACCCTAACTCTTCATTTTCTTTTCGCCCTCGGGCCCCTTGGCCGCTCTACAAACTTCTCGGGACCATGCTAGTAATATGTTGACCGCCTTTGCACCTTACACTGCCCTTGCTCCTCACGAGTTCAAATACTACACTGCGAGGGTTATTTAGAGTGTTTATATCGTGTTAATTGCCTCTGTGGAACAGCCATTGGTTTACTTGTCTCGAATGGTGACAGTCCAGCCCTTTTCTTGCACCCTCCAGTGGATTATCCTTTCAAATATACGTGGCTGTTTCTGTTAGTTGGTCGGGTGAAAAACGATAAGAATAAAGCTGTGACGTTAGGGTTTATCTGGGGTCTCCTTTGTGCTGTAGGTTGAATGAAAAATACCAGTCGTTCTGCCATCGAATGGCAACCTCCTCACTGGAACAAGTCACGGCTTCACATCGAGGGCTACCAACTGATAAGGTAACACTCAAATTTGTTATTTTCCATTGCACAGTAAATCTTATAAGTTATTATTTATCCTTTAAATAAATGCTAGCACTCGGCTGTAAATAAATCTCCTTGCAGGTGAACTTGCTACGCTTCGATGCCTTCTCCGGAATTAGGGTTACGGCTCCATGACTACGGTAAGCCTTGGTCCTTCCATGGCTTATCATCTTTGTCTGCACCTTAAGGATGGTGTTGGGTTTTTACTACGGCCATTCTGTCCTCATGGTTTTTGAGCTGTTTGTTTTAATGTTTTACGCTATGGGTACAACCCTAGCTCTTAAGAGAGCCCTCCGACTACGGCCGTGAAAGTAAAGTTTCGATTTTAAATACTGTAGGGTTTATAAAAAAAATTACAGGCTGTAAGCCTTCGCGTTATTACTGTGTTAATGAGTTTTTACAGGTTATAAGCCTGCATGTATATTTTGTTTATGGCTATGGGTTATTAAATGAAACAGAGTTCATTTGTTCTTATGACTATTTGTCGAAGGTAGGGTTTTTACCCTCAGTTCTATGATATTTTGAAACTGTTTCTCCTTCTTGCATATTCTTAATGCAGTAATGGAAAGCTTTAAAAGTAAAAGCATGCTTACTGTGTTTTATTTAATAACCCAGCCGTAATAAGAATTTTACTAGTTCTTCTTATTAAATAAAATTTAAGATGAAGAGACATTTGTCTCGTTAGGTTACTGCTTAGGTTTATATGCTTAAGCTCGATTGTCGAACGTCCTGTACCCTGTACCTTTGATTATTTAATGCATTATTACTTGTTTTAGATCTGTACAATAATTAAATAGCCTTCAGGCTCAGTACAACCTTATAATATTGTTTTTATAATGTGGTTGTAGTGAATAATTGTCCATTTTTATTTATTTATTACTTATTCGCAAAGATTAGAGATCTAGGGTTTAACCCTGTTCTACAGTTTGTAAACACTATTGTTTTTATATTTTTAATATTAAGTATTATAATGCTACCCTTTTGTAATCTTTTAATTATTACCAATGTCTTTTAATAATGTTTATTTGCTTATAAAAAGGACATTGAAAGACTAGTTCATAAATAAATTTTATTTATTTATATCCTATGTATAAATAAACTAAGTCTTTATTTGTATATTAATATACTACCTGAAGGTTATTGTTATACTATATAACATATTGCTACAATATAGGTACTATAATACAATACTACTTCTTCTTGCTGTTACTATGAATGTTGTTTAGTATTATTTACCCATTATTTGATTTGGGTTCTTTATTTAGTTATAAGGTTTGAAGATTTCTTTATAATACTTATTTAATAATAAAGTATAATTTTATATAGTATCTATAAAATAGCATTCATTTACCAGATTTTAAAAATAGAATAACAGTTATGAAAATATAATTAACCTAGCTGAATAAATGAGTGTACAGTAATTTGGATAATTGCATTCTCTGTTATAATGCAGACTGTTACTAATAGACTTTAACTGTAACATCAATTAGATAAGTAACAGATGAATACTTATGTCCTTCTATCGGTAAAGTGTTTATTTTAAAATAGCAGAAAACAATTATAACTTACACTGCAAAAATACTTAGTCTATCTTTTCATTTTTACAGCTAGTACTTCCAGAAAACAAAGATACAGTACTAGAATAGTTTTAAGACTGTAGAAAGATAACTCATGAATTTATAAAAACACTTGTAGTAACTGCAAGTAAATTAGGAAACTTAGTTCAGAAGAATACTACTTCTCAACATTGAGATACTGTGCTACAGTACGGTCTGGTGATACCAGATGTGGAAAAACACAGTGAATACTAACAGGTTTAACTACTGATATTTTGAGATACTAACTTTACTGAAACTAACTAATTACTCAGACATATAAATAAACATAACATTCGTCCAATTCATACTCAGAAAACATGAAGAAATGAATGACAGAACCTGTTTAAGTTGTGGACAACAACAGCAATGAGAGGCCGTTCCTCCCTACCAACTCTTGGAGAGCGCTCAGACAGCGACTTCTCAGGACCCCCGAGCTTGCTCTGGTCTTCCTGGCTGGAACTAGGTGCAGCAAATTAGATACCAGTCTTCAACTCAGTATTAACTCAGAACTATCAGTCAGTCCTCTCAGCCCAAATAGCTGAAATAACAATCAAGTTACTGCAGCAATCCCCTCAAAACACTTCCTTACTGTTTTTCCCTCTTTCCTCAATGAAATTCCTAAATAACATTCACCTGAATGAATTCTCTCTGGAATAAAATCTGAGCAGCCTTATCTCTCTTCATTAAGTTCTTTTAAAAGATTGCCTAGGTCTTAGTTGTGTTAACTGTCATTTAGTGAGCCACCTGCTCAGATTCCACTTTCTTGGGGAATCATGACCCCAAATATAGGGAAGTTGCCACCTGCAACTTAGGAAGTGTTTGAGGATGCTGCCACTTGTCTTTTGCCTTTCCACCTAGTTCCATCCACCAGTTTGACCAGTAACCTCTTTTAACAGCTCTCCCATGCTGTTGTCTCCATAATTTATTTATTATTAATAAAATATTATGAATTACACTCCATAACTGTTGACTCTGCTGAGTCATCAATCCTTACTTAGGATTAAGTTTAACATAATGTCTCAGAAATATAATAAAATAATTACATAATTTTACAAAATTGGGGTATGTGACAGTATGCATGACCGGTCATTTAAATTCTGGAAATGTAAATTACATATAAACAACAGAAATTATAGTTTATGAACAATGAACCATCACCTACAGGAAAAAAAAATTATACACACTAGAAATCACAATTACTTATATGAAAATGAAGAAAAATAACGAAATATACACAATAAAAAACCTCTGGTTGTTGAGGGGACCTTCTCAACAATAATGGGTTGTATCTAACTTAGATCAGTCACCAAGATAGCACAAAAATACTCATCAATAGCTGAAACATAGACTTTTTATTAAAATGAAGCCAAGTTTACAAAGAGCCCCCCCCCCCCCCCCCCCTCTTAAAAACCAAAGGGGTATTTATTTAATGATTACAAGGGAGAGTAGGTCAACCACCTCTTTCTGAAAATAAAGGTTCTTTACTACTGTAACAACAACCCATAAAAACAGGAACAAACTCAAAAAAATGGCCAACCACGTTTTGACGTTTTCTAGGCAAATCTGTTTCAAAGAACCACACATTGCTCCTAAATGGCTTCGAAGTTTGGCACAATTCCTCTCGGATACCTAAATGAGCCTATTCCACACAAAACCCATGTGCCTAAATTTTCAGTTTAATCTCTATTTGCTGGAAAATATAGCCCGAAACTCTGATGTTTGTTAAAAACATGTGGTTTGACTAGGCATCTGAATGACCTGTAATGGAAATTAGTTCACAAATATGGATTATAATCGAAATTTATGTTGGTTTGTTGGCCACATTGATGGCTGGGTGCTTGAGTTCTATTGGCTAAATCACCATCCATTTATGAGTTTGTTTCTTATATTGATCCATTCTTTGTTAAACGTTCTTTCTTTCAATCTTTATGCGATCTACCTTGCATGATATCACCACGTGGTCTATTTTAAAATAAGGCACCTGCATACAATTAAAACATTCATATATATTAAAACTTAAAATGTGAGGGCTTTCCACCATATGGTTCGTGAATGTTAAAAGACTTATACTTATATAAAATGGTAATTTATTTAAGAATTAAGAATCCATTTTTATTCAACATGTTTGTATAAAAGTTTTGTTTAAAAATATTATTTTATGATTTAACATTTATTTATAAATAATAATTGCCATAATGCTTCTAGTTATAATTATTAAGTTTGGATAAGACAAAATCTTATTATCAACCTTATGATTTTAATTTGTGTATGCATGTATGACAGGTTTTAGTGAGGAAAAAGGAGCAAAGATAGATCAATTTTCTAGCAAAGTAAGTCAAGCTATTTAAACCAATAAGAAACATATTATCAAACCCAATGCAGAACTCAAGACTGGAAGAAGGGTTGAATGAAAGGTCATATTTGCATTTAATACATTAAAAATAATAGACTTAAGCTCACTTTACATTTACGAGATTTAATTAATAAAACAAAGTAAAAGGTAGCCTTATCGAACATAGATGTATTAAATCATGGTAGATAGGATGGGAAATTAATGTAAATAACATCATTATAGAAGACAATCCCAGATCCCAACATGGGGATTGGTGTCTCCATGGTAGGTTGGTGACTACATATATCGGTAATAGTAGGTTGGTGCCTACAAATAATTATAAAAATTATTTTTGTTGTTTCTCCCAAAAGGGTTTCCACATAAATCTTGCATTCCATGTTTTGAAGTTAATACATCCCATATGTGATTGTGTTGTTTTGATTGATGAATTTTTTAAAAAGTAAATAAAATTTCTTATATTGATTCACCCCCCTCTCAGTATTAGTGTGTGCTCAACAATTTCCCCTCAACATGTCTTACAATGGATAGTTGTTTTCCCACATCATGACTTGCATTGGTCAATTGTTTTGTTTTCCCTGACATGATTGGTAATGATTATTCGCTTGTCTCTAGTATGAATTGCACTAACTAGTTACTTGTATCTAGTTTGACTTATAATGACTAAGGAGTTTCCCTCTTGTCTATGCATCCTCTTTTATTCTTCCTATTTCTATTCCTTTTAGGGATTTGTTCATATGAGGTAGGAGGAGACAAATATTTCATTAGTGAAGATGGAAAAGGGATAACATTAGTTTGATGGTTTTGGAATAAGGTTATTATTTAATAACCATCAAGATAGTTTGAGATATTCGAAGTGGAAAAAAACAAACTGATAAATCCCATAATAACTCCATGAAAATTATATTGTGGCTATTAAGGGTGCACAAACATTTCCAAATAAAGGAAAAAGATGAGGATTCCCTTTCATAGGGATACATTGGTTGGTATCCTCAAGAATATTAGCCACAACCTCTAATTCAAAAAGAAGGAAATTCTAGTGTCTTCTATGAGGTCCAAAAATTTTAACCAACACACATTTATAAACGACTCTCTAAGAAACAACCAAGAAAACTCACTTTGGAAAAAAATATAGGAGGGTGCTTAAGTCTCAATTCCAAGTAATGAAGAGTCAAACATGGGCCTTCTGAAGGTAAAATTGGGATGATAAGGGCCAAATCTGAACAACAAAGGTGTGATATATAGTTACAATAACCTTCATACAACCATCTCCAAATGTATAAGTACCCTCATGAACAAGGGAAAATTCCAAGGGATATTAGTTATATTCTATGCATTTGTCTTAAGTAATAAGAAAATTTCACACTCACAGTCACCTAGGTGGAAATTATAAGAAAGAAAATAGTGGTTACCACTTTGTAATTGACATTTGGGTGGAACAATCATGGGTTATGTGTTTGAAAATGGGTAGGGAACGTAGGACTAATTCATAGATGTATTACTATGGAGATAAATGGTGTCACTCGAAGGACTTTCCACTTCACCTAAATATCTTGTACTTGCATAGACCATAAAGCAAGTAATGAGGAGACAATCTCCATCATTTACTCAACTTGACCTCATGCTTGGCATCCATGTGAGGTGTATGTTTGTAACAAGTGTCACTTTCTACTAATGTATTTTGCATTGAATTATTTAGTTTCTAGTTTTTTTACATATCCTTACAGAATTTACTCCCAAAAATATCTATAACCAAGGCCTTTAAACCTAGATTATTGTTACCAGTTTTCTATCATAGATAAACATGTCTAGTTCATTTTAGCTATATTTCTTTTAAATGTTTTTGTTACTAAGAATGGCGTGAAAGTGAGAAAAATATGATTTTTCCAAATAAAAAAGATGAAACAAGAGAATACTTTAAAAATTAAACATCAAATGAGATGCCTCAAAACAAACACCTTACCAAAATTTATAACCCTAGCAAAAACTAAATGAAATCCAATTTTTCAAAAAAAGGTCTATGACCAAAGCAATAAATTATTCATGATTTTCATGAGAGAATGAAACATAAAAAAATATAATTTTTTTTTAAAATGTAAACAGTCCCAAGGGCATCAAGTTGCCTAAGAAATCCCAAATTAATCAGAAGAAACTATGATTTTATGCAATATTCAATTTTTTATTTTCAATAAAGACATGATAAAAAATACTAAATGGTGATTTAAAGGCTTAAAAATAAGAATTTGGAAAACAATAAGACCTAGGACCCCACAAGGCCCAATAATCCTAAATCCCCCCCCCCTCCCCCAACACACACACACACACACACACACACACTTTTATGCAGTGTAGAAGGTGCATGGAATGTGCCTTTTCTTAAGAAGAATGGTTCCTTACATGCTTATTTCCTTTGGGAAGGATGTGTGGGACTCTCCTATATTCGCATGAAGGTGTGTCTCTGATCTTTAGAGATCCTAAAGGAATGCACAAGCTTCAAAAAAGGTTTTTATTTATAGACAAGTGACATAAAATAAAGAAAAAATTTACCAGTATAAACCAGCAAGTACCTTATATAAGGATAGAAACAAAAGCAAGAAACCCTGGTGAGAAGAACTCAAGTTCTCCCTAATGGAGTCGCCCATGTTTTTGCAGATAAAAAATACTAATATCTAGGATTGGTACTATAATAGATCTAATTTAAAGAATAACAATCATCTTTGCTAAAATCTATATGTTTATGGTTTGCAATTAATTAGTGAGTGAAGGGAAGGAAAAAAATCTTATTATTAAGGATATCTATAGATCTATTTTTATGTTTATATAGATATAATTCATCTCCAATCAAATCTAAACTCTAAAACTTGCAAACAAACCTAATAAAACCACCTTCCTCAAACACAAATAATTATACAATAAAATATAATCTAATTAATAGGTTTTAACAGATCCATCAGGTAAATAAATTCACACATATAAACACTAATTAAAAGAAACAATTGTTTTTACAGGAGGGAAACAAAGAGAGATCTTCATTTTATTTAAACAAATAGAAAATATGATACTTGATGTTCTTGTTGACACCCTTAATCACCGTCATCTAGGTTCCTCCAATCCCGGGTCACCTAAAACATCTTTGGGACTCCAAATCCATATGAAAGGGGGAATGATACAAACTTGGGATATTTAGATCTCAATTTCCACACATAAGTTGTATGGAAAACGAAGGAATTTTCATAGATCCAAAGATCATAAAGACTCAAATATTGACCCTTTTGATTTCTCTAACATAAGGATGTACCAACAATGTGCTCATTTTGTATATTTCTTGGTATAAATTTATATCCTTTAGAATATTATTAAGACAATTGGTAACGTATTTTCAAGGAGGATAGGTGTATAGATCGCATGAACCTAGCACATGATTGTGGTTTTTTTGTGATTTTTATCTTTTTTCAAGATTTCCAAGCGAGATTCTCCTTTTTCACTGACAATATGGATATAAGATGTTCCTTTCCTTAAAGGAAAGGAAAATGCATTTTTGTGGAAAAATAACAATTAAGCATTTTTTTGGGAAAGAAACAATTGGGATTGAATGATGTGAAGGCCATATGGGTATCAAGGAATCAGTAGTGTCAAAATATGTTATAACACTCATGTGTAGAAGGATCATCCAATTTCTCGCTTGAATATACAAGTCCCATAGGATCAACAATCAACCTATAAATTCCACCATTGTCATGGGAAAAAACTTCATAATGACTTGGGAAGGTCACCAACATACTGGGAAAATTTAAATTTGGTCCTATGGCTTTGTTTATAGGTAGATTGTACTCAAAAAAACATATTATCACGATTCTTCAATGCAAGACAATGAGAATATAAGAAAGAAAGAAATATAGAGAATGGGGGAACATTTTTTGACGGTTGATCCTTGCTACTCCTACCTTTCTCCTTCGATTTGATCTTTAACAACAATGCAATACTTTAAAATATACCATATACCTCCATCATAAGCTTTTGGACTTAATGAAAGACTCGAGCAATACAATAACATATAGGAAATAACTAGCTTCAACAATATTCTCGCAAATTATAATAAACTTTTCACTAATCAATAACTCACCATATTACACTTACATATGGGGGAGGGAAATATAGAAAATTTCCATTAATGTAATAAAGTAATATAACTACTTATCTCATTAGTGTTTGGCACCTTTAGAAACCAATGAACGAGTTCCTTTTCTCTTGAAACACCTCTAATCCCACATGGTTAGAAAATAGTACCATAGAGCAATAACAATTATATAATTAAATCATTAAACAAGATGCAAAACACATTAAACACACTACAAGAGAGACATAGATATAACGTGGGTCATCCCAAAGATGGGATACATCTACACAGAAATTGCCAGTGCTTTATATTATACCATACAACAAGATAAATGGATACAACCTACAGGAACTCCGCTGCACTTCCTCTTCACACTCTCACAGTCTCTCTCACACAATCATAGAGATTGTTTACAATGCCACAATACAGTACCTAGTCATATTACAATGCTTTCTTTTAAAGGGAAAATACCATGGGAAAATACTACATGTCACCCAATACCATGGGTCTGCAAAATTGTTGGCCAAAACACATCCCAAAAAATTCCCCCCCGAGGGAACAGTGTCCCCCCGTACCCTCGGGTGGGATGAGTGTACAGTAAAACTAGGATACAAACATAGCTGATTAATAATATCTCTGGATCTAGACTATCAGTCTCCACAACCAACAATCCAATACTCCAAATGTGTGTATGAAGGAAGTCATATATGGATGGCGACTCCAACACTTAAGGAAAAGATACTCAGGGATAGGGGTCACTGAGGGAATGCGATACATCATTGAGTGTAATAAGGTGTCAAGATTCCTCCATCTTAACAATGATATGGGTGTCATCCCCCTATTTTGTCCATCTAATCAGATCTTATTTTGTGTTTCAAATAGTTTTGATGGCTTCCAATCAATCCATCCCTAGAGCAGGGCGCACCATGATTTTAGCTTTGCCTATCCTCGTTTGTTACAGTTACATTTTAGTCAAATATTTTTTGTCAATTTTGTAGTGGTATGTTATGTTTATAAATACAAAGTCTTAATTAATAAAGTTTACAAACTAGTATCCAGATTGTTGCTGAGCATATCCTTGTTTTTGGATGCGTAGTTTTCTGTTTTGGTTTTAGAAACATTCTATGTGGAGTTGCATCTCTGTTTTGGAAATATTTGGTTCTTTTTGTTTCATCTCCATTGTAAAAGAAAGATATTGAATCGAATGCAAGGATTGAGGGTATTGGTTCCAACTTTTGTTGTGTATCTCATCTGATAATCTTACAAATATATGATTTCTCTTGTTGATTCTCTCTCTCCATTGAAAATAAATTGGTATTAGAGCCCATTCGATTCCATCGGAGCTTCAGAAAACATTGTATGGCTCATAATATTTTTTTCCTCTTAGATTCCACACCATAGTTGTTGAGCTAGGAGTTCTCTTTCATCAATGGTTCCCTCAACAGTCTTTAGACCTTTGTCAAACACCCTCCTCAGGGCCATTTTCAATTCAAGATTCACACTAGTTGGATGAATATAATGCCTCCAGTACTAGAGCTAGATACATCATCCTCAACAAACAATATGTCCTTAGTAGCATAATATTTGGTGAATACGTTCCATGAGCTTACTTGCATGCAGATGGGGAAAGGTCTTGCACCAATGCAGTTGGATACTCATATCCAATTGAAAAAGTATGAATTCTAGATGAATGGACAAGTTTTGTAATACTGGATCCTTAGTCTCTCCATGTACTTCCCCACTCACCTAAATCTAGATGAAGAGAAATAAAATGTAGATTACAAGTCTTCAACTTGACGGCTTGGCATAGGCATGGTGGGAGACACAGTTAGAGAGACATTCTTCCTTCATGGATATTGGAAAAAATGTCGATCCACCACCACAAATTATCACAACCTAGGCATAATTTTTTCAAGGCCTCCAAGATCGGTTCTACCCACCAATTTTTTGTTAAGCTTTTCACTCTCATTGGGTACACCTCAGATATCTTCCTAATCAAGCAATTCGAGCCTACATAGATTTATTTTGAAATACTCCCCTCTAGATATATGTTTCTGAGCCTAAGGAGTTATTGGTTATTAAATATAATTATGATCTTTTATTTTCACTAAGGCATGAAGTGGATTTGTTTAACATTGCATCCATGGAGAAGACGTTCCTTAGAGCCTCGTATGTCAAGCAAAAGGTGAATCCTCATCCTCAATATAGGAATCCATTTCCCCATCCTACTCCCAATAAAAATGGCACATCCTCATCTTCTCTTTGTCCCCTTAAGAACCAAATTTCACCCACCAACCCATCTTCTCATTCACATCAATCTCGCAGTTCCAATCTTTGGTGCAATTTCCATAAGACTAGTTCACACTACACTGCAGATTGTCGCACCATCAAAATATCCAAAATATATTGTTAACAGACGTGGAACTTGAAGTCGGTGAGGAATCTATTGATGTGGTCTCCATTGAAAATCATATTGAACCAAGCCCTTCACTAGTACTAATGAAAATGAATAATCCATCCTCTTTGTTTCCTCCTCTCTTCACTCACAATTTCAAAATAAAAAAATACCATTGCTACTCTCATCCTTAATAATGATAGTCAAAATAATTTGGTATCTAATGAACTAGTATAAATTCTACAATTATCTACTACTCTACATCCCCACCCCTATCAACTCAGTTGGGTTCGATAAGGAGGTCCAAACATCCAAGTCTCTACACAATGTGCGATCACCTTTCCTATAGCACTATTTCAAGATATGGTTACCTGTGATGCTTACCCTTTAGATTTTGTAGACCTTTTACCAATAATTCCATATCAATAATACCACCATAATGTCTATAATGAAAATAATCATCAATACCATCTCCTCCATAAAGGACAAATGTACATGCTCACCTCATCAAATCACCTATCTTCAAAAAATCCTTTGAGTTCCCTTAACCAATGTGTCTCTCTCTTCCTGGTGTGTCCTATCAAAATTGATAATCTAACTAATATGGTCGCTCCCTAAATTCTCCCACTTCTCAAATAATTTGTTGATGTATTTACCAAACCCACAGTATTTCCCCCTTTCATATCTATTGAACACTCTATCGAACTCCTTCCAAGTGCTTCATTATCCAATGATCCAACCTACCACTTATCCTCTCATGAACCAGAAGATATAAAACTTTAGATCACTCAAATTCTTGAATCTGGACATAGCCAACCATCGTCTTTGGATTGTGCTTCTCTTCTTTTCATCATCCCTAAGAAGGATGATATAGAATGTCGTCTAGTAACTGATTACTGATCCTTAAACATTGTCATGATTAAAAACCATTAACACCTCCCAAGTATTGAGGACCTCATGGATTACTTGCACAGAGCCATTTACTTCACAAATATGGATCTAACTGTGAGTTATCACCAAGTGAGAATGCACTCAGTGTAAACTTGAAATACCACATTTAAGACCAAGTTTGGTCTCTTTGAATGGCTTGTCATGCCCTTTAGGATCACCAACCCCAAGCCACAATCATGAGGATCATTAATGACGTGTTTCATGATTGTTGGGAAAGATCGTGGTGATATACTCGGATAAAATTTTGGTCATCAATAGATCATGGGAAGAACACATGCAACATGTGTGTCAAGTCCTTGAATTACTCTAAATTCCCAAGCTCCAGGTCAAAGAGAAGAAGAATTTTTTTGGATATTAATCCATGCAATATTTGGGCTTCATTATGGATAATAAAGGAATGATTCCTAATCCAACAAAAGTTCAATTGTTGGCATAATGATCAGTTCCAATCTCAGCATTGCAATTGAAGAACCTCATGGTATGTATTAAATTTTAGCACAAATTTGTTGCACATTTTTCCCAATTGGCAAAGCCTTTGCATTAGTTGGCCAACCAGACACACTTTGATTAGAATGCATATGTGAAGAATCCATTTACACAACTCAAGCAAGCATTGTTCTATGTTTTGGTTCTCAAATTTCCTAATTTGCAGCAACCATTTGATATTTATATGTATGTGTCTCAGTTCATGATTGGCGCAGTTAGAAAATAGGGAGGACACCCTGTGGCACATCACTTAGAGTCTCTCACAAAATCTAATCTTAATTATAGTACATACATCAAAGAATTATATAGGTTGGTTTAAGTGCTCAAGAAATGACAACATTATACCCTTGTAAAGGAGACTATTCTGCATACAAACCATCGTCTGCTGATATTTATCAACTCCCAAAGCAACAACTTGGACAAAAGGAACTTGAAGTGGGAATCATGCATCCACACTTCCATTTAAAAGAATGGAAGTAAAAATAAAATAGCAGATCTATTGAGCCACCTATCGGTACATATATTTCACATCTTGGAGGTGAGGTGTGTTTCATATAATGTATGTAAATTCAAGTATGAATTAGATCTAGACTTTGGATAAATTTGGGAAACTCTTCACAATCTCATGGAAATCAACCATTCTCCTTTTCTTGATTATGCAATTAGAGATGGATGGTTATATAAATTAAATTAGTTGTGTGTGTCACAATCCGAGGACATACTTCTCCTCATTAAAGAAGCGCATGATTTTGCATGTGGGGGGCATTTTGGCATCACAAATACCATCCTCAATCTTTCCTTCCATTTCTTTTAGCTATCCTTATTAGACAAGTTGAAATATTCATATGCTTTTGTGCTCTTTACTCTCAAACTAAGCCATCTAATAGGAAGCATGGTATGTACCATCTCCTCCATATCCCTTCTCACCCTTAGGAATTTATATCTATGGATTATATCAATGGTATCCCCACCACTCTTCGCAAGCATGATGCAATCTAGGTTGTTTTTTTCAATTTCTCAAAGATGGATCCTTTTATCCCTTGTCACAAAACTACTACTATTGTCCAAACTACTAAGCTATTCTTTCATAATGTATGGCCACACTTTTTCTTACCTCAAATTGAATTATTTCGAACCATGACTCTCATTTCTTAGCATTTTTTGGAGAACATTTTGGTCTCTTCTTAGATGCAACCTCAAATTGTCTATGACATTCCATCTACAAATGGAAAACTGAATCAAAGTGGTTAATAGAGTTATATTCCACTATGTCGATACCTATTTTGTGAAGAACAAATAATGGGACACCTACATGCACATTAACCAGCTTCGTTATAACTTGGTGTCCCATTCATCGACTAGATTCTCCTAATTTGAAGTTTGTCTCTGTTTCCATCCTTTTGCCCCTTCCAATATGCCCTCGATGCTCTCTTTAGAGGGACCAGTAAATCAACAAAAAGAGCACATATCCACTCGACAATACATATAGAGAATTTATCACCATCATGTGTAGGTAACAAAATCATTGTATCCTACCCAAGTTCAAGCCAAAGCAAGACATGATAAGCACAAAACACCTTTGGTTTTCCAACCTATAGATAAAGTGTGACTTTATTTAGATAAACAAAGATTCAAAGTGTAGCATCATAAGCTGCATCCTTTGCGATATGGACCATACGGAATGCTAGAACACATTGGTGATAATGTATACCATCTAGATCTTCCTCTGCAGTTGTGAATTCATGAGTTCTGAACGTCAACAATCTGAATTTGTTTGAGTTGTCTCTTCTAGAAGAACTGGTTCCAGTTAAACATTCAGTGGATAAAATTCTAGATTTCCTACTACCTCTTCTATAAGACACCATTCTCGATAAGTGCAATTTCCAGAATCATTCTATCGAGTATACTTCATATATTGTGGAAAAAAAGAGAAACTCAACACAAGCATGATGGACTTTAGTGGACAAACTCAAAATCAGTTTCCCACACATAGTTGCAAAAGTAGGGGATGCTTCCTACTCCAAAAAAAAGGATTTGGGCCACAAGGGAATCCCATCAAGTAAGGAACATCATGATTTTAGCTTAGCTAGTGCTTGTTTATTATAGTTATATTTTTGTCATAGATTTAGTGTCATTTTTGTAGTGGTATGTTCTGTTTCTAAAGAAGAAGTCTCAATAAATGAAATTTATAAACTAGTAGTTTTATTGGTTCTAAGTGTGTCCATATTTTTGGGATACATATATTTTTGTTTTGTTTTTAGAAACAGTCTATGTGGAGTTGTTTCTTTGTTTTGGAAATATTTCCTTCTTTTTGTTTCATCTCAATTGTAAAAGGAAGTTATTGAGTCAAATTCAAGGATTGAGGGTATTGGTTCCAACTTCTATTGTGTAAATCATTTGAGCATTTTACATATATTTGAGTTCTCTTGTTGATTCTCTCTCTCCNGTGTGTGTGTGTGTGTGTGTGTGTGTATGCATATATATATATATATATATATTCATTTTTAGGTTCCATGCACCCCTCCAAAAGGGAAGTTTCATGGCCATTCTTCTTGCATGAATTAAAGGAGCATGGGGCCTCATACTTTACAGGTTCATGTATGTGAATGATCATGGATACTTAGGTTTCTTCTAGGGGTGTTGTCATCAGATAATGAAGAAGTGCTAGTTTGCACTACAACAACCATCTAACACACCTTTGGCCAATTTCCATCACATTACTAGTACAATCATCAAAATATGGCATTATGTATTAAATTTAATTATGTATTGAAGATTCACCATAAAAAGATATGGACACAATATGTTTCTTAAACCCAAGAACAAATAAGAAATCATTCAAGTAAAGAACAACCCCTGATGGAAATTAAAAGGGAATGGATTCAAATTGTACCAAAGAATAAGTAGCATCATCACCCAAATTCACAAACATATCTCCCTATTCCTCTTGAATCCTATTAAACAATATTGTATCATCATTCATATGTATTCATGGCCCACTATAAACATACCATCCAACACTTGAAACAATATTAGACGACAAATAAGAGACCATCAAGAAGGTGGAATCAAAATAAGATGATTCTTTCTCCCCTCCTACTATAGTACATGTTGCAACCTATTTGATCTTCCCCTTCTTCAAACATTGACTAGAATAATGTCCCATCTAAGGCACCTTAAACACATTTCCTTACTCAAGTACTTTTCTCATGAACCTTCCTTCTTACCCTTCATGCTTCTTTTCTTCATCTTGCAAATGAAGGATACTTCTTTCACTACATCCTTTTTCATTTAATATGGTTGCAACCTAATCTATTTCTACACAAGGATATCCCAAATATTTACAATATTTGGTAAGGTCTCATGCGCACAAACACCTTGGAAAAATGACACCCAAGAGGGAATAAGTCTATTCAAAGAAATGGACACAAATTCTTGACACACCACTTTTTTCTCTATATAGGATATTTGATATTTAAACTCTATGAACTTGGTAAGATATCTCACCACCATATTTTATTTACTCATTTCTACCACAAAAATATTATTCCCCATGAACATTTGTCGATGAATACAAGTTCTTTGAAAGAAACTAATCAAAGCATAAAAAAGTATCCTTACCAATATTCTTCTTTACAATGTAAGGGATTAAGTGTACATTTACTAAATCAAGAATGATTCTCCTTTCCTTATCCTCCTTCACGACATCAATGACCAACAATTTCAAATTTGTAAGGGCAGATATCACTTTCTCAACATGCTTCCAAATTTCAACATCCTTCATAATAATTTGTAGCATTAGATGCTAAGGTATGAAATTGTAAGCACCATCCACTACATCACTCTCTCAAAGGCTGAGATTCATCATCCCATAAAAGAAAATTCAAATAAAAAATAAACAACAAATAAGTACAACAAAAGTTAAGTGTTCCAACAATTTTCCTAATTGTCATAGGGAAAAAAACTTCAACAAGGTCAAGAACCTCTCCCAAGTACAACATGTTAGAAAATAGGACCACAGAGCAATACCAAATATATAGTTAAATCATTAAACAATATGCAAAACACATTTAACACATTACAAAGAGACACAGATATAACGTGCCATCACCCAAACGATGGGCTACATCTAGAAATAAATTGCCAGTCCTTTTATTACAGTCCAGAAAAATGAAGGGATAAAATCTGCAGAAAAACCGCTGCACTTCCTCTTCATGCTCTCACAGTTGCTCTCACACAATCACAGAGATTGTTTACAATGCAATAATATCATGCACAGTCATGTTACAATGCTTTCTTTTATAGGGGAAAAATACCATGGGAAAATACTACGGTTAACCAAATACCATGGGTCCACATAATTGTTTGCCAACACACAAGCAGGGGGAACGAGTGTATCGTACACCTAGGGTACAAACACGACTAAATAATATCTCTAGATTTGGAAGATCAGGCTCCACAACCAACACAACAAAACTGAAATAGCAACTCCCTCTTCATCAAAATAGCATTTTCAACAAGATATATCTATATCCATTTCAAAATGTTTTCATTCTTTAATTTTTGATGCAAAACATAAATTTCACCTCATAAAGAGGTTTCTTGAAACTAGTCACTATGAAATTCACTTTTAGAGATGATTTAAAAAAATAATTCAAAGTATAAAACAATGACCAATATTTCATATCAATTCAAACCAACACACTAAACAACCCAAGAGAAAAGATATTTTTAACACAATTTCACCCCTTGGGACACACTTTTCCAAGCATATACTTGATCTAAAAATCATATTATTACAACAATTTTCACAACATATTCAAATTACATGTTAAATCATTCAACACTTTCAACCTTTAAATATGTCGAGTCAACATGAATAGTTAGTGTTATAAATTAACCAATCAAGAATACAATGACAGCTGAAAATCAAATTTGTAGTTACACAATTATTAGACAAATGGATCTTACACACACACACTATTGATGCACATGTAAATACCACAACTTTATCCCAAATATGGTACACTCCTTCAATATCTCCAAAATCCTAGCTAGGGAAAATCATGAAATGCCTAACCACCACCAAATATCTCTAAGAAAAATGCAACAACACTAGGAATTACACCTTGTAAAGATGTTACTTTCTCTTATTCTCCTCAATCAATATCTTCTAGGGTAAACCATTATTTTTTCCTCATAGTGAAACCATAACCTTATAATTTCCATTATATTCTCCATGAACCATAGTGTTCAATACAAAGAGACAAAGTGCAATATAGAAGAGTACAAGAGTGAAATGTATGGTCCACCAACATATCTAACATAAGATGATGAATGAATATATGATTAAAAGAATCTCGCCTTTCTCTATTTATATAATGGGTGAGGTGGGCCAATAATATAAACTATGTTAGTTTTTCTTAAGATCTAATTAGATTATCTAGGATCTTTAAATGAAAGAATAGCAAGTACAACAAGATGCATAAGATATAAAATATACATGAGACACAAATATTTTCACCAGGGAAACCATGAAGAAGAAAACCCCACAAACTTCCTTAGAATAGTAAGATGATCAAAATCAGTAATAAGAAGTATTCAACAACTATCTATCTCTCCTCCTATGACTTCCTCTCTCTCTCATGAGAACTTGAGAGTACGAGGTGTATATAAATGAGAGAGATTGCCTCCCTATTTATACCCTTTAAAGTCAATGACAAAACATAAGACTCAAGCCTACATGTCTTCTCACATAGGGCCCACTTCTCCTAGAGAAACTACAAGTACATATTGCATGATGTTATACTGGGGACTATTGTTGCGACTTACAATGGAGGTTGTACCTTAAGTTCTAGAAACAATTTAGACATCCAATAAAGGGGTAACACACATCTCCAATTGGGGTATAAAAACATACAATGATAATATACATCATAATATCTTTTGAATTTACAAATACATCAACCCTCCCTCTTAACTAGGAAGGTATTCTCGCTCTATAGTCATCAACACATCTGGTTAGGTATTCATTGCATTGTCATCATCACGGAGTCATAGAGTCATCATCATAGCTGTTACCATCATCTTCTTATAATTTGATCATCATATAATACTATCTGTCATCAGAATTTTCTACAGAGCCAACCCTTTTTCATGTTGGATGTAGGCCTAGTCCTCTGCTAGGTCTTCATCACATCTCGAGCAAGCCTTCATGTAGAAACTGTCTAGGATCTTCTTTACATTTCCATGGCAATAACCTGCATCTTCTACCTTCATCTCATCGTATCCATATGTTCTCTTTTGTCCTGCACAATACAAAACAACAAACAAAGATTTAGATGCAGACAACCTGAGTTCTTTGACCATAGTAGTAATCCAGTATAATTTTCACATCATTAAGAAAACCTGAGCTTCTACTATACAAGAATCACCTAGGAGAACAACTCAGTGCATTACGTCTCTACACGGTCAACTTGCATTCTATCAGTAGAACCCTATAGTTGAACCTCCTCGTGCCTCAAGTGATCTAGATTTATGCAGGAACGCAACAAAATACACAAATAACAAAGATGCAGCAGAAATAACACTTCATTTCATTAATCAAAGAACTCAAATTTGTTTACATATATAATGGAAATAAACTAGCTAGAGTGTTGGTAGCTTATCTTTGAGAAGAGACGTGGCAGCTACATGCCTCTGAACTATGTGTTACAATGAGGCTCGAAGGCCTATATATTATTGAGAAACAATGGAAACCCTACACATGAATGTGGGCCGCGTTGGGTAACTTGGTACATCAATTTCTCGGGGTCGTAACTTTGGCATACTACCTCCGTTTGACGCACATGATACATCGTTAGAAAGATCTATTCAAGGACTACATCCATAAACAAAAAAAATGAATATTGGACTAGAATCATATTTGAGCGACCATTCGATGCCAAAAAAACGTTGTTTAGGGCCTCAAAACGACTCCGAAAGTTTAGGGCCCGAAAACTGCCAAAAATAGTAAATTGTGCTCCAATTAAGGAAACTATACAACTGAAAGAAAAAATGGTGGGGGTCCAAGTGGAATAGGTGGGTGGCCATCAATATCCTCCTAGATCATTCCTCCCCTCTTAGGAAGTAATGGTCCCCATTGCGTTGAGTTCCTCCATGAGATGAGGAAACTTCTGCTGAACTTGGTCCCTAGTGAGCCACTTTCCCTTGTGAAGGAGTTGGCCTACTTTGACAACTCGATATAGCTGGATATTTTTCTGGCGAGTGTTCTTGATCTGTGTGTCCATAATCTAATCATTTGTGGCTTGTTCCATGCAGTCGGGGTTTAACTCTATTGGTGTGAGTTGTTCTGCCACGTCTGATGTGTCCAGTAGAGGTGGAAAGTAGGGCTGGAGGTGTTCCACATTGAACATTAGGTGCAGACCAAGGAATGGTGGAATACTGAGCTCGAAGGCATTGTCCCCGACAGTCTTGGTGATGGTGTATGGCCCATATCTGAGTGGGAAAAGCTTGCGGTGGGGTCTAGCAAGGCACTCCTTCTGCAAATGTAGCCACACTTTGTCACCCACTTGGAAGTTGTGTTGCATCCGATGCTGATCATTTCACTTCTTGTACTTAGCATTGGATCTATCCAATATGTCATGAACCTATTGGTGAAATTTTTGAATGCGCTCAATGAAGTTGTTCTCCTTGGAAACTTCAGACTGGACATGAGCTGAATTAGCCTGAGTAGCTGCAAATGGCATGGCTACGTCAATGGGACATAGTGGCTGGAATCCCAAGCCCACTTGAAAGGGGATGTGGTCAGTTGAGCTGTGGAGGGCCCGGTTATAGATATGTTGTACATAGGGGAGGCTCTCATCCCATGTGTGTGGATTCTTTGAGTTGTACATGCGCAAAATGTGTATGATCATCCTATTGACAACCTCTGTCTGGCCATCAGTATGGGGATGAAAAGTTGTGGTCTTTGTGAGCTTGGTGTCTAGCATTGACCATAGGCTAGACCAAAATTTTATAAGGAACTTGTTGTCTCGATCTGAGATTATAGACTGTGGGATCCCAAAGTGTACCCACACTCGTTCAAAGAAGAGTTTAGCAGTGGCTTCTGCTGTGATATTCTTCTTGTAGGCCGCCATTATGGCCATCTTTGAGAATTTGTCGATGACCACGAACACACAGTCATTGTCGTGCTTAGTAGAAGGAAATCCCAACATGTAAGACATGGAGATGGATTTCCAATGTCGACTAGGAGTAGGCAATGGAGTATAGAGGCCTTGCTTCTTAACCGACAGTTTGGAAATGGTGCAGGAAGTGTAGGATTGTTTGTACTTCTTGATGTCCTATCGAAGTTTCGACCAACAAAAATACTTCTATAGTACTACCACTGTTTTCTCAACCCCAAAATTCCTAGCGACCCAACTGTAGTGCGCTTTCCAAATCATCTTGGAACGCTTGCTTGAAGGAACACAAAGGTGTCCCATGTGACATAGTAGTGCATCCTGGAGGTGAAAATTTGGAACTAGGTTTCCCTCCAAGATCTTTCTGTATGTGTGGCTGAATTCTGGATCGCTATCATAAACAATCGACCAATTAGAAGTCTCATGCCCACAAGATTTGAGCACGGTGGTTGTTGCCATGATTGGTGGTCGGCAGAGGCAGTTTGCAACATTATTGGTGCTTCCCTTCGTGTCCATGATGTTCAAATCGAATTGTTTTAGATATGTAGATGAATTCTAATGGTGATCGTTCTATAACTTCCCTTGTGTCTGTGTGAACTGCAGGGTTCGATGGTCTGTGTGGATGATCGTTTCCTTCCCCAAAATTTAATGCTTCCATTGTCGGTAAGCCTATACAATGGAATACATATCTTCGTCATAAGTGGGATATTTGCGGAGTGTTTTGGACAGTGTCTCACTGTGATATTCCATTGTATTCCCTTGTTGAGTAAGGAGTGCCCCAATAGCATAGTTAAAGGAATCTATCTTGATCTCAAATGGTTGTTGCAAGTTTGGTAATGTAAGCACTGGGGCACAATAGAGGCGATGTTTCAATTCTGCAAATGCCTTCTGTTGAGTTTTTGACCAGAAGAATTTTGGTTTCGCTCCTCCCTTGGTGACTTGACTCAAGGGCCAAGTGATATGAGAGAATCCCTACACGAACTTGTGGTAGAAATTAGCAAGACCCAAAAAGCTACGAAGCTCTGTTTGAGTAGTTGGGGCTGGCCAATCCCGAATGACTTGGATCTTGGTTAGATCCACATGTACTCCACACTCATCAATAATGTATCCTAGATATTGAACTTGGGTCATGCCAAAAGTGCACTTGTCAAAATTGGCTCACAACTTGTGCTTCCGCAGTGTTTGGAGGACCTGTTGGATGTGGTGGAGGTGCTCTTCCCAAGTCTAGCTAAATATCAAGATGTCATCCAAGTACACTATTACAAATGAGTTGGTGAATGGCTGCAATTTGTCATCCATCAATCACATGAAGGTTGTGGGAGCATTCGTTAGCCCAAAAGGCATGACCAACCATTCAAAAAGGCCCTCCTTGGCTTTGAAGGCAGTCTTCCACACATCAGTTGGTTCGATCAGTACTTGGTGATACCTGGAATTTAAGTCGATTTTGCTAAAATATTTTTCCCCTTTAAGCTGGTTCAATAGGCCATCAATCTGTGGGATCGGGTACCTATTCTGGACAGTGATCTTGTTCAGTGCCCGATAGTCACTACAAAGTCTCCAAGCCCCATCCTTCCTCTGTACCAACACAGTCGGACACCCACAGGGTGATGAACTTGGTCGGATGTGACCCTTCTGTAGCAGCTCCTAAATTTGCCTCTTGATTTCATCATTCTCTAGAATAGAGCATCGATAGATCGATCCATTGGGCAGCGGTGCACCCAGGGTCAAATCTATGGGGTGTTTGACCTGATAGTGCAAGGGAACCCCTATGGGTGAGGTGAATCTGTCGCGATACTCCTCCATGACCTTTCCCATTTGTTGTTTTCATGCAGAGAAGCCTTGTCTGGAGGTCATGGCCACGATCTTCTTCTTTCTCTGAGGGTAGATCATTGAGAAAACAAATTTCCTAGTTTTGGAAATGAGCTTACTACATTGCTTTGTAGTAACCAAAGAGATAGTGGTAGGAGGTGGTACCTTTGGTATCCCGTACAACTTATTTCCCAATGTAATAATAACAACGTGAGGTCAGGACTCATACACATCATGTCGCTTCCATAAGTATGGTTGACCTAATAATACATCACAAACATCAAGAGGATAAATATCACATAATACCTCATCGATGAAGGGATTGATGTTGTACGGAAGGAGACATTGCTGGTTGACGCAGAGATCCCATCCTTGGTGAAGCCACTCGATGGTGTACAGCTGCGGGTGTGCTATGGTCAGTAATCCCAACCGCTTCATGACCTTTGCTAAAATGAGGTTCTTTTGGCTCCCATTGTTGACAATGAACTATAGCGGGGAACCCTTTACCCACATGTGGGAGTGGAAAAGATGCTCCTCCTCCTCTGAATCTTCTGGTTCTTCATTTTGGATGTTCGTGGTGGCAACAGTGGCATTGGGATATGCATCAATAATCTTCTTCCCTCTGTCATTCCCCTTCTTGGGTTTTGATTTAGTGTCAGAGTATGCATCTGATTCGGAAGCCTTTATCTTGGCCACCAGTGTCTACTTGGCCTGACACTCACTTGTGTTGTGAGTGCGGCTCTTATGGAACTCGCACCACTTTCCTGCTTCCTTCTTCGACTTCGTAGTGTTGCTCTTTGCTTGCATATTTCGCAAGTTTTTTTGAGTCACCATGCCTTGGATGTGTCCTTGGTTCTGTGGTTTGGGGGCACCTTTTGCTTGCTTATGATTCATAGATCCAAATTCTCGCTTTTTCTATTTGAATTTTTGCTCAATTTTGGCAGCATACCGGTATGCCATACCAAGCAAGGATATGTCGAGGAACTCCATTTCCTCTTGAATGTATCTATGTAGACAACTGCGGTACTTCAGCATCAAATGTTTCTCTGAATCTTTGATACCCAATTTTGTGCACAGGGTATGGAACATATTCATCAGCTAATGCACATATTGATCTCTTTGCTGCCGTAGTGTAGTCCATTATATGTACTTGTCCTCGTAGATCTCCAGGGGATAATATTGTCCCTTTATGGCATCTTGGAAATAATTCCAAGTGGGTGCGACCGAGAACAGAGAGGGTTCCTCCTCATCCTTTCTCTCACAGTAGGTTCCCACTAGTCCTTGACATGGGGGGTGGCTTTGAGTAGTGAAAAATTAGTAATATTTTCTCGGAGGAAAAAGTCATGAACCGAGAAATATCCTTCTAATAGATTCAACCATCTATCTATGACATCTGCATCTATTCAGCCATTAAATATGGGAATTCCAAAGTTTACTTGTACCTTAAAAGGGGTTGCACCTCTAGAGTGGTTGCTAGATGCAGATGCGCCGCTGGTGGGAAGTCGTTGAAGGATCTGGGCAAATTTAACCATCACCACGTTCCTTTGTTTTTCAAGGGCCTCCTCGAGAAACATTTTGATAGGATATTTTGTGACCTCGTCTTTCTTTTCATCCCCCCATGGGTGGCCATTAATATTTGCGAGGCTGTTCTTCCAAAGCTTCAACCAGATCGAGCCCTAACTCTTTATACCTCGCCCTCGTTGGGGACATACAAATAAGGACCGAGAAAGAGCAGATTGCTCTGATACCACTGATCAAATTACAAAGGTGAACCTGTATCAGATCCATGAGGAACTAGCTCAAGGTGTTCACCGCAAAGAATATTTATGGTCTCGTATTCATCAGATACATCAATGAGCCAATCATCTGATGATACATCATGGAATCAACCTTCTCAAATGAATCATCACTTAGAATCTTCTAGTTAGATTCCAAAGGTGTGGCCATATCCTTGTAGTCCAACATTCCAAATATCTTCATAATATCAACTGCATACTTCCCTTTCCCAAGGAAGATTCCATCTGCACTCTTCCAAACTTCCATGCCTAAAAGGCAGTGCATCATATCTAGGTATTTCATCTTGAACTTTGTAGCGAGTCTCCTCCTAGAATCTGTAATGAGTTCTTCATTACATGTTACAAACAAGTCATTGACATATAACAGGATCATCCCTGGTCTTCCGCCTTCAACCTTGAAGCAAAGGTTGGGATCCACTTTACTCTCAGTAAATCCTAGGGCCATTAGTAAGATGTCCATCCTATCGTACCATGTTGAACTTGAGGATATTCTACAGTCACTCCCTTTGAAGCTAAGCATCATTCTCCCTTTTCCTTTTGTACTCTATGTATTGAAATATTCTATACTGGAGTGACAAGTAGCTTCCTCTGCTACTAATATTCTATGTATCCATCTAGGGTCATTGGATACCAATATCATCTATCTTGAACTTTGTTGAAAAGTTCCTCTTACACCCATCTGTGAGCTTTTCGTCCTCTATAGGATTTCAGCTTCAACCTTGTAGCAAAGGTTAAGGTCTTCATCACTCTAGGTGATCTTTAAGCTCCTCATGTAACACTATGTGATATCCCATGGGTACCTTCTGAGATCGTACAAGGCCTTCTTTAATTTTCAGACATGATTCTTCCTATCATGTGTGTCGACTCCCAATGACTGCTCTACATACACTTCCTCCTCGATTACACCATTCAATAATGTTTTCTTGATATCCAACTGGTGCATCTCACATCTCATACTTGCACATATGGATCTAATGGAAGTGTACCTCACAATTGGTGCAAATGTCTCTTCGTAGTCTATCCCTTCTTTCCGTGAGAAGCCTCATGCTATGAATATTGCCTTGTATCTCTTGATGTCACCATGTGTTGCATTCTAGATCTCATAGATCCATATGGAAGACACTATAGACTTCCCTTTAAGTCTTAGAACTGCATCCTAGAAATCATTCCTCTTGATCAACTAGTACTCTTGATTATAGTCTCCTTCCCTTTCTTCTTGGATACTTCTTCATAGCTAGAAGGATTTGCATCAATGATGTCACTCAACTGTGTCACACAACTGGAGCGTGTTCGAGGCCTTTCACTTTCCTTGAATGTCTCTTCATACTTTTCTTTATCTTAGATGATATCTTGTGCCCAATATGGTCTTCACTTCTCGAGGTGGATCTACCTTTCTCTTTATCTTCTTCTAAAGCTCTTTCTTTTGTCACAGTGTCTCTGAACTGGGGAGCTTCATGTTCTTCTTTTGAATTGTCATTGCTTGTTCTTTAGAACGATCTACAAGTCAAGTTTAGTTGCATGATTAGAAACATCTCATGATTTCCAAATCATATTAATAATGACAAATATATGTCACATAAACATGCAACTATCTTATCCAATTCTACAACATTCATCCATATCTCATACACATACAATAGCTTCTAGATGCCTTCTACTCCAATGTTATTAAGAGTGTGTACTAATCCTAATATGTTAGCAAAGAGGTTTCAATCTAGATAAGTAGCAATGGAATGTTGTACATCATCATTGACTTCTTACCCATAATTTGCAATTCAATAGTATAAATGAAAACACTCAAACATACATCAACTAGATCTAAACAAGTGCAAAACCAAACAATATCATGAAATGACAATTGAATACTTATCTTTATTTGTTTGGTGGGTAGAATCCTTCTTAATCCTTATGTCCTTGCACGAATAAATGGAGTCTTCTGCTTCATCATCCTCTTCATCCAAATGCTGAGATGGATAAGAGGTTCTTCATATTCCTCATCACTTGAGGAATATTCTTTGAATCGTGAGAGATTGATATTTAGTTTCTCCCATCTTCTCTTCTCTTGTTATAATCTGAGCTTCTTCTTGTGTGCACTCTTCCTAGATTCTGCTCAAAGTAATCAACTTAATTTTGGAACACATTCCTTGAATGCATGAATCCCATGATCTTGGGAGGCCATTCAAGGTGGTTATAGAAATATCTTCTTCTTCTCTGATTACTTCATCACAACATCAAATACTGATCCAAGTACTTTTTTTTCAAGGATTAGGGAGATCCTATACTTTCATGCTCGAAATTTGTTAACTTCACCAAGCTTCTCATCAAGCTGGGTATGATGAGTCATTTTGAAATAGGAACCTCAAATGAAAATAACAAAGATTTAGATCTTATTGATTTGAGGTGTCCGACCTAGTTCCAGAGCTGGCTAACCTAGGGTTTGTCAGAGAAACCCTAATTTTCCAAACTTGGAATTTAAAACTTTTGATTGGTAAAAAATATGGGCCTCTTCAGAGAAAGCTATCCAATGTACTTCTTTTCTGAAAATAGTGGTGGGAAGATCCCAGAACAAGAAGCCCTAGTTTTTCAATTTCTTCTGCAGAAATGTCTGATATTGATTATGTTGTATCTCTAAAGTTTAGGATTCTTACAGTATGAAAATTTGCACTGTGTAGCCATATATGTATTCTTTACCACTATATAGGTTAGAGAAAAAATGGATTCTCCAAGTGGGACTTATGTTGAGTTTCCCAAGGTGACATTTTTTGGGGTTGTTCATCATACTGGACTTGTAAGGACTTCCAACTATCATTATTTCACATTCTGGGTATAAACATTGGACCACATAAACTAAAGTCCGTTCCCTACCTACAAAATCTTATGAAATTTCATTTGGACCTTCCTATCCTGAGATATAACAATTCTCCCTAGGTCACTTATTTATGACTGTATTCTAGAGGAGGCTAGAACCCTGATTGGGAGGAATCATATCTCCTAAAGTATAGTGAATATGAGGTTGAACCTTTTACATAAGGTGCAACAATATTCCATATTAGGTCTGTAAAAGTTTCAGCTTCTGAGCCTTCTCCAATCTCAGGATATAGAGAAAGTTATAATATTACTAAATTTAGTCTTCTAGGGTTTTCATAAATGAAACCCTAATTTCCATTAGGTGTCATTTTAGCTGTATTTTGGCTACACGTTGCATTCTTTCATATTGGATCTGATACCATGTTATTTTTTTTTAAGATCTAATTAGATTATCTATGATATTTATCTAAAAGAATAACAAGTACAACAAGATGCATAAGATATAAAAGATACATAAGACACAAATATTTTCACTTGGGAAACCATAAAGGAGAAAACCCCACAAACATCCTCATAATAGTAAGATGATAAAAAACAATAATAAGAAGTATTCATCAACAATCTATCTCTCCTCCTCTGATTGTATCTCTCTCTCTCATGCGGAATTGAGAGTGTGAGGTAGATATATCAATGAGGGATAGAACCTCCCTATTTATACCCTTTCAAGTCACTAACCAAACATAAGAATCAAGCCTTCATGTCTTCTCACATAGGGCCCACTTCTAATAGAGAGACTACTAGTACATATTACATGATGTTATACTAGGGAATATTGCCTCAACTTACAATGAGGGTTGTACCTCAAGGTCTAAACACAATTTAGACATCCCACAAAGGGGTAACACACATACCCAATGGGGGTACAAAAACATACAATGATAATATTCATCAAAATATCTTCCAAAGTTACAAATACATCAACATAGTTCTCTAAAGCCCTTACAAGCAATATTTCTCTAAAAAAAAATCTATATATGTGAAATGATCCACTCCACATAGGAGATATGTTAATCTCTAAGTAATTCCTTCAACAAGTAAGGATATAAGGTATTCATGTTTCCCAAGGAAGGTCCAATTATTCTCCTCCAAAGGATCCAAGACTTCATCAACCTTTCAAAACTATGTGCTCCTTTGGGTCCACTACACGTACATCCACATTCCCTTGACCCATGCTAGCATATGCTAAGTACAAATCTCCATGCTTGTGACCCAATTGTTACCATGCCATTAAGGATAAACATGCTCCTCCATAATACCAATTTATCTTCCTCCAAATAAAAGTGTCCTCAAATAAAATAGCTCAACATCCATGTGGCCACGATGAAGAAATCACCAAGCCATCTAAATGTCTCCAATGATTTAAGGAAAAAATACACATAAGCATCTATACATGGTCTAGATATCTAAGAGTAAGCTACGTCCACATGTGCATGTCCATCATGAAACAACTAGAGGATCATCCATACACCATGAACCTTGCACCACTTGAATCACTCCCAAATATATTGATGTAAACACTTTCAAAGTAAATTTGCTAGATAAAAACATTCCCAACAATATGTTTTTGCAACTCTTTACTACATTCCTTGATTTCTTACATACAGTACAACAATCACAAATCAATTCTGTTCATTCTCCTAAAGTATCATTCATCCCGCTCTTGATTTTTTCTGTCCTCCATAATATGTGTTACTTCAAGCTCTCATCCTTTCCAACACCATCCATCACTAGACATAAGGCTTAAGGTTGTCATGACTAGTGGGTTTTATGGAAATAACTCTTTTTCCACCAATATTGTGTTTATCCAAGTGGGCATTTTACCAATTTCCTTAGAATCATTTCTTGAATTGTTCTTTGACACTCGAGTATGTCTTGTATATGCATCTCTATTGATAACTCTAAAATATATATTTTAAATATTTTGTTAACCCTAAAATCTATTACTCGTCTAATAAAATACACATTGATGTAGATCTATATTATTTTGTATAGTCCATTCATCTTTCTTCTCTTCTCTCTAATAATATTTGGGATTTTAATAAAGTCTATGCAACCATTGATACAGACTCATCAGAAACTAAACCTAAAATATCTTGTAAACCTCTTCACAAAACATTGTCTCCTTAAACTTGTTCACACTACATCCAAGCAACATGGATTCTTGTCTCAAAATTTATTCAATATCAAAATCAAATCAATCCCACACTTGAGACTTATACAACTTCCACTTCATTCTGCTAAGACTTTTCACTGGTGATATTGTCCCTAAATGAAATTAATTTTTGTCTCTAAAATGTAGATCAACAAAGATATCCAACAAAGTCCAACATTCTCAAACAATGTTATTAGTGCTCCCTCATATAAGGAAGTAAGATCAAATCAATGCCCTAAAAAAAATCAATTCTTGCAAAAGCAATATCCATAGCCATATAAAGAACATAATCAATCACTACTTAGGCACCTTCACCATAGAAACATTAACAACAAGCAAAGGTCTAACCCAAGGTGCATTGATAAGATGCAAGATAGATTGGGAACACAACTAGATCAAGACAAGACCTTACAATACAAATTATTCATTGTCATCCCATAATCATTCATATAGTGTCCTATCCTTAACCTTAATCCAAACATCCATTATAATGCATAAGGGCTCGTTCATCAATCATAAATGTTGAGTGAACAAGCATCACATGAATATCATCCATATATATCATAAAATAAAATAAAAAATTGAATAAGGAATCAATTTGCATCTAGCTCCAAACACTGGCAAGAAATGTACATCATAATTGATATACTATAATATTATAATATAGTTGCATCCTATAATGTCCCTTCCTAGAAGGACATTGAAAGTGTTGACCTTGTCAAGTGCATAGGGGTTAAAAACTGAATTAATTAAATTATTCCTAGGGAATTTTTAATTAATTAATACTATGGGGGCATGTAATAGATTAATGATTCCAATTTTGATTTTGTATGCAATTAATTATTATGAAAAATAATTAATGTGGAAATGAGTTGTAATTGTCCTAGGTGACAAGGAGGACGCATGGGTCCAAGTGGACCATGAGTTGGGATTAATAAATAGAAACCTAGAGCAAACCAAGAAAATGCTAAAAAGAACTCAAGTGAAAAGATATAAATTGCAACAAAAGAAATATGGACAAATACAAATTACTATGGATGGGCATTATATAATTGATTTAATCTAGAATAGTTGGTGATTTCTCCATGAAATATTCTTCTTGATCTTATCTAGACACATCTGCCTCTTTCTTCTTGTTATCATTGTATGCTTCATCATTCCAATCCTCATGGTGCACATTAACTCTTCATGTATTAAATTGGAAACACCCTACCATGTCATCATTCAAAATAAAGGGGGAAACAAACCATGACCATACCTATTAAGTCACCCTCGAGTCAACACTGGCCTGCTACTCTACTTGGATCTGCATTATGTTATATCTCCCGAAATATAAGGGCTAACAAATGAAATGAGGCACTATTCCTTGATTGTGTTTGATGATAATATTAAGACCATTGTTAGCACCACAATCAATCTTAACCCACACCATGACATGCAAGATGAACCTTAATTAATAGCAATACATCTTTGTAATAAGGTGCAAATTTTCCACCCACATTTATCATTATCAACTTGTATTTTTGCTTTAAGTTGGGCTAATACTTCACCATGTTGATTGAAGAAGTTTAATTGATAGTAATACAAAGTAATATTTTATTTCAAACTTGGATAGAGATGCCAAATGACAAGTAATGAGGAGAAATAGATGGAATTAATCCATAAATGATTTACATGGAAAAAGACAACGTTTTTATTTTTCTTTTTTCTTTTTTTCTTTTTCTTTTTCTTTTTATTTTTATCAGATGGAAAGATCCACGGGAAACCAGCAATACTTCCCCAGATTAGTGGATTGTAGAGGTGGTAAACCGCCGGCCATCCTCGCAGAAGGCCTAACCCCAAAGGACTCAAGGCTCAAACCCGTGACCTCTCCCCGAACCGAGAGAGTGTGCACAAGTCTTACCAAAGACAAAGATTATAAAAAGAATGGTATCATGCTATGATACATTATCTCTAAACAGAGTTCACTACTTGTTCATATCATAAGTGACTGATAATTCTATATTCATTTTATATACTATTTTAAAATACCCATAACAAAAGCTCATGATATGAACTTTTATGTGTAATATAATCCACTTGAATGACATGCTAATAAAAATGAAAAAGTTATATAACGTTAAGTAGACCAACTTGGTAAAATAAATAAGCAATAATTTATTTTATATACATTTTAATTGTTTTTTTACAATTCATTTACTTAAAAGCAATATAAAAATATTTTTTTAGATATTAAAAGAATACCGTTTTGGTTTTTAAAATTTTCATAGTTCAGGTATTCTCATGTCTACCACTTACAACAGAAATTAGAAGCAGAGGTATTTAAAAAATTTAATACATATAAAAAAACATATAATTTGTTATGCATTTTTAATCAAAATTATAAAAATGATATTTTTACTCAGTAAAATCACAATAACACAATAATTGTCTTAGAATTTTGCTAAAACCATCTACAAACCATCATAAAAAGATTGATACTTTCAAAACAGTCTAAATAAAACTTCCCCTAAAAAAATTATAACTTTCATTATGTTCAGCATTTTGAATTTTTCGTACCCATCCAAATCCAAATATAATGGCTCCTTTTAACAATGATAAACATTCCAACACCAAGCCAACCATTTGTTTTACTCCATCAAGAAAACGAGTTGAAAAATCCTCTGCCAAAATTCTTAAATTACATCTCTTTTATATTTTGATTTTTGAATTAAGAAAAAAAAACAAATCAAAACCAAATGTTATTAAGAAATCCAGAATTTTTTTTATATAGAATATGTGGGTACTCGGCTTTAGTACAAATGCTAGAACATTTGGGTAAATCTACAACGTAGAGAGAAAATCTCTTTGATATTACTGTGGTGATTATCATGTATTTTAATGAAGCAATTTTATTATTAAAAAATAATAATTATAAATTTAGCTGTTAAATATTTGAATAAATTAAATTTGTAAAATTTTTATAAAGAGTTTAGATAATTAAATAAATTAGAAAAAAATATTATTGAATTTTTTTATACATAATTTAAAACCATTAAAATGACAAATCTTTTTTTAAAACAACATTTAAAGTTAATTCATATTAAAATCTCTTTGATATTATTGTGGTGCTTATCATGTATTTTAATGAAGCAACTTTATTATTAAAAAAAATTAATTATAAATTAACAAATATGTGAACAAAAAAATTTGTAAAGATTTTATAAAGTTTTTGGATAATTAAATAAATTAGAAAAAATATTATTGAAATTTCTACACCTAATTTAAAACTATTAAAATGAAAAATCTTAATTAAAAACAACCTTTAAAGTTAATTCATATGCTAATTTTTCTCAAACCATTGTTACCATTTGTTATAAACAAAATATAAGGTAAATATACTCACATCTTTTTAGAACTATAATAAGGTCACATCTTTTTATAACTATAATAAGGATATGGTAGTTGAACCACGACTATTAACCATGATTTACATTAAAAGATTTAAACACATAAAAGTTTACATTTGGTTCTCTTTGGCTTCTTTGCAAATCCAAAATTAAGATAAGTATATATTAACAGATTGACCTATTTGCCCGACCATTTGCACCGACCGCCTGCAACATCCGATGTGACCGCTCACAGGAGCCAGGTTGTCCGATGGACAGCCAGCCAGATCATCCGATCGATGCAAATGATCGGTTAAGTATTTACTCCTATATTAACTCCAAAGTTTTTACAGAAACAATAATACTCCTAAATATATTGCAAGCAATAACAATAGTTAAAACCTGCGACGAGCAAGCCTAGACAAGAGGAATACTGTAAAATGAAAATATGATAAGATGGGCTCCATTTTCAAAGGCCTCTATTGAGCATGCTCTCCAGCCTTTTCATGGACATCAACCTCTCCATCTCCAGCTTCTTCCTCTGCCTCTCAATGAAGTTCTCTGCCTCTTTGTCTACACTTTCAGCCCCTGCTGGTTTAACATCCTCACTCACCTTAGCCTCCTCACTAACTTTACCTGAATCTGCTGTATGCTGTTCTCCAACTTTAGCAGAGGGCTGCACAGTGCTATGGCCATGAGAAAAACTATCGTTAATTTTCGCATGGCTATCGTTAGATTTCCAGCCACCAAAAAGCCATGAACAGCCTTTACAACATGAACCCTGGTCTGGTTGCTTCTCTGGATCATTGCTGTGTTGCTCATCAGTCTCGGAGAATCGAACCCCGGCTCTGGTTGCCATAACTGCTACCGAAATATAAATTTTCCTTCAAACGTATATAGTTGTCAATGCCTCGCTACAAATCTGGTGTGGACTTGCAGCGCTATATATAATCACAAGTCTGTTGGGCATAGCTTGCATGAGAAGCGCATGAAAACTTGCAGCACTATACTTTCTTATATCCCGCACTGTTTACACGTTTAGTACAGTACGTGTGTTTGATGACGATCCTCCTTACATGTCATCTGTAGAACTTTGTAGATTTTAAAGAAAAAGGGAAAGAAAAGCCAACCAATTCTCATAGCAGAAAATGAAAAGAAAAGAAAAGAAAAAGGGAAAGAAAATGAACTTCGTAGATTTTAAAGTAAAATGAAAAGAAAAAGGGAAAGAAAATGAACTTTGTAGGTTTTGTTCAATTCTGACTTTTATTTAAACTTTAAATGTGATTTCTTATACTCGAAGAAACATATGGTCCTCATAGCAGTTTCTATTCAATTTCCTCTTGCTTATATCTTAAGAAACATGCGAGTGTTTATTCAAATTCCTCTTTTTCCCAAATCTACTTTTATTTAAAAACATATAAACTTTTACTTAAAGTCATCTTTGATTCCTGCCAAGCTGGAAGCTTTTACTCCTGCCAAGCTGTAAAATTTTACTTAGATTCTTCTTTTATGCCTGCCATGGCAGCATATACATTGCGAGTTTCTTTTCAGATTCCTCTTATTTATAACCCCAAAAAAATTATTTTGTAAAAATATGTAATTCATGGCAGCATATACTTTTCTCTTATATAACAAGGAACATGCGAGTTTCTTTTCAAATTCCTCTTATTTATAAAAAAAATTATGTAATTTTTATTTTCTAAAAATATATAAATTTTTTATTTAATTAGTTTATTAATATATTTATTTTTAAAATTAAATCAATTTAAATTTATTTTAACTCTAGATTTATTATATATGTTTAAAAAAATTAAATTCTTTAAGGTGTAAATTTCTTTTCAAAATTCTAGGCTTTAAATACACATATT
The DNA here is from genome assembly GCA_001517045.1 of Pseudotsuga menziesii. Taxonomy (NCBI): domain Eukaryota; kingdom Viridiplantae; phylum Streptophyta; class Pinopsida; order Pinales; family Pinaceae; genus Pseudotsuga; species Pseudotsuga menziesii. The sequence goes on along the minus strand of LPNX010721527.1, from coordinate 112,003 downwards.
GAATGATCAAATTTATCACATATTCATTTTTCCCATTTTTAAGGAGTGATGAACACCACCTCTTTTTTCCATTTTTAAGGAGTGATTGACACCAACTCTTTTTTCCATTTTTGAGGAGTGATTGACACCACCTCTCTCATCCCTTTCTCAAATCATTACGTGAACACTTAAGAATGGTACAATGACAGCATTGATGCATGGAGGTTTATTGGATTGATAAGGGGCATGGAGAGATATACTAACCACTACTCCAAAGTGTGTTTGCTTTTCTAAGTGCAACTTAGAGGGATGTGGATGTATTCAAGGTTGGGAAGTGGGAATTGTATTGGATTATATGCCTCTACTTCAAATTTTCTGGCCATAGCTTCAAAATGTAGTTGGTCCAAGTACCAAAATATATGTGTATTAATCAATTTGGAAATGACACTTGGTGAGAAGTCTATGTTTTAGGTCATTACTTCATTTGTGGTGGTATAATGTAATGCTTCCCTTTTAAGGAAATTTAGAAAAACAACAATATATGATGACCATAAGGAATTATTAGAGGTACATGTACAACTTATTATAATATGATGTAAAAAGGTGAAAGATAGGAAATTGAATTAACTTCTAAAATATATAATTTTTGTTTATAAAAAAAATCATATCTCATAAAAAAAAACATGTTCTTTTAATAGTGGTATGCTTCTTTTCTCTAAATCATATTGTATATATTCATTCTTAAGGTGTTAGTTTAATACATAAATGACATAATTTCTTTAAACAAATTTGAAATGTATATATCACAATGAATTAGTTGGGTATAGCCCAAGTTGTTATGGGATGTAGTATTATCCTCCCAACCCACGTTCTACGACTTGAACCCCTATTCACATAGGCGATAAAAAGTTAAGGCTCATCTATTTTGCAATATATATATATATATACAAGTGTGTGTCATATGTGGACCATATTTAAAATCCTAGTGAAAAGAGAGTTAAAAAATGAGTTTGTTTTTGTTTATCCAAGTTCAATTCTAAGATAAAACCAAAGTATCCAATAGAATAGAAGAGAGAAGACAATCCACCTTCTTTTCTCTGAATTCACAAAAATGCACATGCATTATAGAAGCATGTGCAAGTTTTAGATGTATGCATATCACCAAAACATTGTTTTAAGGGAAAATACCACATTTTATTCACTTGGCATAATCAAGGCCCCTAAACCCATTTTATTTATGCAAAAAATCCCAATGACACTTTGAATACCACTTAGAGGCACCCCAGAAGCAAGGCATGTGTTGTTGTTAGAGATATTATTCATAACACTTGACACCTTGAAGGTTTAATTTCCTACGAAATGCCCTTTCTATCCTTTTCTACCATGATCTATACCGTAATAACCATCAATACTACCCAAAACCAATTAATGGTATACATACCCCACTTAAATGACAAAGACCCCATATAAATTTCCTATGTGGTGTTTCAATGCATCTTTCATGAAGCTTGAGCTTGAAAAGCTCTCCTAAATGAATAAGGCCCTTATTAACCTATGGTGTCCATTGTCAAGACCCAAACACCCATTCATCTCACTAGAAGCATCATGAATAAAATGTTTCTTACTAAAACACTCATAGTTAAAGGATCCCCAAGAGAGGGATTGTTTCATGGATTGCAAGTATTTTTCATGGCGATTCAACTCAAGAAGCATTATTTGGGTACAAGGTCCTTGTTTCCCTATAATGACATTGGTTAAACCTAAACACCCTTCCTTGGTTCACAAGTAACATAGTCATGGTGTACATTGTTGGATTTATGGTTATACTGAGAGGGCAGGGAACGAGGGAATCTATATAATGTACTTTCATTTATTTACTCATTCATCAAACAATTTATAAACATATGCTAGCTGAAGACATGGAACACATGATGTAACATGGAAACCCAATGGGGGAGAAAACAACGATAAATTTTATCTTCGTGAATCTTGAGTAGGCACCACCTACTATTACAATAATTGCAGGAACTGACCTGCCGTTACCAAGTTTGCAAGAACCAACCTGCTGGAGACACCAATCTCCTCAATTCGGCACCAACCTACTGGAGATACCAATCTCCTCAAGTGAGCACCAACTTGGAAATATGTAGGCACTAACCTACTAGAGACACCAATATCCTCAACTAAACACCAACTCAACAATATGTAGGCACCAACATACTGAAGAATCAGGTGCAAGAATGATGACATAATATTCTAAAAGTTAAATTCATAATCAGCTTCAATCTACTACATAGTCAGCCTCAGATATACATAGGATCAACTTTATCAAACTTTGCTCAGCTTCATCTTCTTCAACTCCTGTGCAATCTTCAATTTATGTGTAACTTCAACTTATATTCTTATAACATGTCATGTGTATGTTACTAGATATGATACTACATTGCTAGTTACTTCACTGTCTTTCTTCTACAGCAACTTACGCTTCACAAAACACATCTAACTTCTATACACCAATGAACCTTCATGTGTTGCACTACACAAAGCGACTCCAACAAGTCTTGTTCACCCAATTACTTTCCTGCACAATGAAAAACAACCTTGGCTTCTGTGTTGATGTACAACATAAAACTTACCTATTGCACTCTATTATGGTGTACTCTGCTCTATGCAAGACAATACTTACTATTGTCACACTACAACGTTATGTGCAAGATAGTCTTCACTATTGTTAGACTCTATTTTGTTGCACTTTTATCTACACAAGGAAATCTTCACAACTGTCACTCTACTTCGCTCTATGCAAAAAAATCTTCACTACTGTCACACTCTACTCTGTGCAATATAATCTTCACAACTGTCACACCCTACTTTACTATGCGTAAGCCAATATTCACTGCTATACTTTGTTCTGTTTCACTTTTCTCTATGCAATGAAATCTTCAATACTACCACACTTTGTTCTATAGCAATCTTCTATGAGCAAGGAAATCTTCACTAGTGCACAATATTCAAATTATGTGTTGTTCTTAACTTTTATAATTCATTCAAAGAAGAAACTACAAGAAAACATTTCTTCATATTCACAAGGCGGACCTTCTCTTCCTTAGAGAACCTTAAAAACACTGAGAAAAAATTTCAAGAGAGTGTCATTAGAAATACCTTTAAAACCTAGAAAACATCTTCAAATCCATCTTTAAGCCCTAGAAGACATTCCTCTTGTTAGTTGTGCAGCCTAATTATATTCTTGATTCGGAGATATTGTTGTTTAGCTTTATTTGTACCCTAGTTTTATATATTCTATAGGTGGACTGTAAACACCTCCCAATGGGGGGGTTTAGGGGTAGAGCCCCTGAAATAAATGTTTTAGCCATTGAAATGTGGCAAAAATTTCCTTGTAAAATGTTGTAATTTCATAGTCAATTTGAATCATTCATTAGATCTCATATATGAAGGTAGAAGCAATGTTACAGATTTTATCCCTAAAAGGAAACTGTCTTTTTGTATGAGGAATTATATTGCAAATGTGTAGTATTGTGAAAGATGATATTATGAGAGAATAAAGAGGAAGTTGAAAAATATGTGTTGTAGGTTGTATCCCTTCATTTTGTAGGACAATATAATAGAAATGGTTGGATATTTTTTGTGTGGACGTAGCCCATATTGGGTGAACCATGTTTATTGTGTTAAAGATATAACATCACGAGTCATTATCCAATCCAATCTTGTGTGCATCCAGGATTGGGACTCATGTGTTGAGGTAGGGAGCCTGAGTTGGACTAAAGAAATTGGAGTAGATTCTTGAGTTGGACTCAAGGATGACTAATCCTTCCGCATACATGTTATTCCTAATGTGTTGAGATGAATGATTTGATTTATAAAAGTGATGATGTTCTAAATTCTTGTTAGACAAGGCTCCAGACTTGTATCAAGTCAGATTCTCATGTGGACTTCCATTTATAGTATGTATCCATGGGGTGGACCTCTAGTTATAGAGGTAGTCAGATCCTCTTGTGGACCTCCCGTTATAGTAGGTACCCATGGGGTGGACCTCCAGTTATAGAGGTAAATGCTTTGCATGTTGAAGCATCGATGTTGTGTTATGTATTACTAAGCATCATCACTGATTGTTATTACGTCTCCTCTAGAAACTGGCCACATATAGAGTAAATTACTTTAGCATATGATCATTTGGTCTAGAGTAATATAATATAATCACAACATCTGACAAATCTTCATAGTATAATTTGATATGATAGATAATTAAAGTTAACACATATTGACCATGCAATAAAAGATAAGAGATAAAGATAATGCATAGAGAATAAAGAGAATTCAAATTGCTCATGAAAAGACTTCAAATGGACTTTATAAATATTATTAAAAGCTTCAGTTATATTAACAATGGATGCATCAGTTAATTAAAGGAGAACTCACAGTAGTCACTTCAGTAAATCAATCAACATGATTTCAGTTAAGAATAGTTAACTAAAATGTTAATAAAAATGAATTAGTTAACTAAAGTGTTTTGCATGATGACACTTTAGTTAAACTAAAATTTAAACATTGTAGTTAAACTCAAATATGACACTCAAGTTATGAAACTTGAGTTACAAATATTGCATGATGACACTTAAATTAGCATGTTAACCAAGTGATCCTACATACAGTTAAGAGGTTATTTCACTCTAAAGACAATTGATATTTATTTTATGTCAACGAAGAAAGGCATAGTGTATTATATGTTTTGCAGGTTGAAGAAACTAGGGCACAGCAATTATTCAAGAAGGCAATTTTCTATAGTTTGCATGGGAGGCTGATTCCCCATGCAATGATTTTATATTCCTTGCATGGTAGTGGTTTTGAAAATTTATTAATGTATTGAAATCGTTACAAAGTTCATCTGGTTGATCTCTCTTCTCTATTGCTTCACATCTACACTCGGTGTATTTATTATCTCTTAACATGCACCTGGGGTGTCGAAATAAATCTGCTATTGTAAAAGACATTCTATGCTATCTATCATAATTATACTCTGAATACTTCCTGGGATTTTTCATCCTCATATTTTTGGGGGTTTTCCCTAGGTTGCATCATGTGTTATGGCTGAATGTTTTATGTCTATGAATGGTTCATTGTTTCAAGTATTCAATGTTTCTGGACTTAAAGAAATAAATATCAAAGCTCAACATATTTGCACAAAATTCAACATGGTATCAGCTATTAGGGAATGAAGGAGCTAATATTTGGAAAGTTAACTTGATCCTATGTAGATCCTAATGAGTTGAGAACAATACTTGAAGACAATGGAATTAATATTAGTTCAACCGGAAGAGCGCCTTAAGGGCATTTCAAAATTCAACACTTGGAAGGCAAAGGTTCTGAGCATCCTGAAGGAACATGAATTAGATAGATACATATCTAATGTGGTGGAGGGCCTACATCCAATGAAGGGAGCATAATCTTCAAGAAGAACCAAGCTAAATTCAAATTGGTCATCTATGATTTGGTGAAGGACAACTTAATGTCCATGATTACTTCTTTGAATACCGCAAAGGAATGTTTTAATACATTGACAAACCTACATGACAAGAAGGCCACGAGTCAAGAGGGAAGGCTTGTGTATAGGTGAATAACTCCCAATTATATATAATAATATCCAAAGTGATCTATATCCTCCCCTGAAGTATAAGCTATGAAACCTCAAGATGGAGAAGGATGAGACATTGACCTCTTTCTTCACCAAGATCTCTTAGGGAAGAGATAAATTTGCTAGCATTGGATTAGTGATATATGAATATGATCTCCTTCAAAATACTATTAATTGATGGTATCCCATATTCACGAGAGACATTATTGGCTATGGTAAATGACTGAGAGATGCAAACTAACTTCAAGAGGTTGTGGCATGATTTCCTTCAAGAGGAAGGATGAATCTAGAGAAAGATTGTATGCACGAAAGAAGAAAACCTTGCTCTCACAACAAGGATGAAGAGAATATTGATAATTGTTCAAGTTTCAATAGAACTCTATCCATACAATTATTCTCCATAGTCTGCATGAGGCTTCCTTCACCCATTAAGAAACTCGCTACCTCATGCATGGATCCAAAATTTGCAAGTTAAGATGCAGTGAGGTTCCACCCATATGAACATCAAGACCTAGGGACTCCAGTAATCTATGTAAGGAAGTAGATATCAGGAGGGATTCCAAAAAACAATAAAAGATAAGTATTTCTATTTTGATATGCTCTTGTAAATCAGATCCAAATGTTTTTTAATATGTTTTATTATAGTTATATGCAATTTGTATTCCTAGAATGAGGAGGTATGTTATGGTTAAACATGATGAGCATATGTTATAGATTTATTTTATTAGGAAATAGTAAAACTCATGTAGTACATGATTATGATCGAATAAGTAGCATATAGAACTGCATAACAATCACAAGATATGGATGAGGTTGTGTTAAAACATTAGTTAAAATGTTTACATAATTGTGTGACCTATTTGTCATCACATTGAGATAACTGGATTATGAAAGGTTGATAATAACTTGAATAAAATTGGATTATTGGGAAATACCATATGCTATGACCTACAAACAAAGAATGACAACTATTTAATGTGGAATCATTCCGATGGTAGATCTTAAAAGAGAAGAGGACAAAAGACGGAGCCATCCAAAAACAGGGGCAACCTTTTTGTTATAATGAATCATTCTAAGTTAATCGAATATTTGTATGAGGTAAAAGTCAATAGGGATGTAACATTCCATGAAGAGGTTGCATTCAAATGATCGAAAGATATTCAGTATGATACAAATATGGAGGATATTGAGACTCCCATGTTGGAGGACCCACATTCTAGTTCTCCTCGTTTAGAGGGATAATCCATAAGTGTTCTCAGATTTACTAAATTCACAAAGAACCATCATAACTAGTTTATGAACCTCCTGCTAAGAAGAGATTTGCATGGTGTTCATATACAGAAAGAAGAAGATTACAACATTCGAGAATCTTGGCATGAAAATACACAGTAGAGATCCTAAATATATTTAGGACGATGGGTTATAAGTCCATAGCCACACATAGTGACGAATCTGAAGTTGAATATTCTTCATATTTGGAGGATATCACAGTCAATTGAGTAGATCCTAGATGTACCTAGTTAGCACCAAGTTGGATATATGCTTTGTAGTCAATACATAGACATATTAGCATTTTTTGAGGTACCTACATGGTACATTTAAATATGGAATCAGATATGTCTCGGACATGTTATATCCGAGGCATGGTATAGAAAGGAACAGTGCATCTCCAGTACATATCCATGGATAAGCAGATTGCCAATCTACTTACTAAGCCTCTGTCCAAAGTAAAGTTGAGTACTTCCTGGAAAAGATTGGTGTAGTACATAATGACTCCTCTAGTTGATATGGACTATTGATGTTTCTCCATAGGTAGCAAGAGAAACATAAAATTATCACCAGTAAGTCATGTGGGACATGACTCAAGAGTTCTCCTCACTAGTAAGCCATACAGTGGTACATGGTGTTAAGCCATACCGAAATATATGGATCATATTAGCTATGTAGTGGTAAATGGCTCAATTAAGCCATGCAGTAAATAAACCAATAAGTTATACATGTCTCAAATTAGTCATGCAGGGATACTTGACTCAGATTCCATTTAGTCAAGGTACATGAATTAGCCAGGGGTTGTTGTATCTCATGTGGAGTGCACTCACCTAAGCAGAGCTATAGTAAATACCTCAAATGACTATCAAAGAATGGTCAAGGTATATGATACTATTAGTGACTATTAGATACTTGAGTGAGTTATATTCAAGACTGTTGAGGAGAAGTCAAACCTATTGGAGAAGTCAAATATCCATATAGTTGGCTATTGGGGTATCATAAATAGAAAAAGAAAATGAAACCACTTTGAAAGTAGTCACGCCTTGGAGAACATCATAGAGAATGGAAATATCACAGAGAATTTCTCTAGACTGTAGAATATTCTAGAAGATAACAAGCACAAAGCAAGTGCTGAATATTAACAAATGGAAGGTGAGATTTTCTTTTTGCAAGAAAATTACACATTTAATGTGTTGCAAGAGTTTGGTTCAATGGGTTGAAAATCCATGATTTTTAGTTTAGGGAAACTACATAAGTTTGAATAGACAGCTTATAGGTTCCTTAATGTATTTAATACATAGTATACCTATTATATATGTTGTGAGTTAGATCATGTATGAGATTACACATAGACATTAAGCATGTTCTTAGGTACCTTCGAGATACTATTTCTTATGGACTTAGTTTTGTTGCTAGTGGTGAGGTAAAGTTGCTTAGTAATGCCAAATCCATTTAGTATGGTAGTACTGCAATTAGTAATATAGAAGCAAAGTGTATTGCAATTAGTACTACAAAAGAAAATTGTAATGTGGCTAGTACTATAGAAGCAAAGTGCATTTCAGCTAGTACTAAAGAAGCAAAGTATATTGTACTACCTACCAAGAAGTAGTGTGGATAAGGAAGCTACTTGATGGGTTGTTTAGGGACAAGATCATGAGAATTGATTCATAGTAGGATATAGGACGCAATGATATTCTCACAATTCAATATTACACACAAATTATGCATAAAACAACAAAAAGAGTGAAAATAACATACACAAATGTAGTCAATAACTGATATTATTATGCCTAACCAACATGTAAATATGTATGAACCATTTTTATATTACATTAGGTAGAAATCATGAGGCCTTGGAGGCCATATGGATGCACACAAGTGGAAAACCATGATTTGATCCTCAAAACCCCCTAGGTGGACCAATCAGCTTCCTAATCATCCCAAACGGTCATGAATGCTAGTGTGAACTTGGATGAGGCATGTTGGATCATGAATGGAGGCATTATAGGAGTGGGTGAGAACATGAGTGAGTTTGAATGGCTCTAGGAGGAAATAAATGCCTAAGGAAGACCAAAAACCACCACAAACATGCACTAGCGCCTAAGGTCAACCATATTCCCTGAATCTAGGGATAAGGGAGCACACCAAGGTTGTTTTGTCATCAAATAGGGTTCTAGTATGTTAGAATAATCAAGCAAGAATGTCTCAACTATCAAAATCATCAACCAGGAGTGCCTCAACTATTAGTAAATGATCAATATATCCTAAGTCTGGACCATAGAACATAACATAGAAGCTAAGGAAATGTACCTAGGTGTATTATTGCTCTAACACCCCCCATTAATCCTAAATTAGTACAACTTAACCAAAATATTATTTAGGCCTTGGAAACTAAGGCTCAAGTCACCTCATACAGCAAAAAAAATTATTTGTCCATAAAAAACAAGGTAAGGAGAAAAACCACATGGGAACAAAACCTCCCCTCTAAAATGGACATAGAGCAAAATATGAAAGTGAGTATCATCCCTCACCATGTGTCACCCACTCCAAGAAGGGATATTAGATAGGTGAATGTATTATCGAATATATTTTAGTATAATGCTTACGTGAAATTATTTTCAATATTGCAAGAATACAATCAATCTTTGACTTCTTTCTTGTATTCTCTGTTGAATATTAAGTAGCTTTTTTCCATTGTCCTAATGTTTTATTTGCATGTGATGTGAAATCCGTAGATTCATACTGCTATATCTTTGAATCAATGGGTTGTGCTTCAACTGTGTATCATGTGACACACACATTTTCTTGGGGTTTTAAGCTCATTATTTCTTTGTGTTAATGTGAAACAAATAAGAGGAAGAAGTCCATGGGACATGAATACCAAAATGTTCATTTTTCATATTGTATCGAGGAAATATCTAGAGATTCGAGGAAATCAGAGGGTGCAATGGAGATCTCTAAGTTTAAGCCACAATTTTGAGTTCCTAATACTTTGCTTTCCCACCTAGTAAGCATTGAAGCTCCTTTTAAACTTAACTTGATTGATTATTGTTTGGAACCTCAAGTGATATATATGCCATGTTGCTGGATATTTGATAGTCACAACTTAGAGTCATTATGTCTTGATGATATGGCTCAAAATATGCCTGTAACATTCTAAGTATTACCATGTCTAAGTTTTGTATGGAGCACGTTTCAAGTCCTTGGATGTAAGGTTTCCCTGGTTGGGGATCTTGGCTCCTGTTGATAAGTCATGGATAAGTATTTGTGAAGAATACTTTGGTGGCAAGAACCAATGCTTTATCAAAGTGAAGGAACATGTATGGTTTGAAAAGGGTTCTTGCTTCTTCTTAGGCATCCATTGCACCTATTTTTAATATGACTAAAATGGGAATGACTTTAAAGTCTCTGTTTTGAACTAGTTTGTAGGATTTACACAAATGTGTAAATGCAGAATTATTGGTACCTCTAATAAAATCGAGTGAATATATCATAAGGGTCCACATTCCCATATGACTAGTCATTCATAGGATGAAGTATTAAAGGCTACTTGCTCTGACAATGATAGGAGAAAAACTCTATCGTATCTAGGGTATTTCTCCTTATTCTTTAGTTACATAAATTATACGTGTAATCATAGCTTTTAGTCGGTTATGCCTAGTAGCAATGTAGGTCATAAATTGGCAGGGTCAATAATTCATGATAGCTAGGAAAGTTTCCATAAATGTGTGAATTCATATGAGCTACTTTCTACAAAATAGACAATTTTTTACAGAAATATATTGTCTCCATATGTTTTCTTGTAGCCACCTACAAAAAAACACATAAGATAATTGGCATAACTGCAAAGTTTGTAACTAGTGAACATGGAGAGCAGACAAAATTATTCTGAGGGTGAATTCAGGAAGTAATCAATTTTTTGGGTTCCTAATGCTTGATCAACATCTTGATGTATTATTTAGGTGATAATAAAGCTAATAGGAAACATGTTGAGAAGACCAATGTTCAAGGAGAGGGCCTCTCTTTTCTTAGATCAGTGTATGGTAACAAAGATCATAGTAACAAGATTCGAGTACGAATTAAAAAATGATACTGAAAAAATATGTAACAATAAAATCAAGTACCACTAAAATATGAGAGTAGACATATTAAAAATACAAAATCATACAATTTTATTTCAAAAAAAATTATACATAATCATTTCAATTTTTAACATATTATTCATTATTCATTAAAAACAACTTAAAACATTTATAAGATTTGAAACATGACATATATATAGGATGACATCATTCCCATTCTCTTACTAGTCCTAAGACAATTACCATGTAAGACACCTGAGTTTAACACGTAAGTCTTTGAGCAAGCATTTCAGTAGGCTAAGGGGTTCTGAAGAGATAACAAGTCTTTGGTCATCAATGGCATGGATGGATGAAATGGAAAACCTTTTATTTGCATTTTGGTTAGCCATATATGTAAAAAATGACAACATGGCATGTGAAATTGAATTGGTTAGTTGTATCTCATATTCTCTTAAGATGTGGATTTTCTATTTTAATGAATATTGTTGATTTCGCTGATGTTGACTCTGTTTAGTTCCAGTCATCTCTTTGAAAATAATGAGTATAAGTCAACAATAGTTTTTTATTAGTAACCTAGGGAGCTACAATTAACGTGGTATAGAGACTTACGTGTTTCCAAAATTTGAACTCTCAAGGATGCTTTAACGTAGTATAAATACTTACAATTTTCCTTACTTTGAACTCTCATAGATGAGTTGTAAGAAGTTCATATTTTGATTTTCGTTGGTTTGCAAATTGATGTCCATAAACACAATTTTCTTTTGTTCGATGGAGGGATATTTATAATTATATTGCCTCTACTTAATTGAATATTTCCTTTATTGTTCAACTCTATGAGTTGCATGTATGTAAATAAATTAATCCATAGTGGGGTGGGTTTAATTTGATGACAACATTTCATTTTTTGAGCAGGAAAACAAAGATATAGCTTGAGGTTTAAAAACTTTAAATATATACTCGTTTTCATGTACAGTGTCAGAAAAGAGGAATCAATCAATTACCATCCCTTGCCCTAACCTGAATCATAGACATAATGTCTACTTACTGTTAAGCTTGAAATTGAAGTTCACAAAGCAAAAAAAAGAAACAAAAAGAATCCCTTATCTAATTGCTTCACAAATTTAAGTAACACATAAATACAAAAAAAGAAACAAGAAGAATCCCTTATCTAATTGATTCACAAATTTAAGTAACACATAAATATATGTTGTGTCTCTTTCTTGAAATGTTTCTAGATTTAACACAATTTTTTTTTGTTTAAGGGAGGATATTTATAATTAATTGAAATATTTTTTTAACATTTTTTTTAAATAATTGTTGTTTATCACCATTTCATTAATTGTACAGTGTCTATACTATCTCAAATATTTTTTGTATTTTTCGTATGGTTCAAATTTCCATACATGAGGTATCAATACGGTCGAATCTTGCTACTATGCTGGAGATGACAAATATGAAGGAACAACTCAAGTCTCTATAGACTCAAAAGAGGGGGGTCCTCCATCCAAGTTTGTTCCATTGATAACACTATTTGGAACACAAATAACAATGTGTCTTAAGAGAAAGGAGAATCTTTAATAAGAAAGGAATTTCAAGAGGATATTTGTATCACTAAAAAACATACAACTCTAAAACATGATGATTTTATCATAAACCAGCCATCTATTTTAAATGGTTCTAGACATCCTGCTGGTGTCAGTTTAGGAACACATGCTTCACCTTCACATGAATTGGTGAGAAATGATACACAATCAGTTTAGACATCAGGAAATCAAGTTCTTGAGGAAAGTGCACCAATATTGGAACCACCACCATTATTAAAGTGTGTAGTAGAAAAGATGGTTGAATTTATTACAAGAAATGGAAAGGAATTTGAAGTCATTATTGACAATCAAGATAGAGTGAACATATCATTACCATTTCTTTTGTCGATTATCTCAAATTCCTTCAGGGAATAGAACAAGTATGAATTCACATATAATTATTACATTGAATTTCTACTTTTTTGAGATCAAAACAACTATTTTTTGTTCTTGACACAATTACTTTTTGAGAATAACAAAACAAGCATTGGTTACACTTTCACTAAGGATTCACTGTGGCTATGATAACATAAGAATAATAGAAACATTTGTCAACTTTTTGGCATTAATAATTCTAGATGGCTCAATATGAAGAACCTTAAAAGGTAGATCCAAGCATAGTAAAGAAGTTTCCAAGTGAAAATCTACTTTACTCCAGGGAATTAGCAGTGTTGGATGAATTATAAAATGACAATAAGTCATAGATTCTTCTGGTAATTATCAATGATCTTGTATGCAACTTGCACCATGTATTCATTATATTTGTATTTTTTTCGGGCGGGGGCGGAGGGGGGGGTTGGGTAGAGCAAACAAACCATTTAGATTCATGAATGAAATTTCATCGTGACTCTAAAAAGAAAAATAAAAAATAAAAAATAACATTCAACCCAATATTTATCCTTTTGATCTTTGGTTGTGATTGTCAAAAGGAAAAATAATTTGTTGAGATTATATTAATTTTTAGATCACTTGCTAAAATGGCCATAAACAATTGTTCTCTCATATTCATTCCTGAGTAGTGTAAGTCACCAACAATCAACACAAAAGGAAGCCCTGTAGCCATGTGACATGAGTTCAATTCTCGGGAAGAGAAACTATTATCTGCCAGTGTCTTGCTTTTCCCCTATGGATTTAATCCACAATTTTTTTATGGATAGTGTAAACTCAAATTAATTACGCTCTATCAAGAAAAAATGCCATACATGGAATCGTTTACACATAGCACCCAGATCTATGAAGAGCTGAAAATTTTCGATTCCAACAAGAAACACAATTTTGGCTAGCGTTTGAATAATTCTTACATTGCTTCCAATGTAGGAAAACAATATAAATCACATCTACTGAAAAAACATCAATAACCTTGCTTGCATGAACCTAGACTAGATACTAAAAAATACATTCCAATCTCCAAGAAAATGCAGAAGATTGATCCCAAATAAAATGTAGAATATTGATTTGAGACTTTTCAGCAAAAAGGAAATACAAATCCTCAACCTGAAGCCAAATTAAGGGGTATAACCACAAAGACATTAACCATGACGCCCAAAAACCCTAAATTAAATTTAAAATGCATCAACTCGGTAAGGTTCAAACATCTGAGGCAATTCCATGTGCCATATTCTTCTCAAATTATAGATCATAAGGATTAGTCTTAAATGTAAGATGGAACTTTATTGAAACCCATAGTTATTCTGGTTGACGGGATTTTTTTGGTTTGAACCAATTGATCCCGATGTAAATTCCCAGAACATTAATTTTCTAGAGTTTCTCTAGATCATAATCGTAGGGATTTAAATCAATGAATGGGCGATGCTCTCCAATTAGTATGAAAAATACGAATAAAATAATTTCAAATCCTTACCTCGGTGTTTAGATACTGAAAGGAACTGCATTATTTCCCCTCCTTGTTGACATCCACAAATTCATCAAACCTTGGATGCATTACAACATCCTAAAAGAAGATGGAAAACAAATCCTTTCTTCATGAACAACTATGCATCCAAATATTAAATGTATACCAGACGTAGAGATGAATGAGATGACAATGAAAGAATTGTAATTCTAATTTCAGAATATGCTCTTAGAGGGCTCTCGAAATGAAAAACCCTTGTCTTCATAGTAAACTAGAGTAACTTTACACAAAACTCCCTTAATTTATTTTCCCTCCAATTTAGTTTCCCCATTTCTTCTTCTAGGGGTGAGTATTAGCATTAAAAATTTATTTAATAGATGTTCTTTTATTTAACGTTTTCACTTCGAGATTTAAGGGGAGCTTATACTTAAGGAAAGATGAATAGAGGATTATTATAGTGTTATATTTAAAGGATAGGAAAGGGATTTCAAAGGAGCACAAAGGGATTTAAAATGAAACTTCTTTTGGTTAGTAATAGATATTTTATTTAAATTTTGTTTCTGGAGGAAAAATAAAATAAATTCTATAGTTCCTCTTTCGGGTATTGTTAAGTTGACAAGGATAAGACTTGGGAAAAAGAATTCTTAAAAAAATTGAACTATAATGCATAAAAGGGGGAAATATTTTTCCTTTTGGAAAAAATAGGTCAAAAGTGATATTTGGAAGGAAGTAGGAGAATGCAGGGAATGTTATATTCTTTGCATGTAAGTGGACTGGTAAAGTGTATAGTCGATTGGTTTATTTGACTAGAGTTGGAGGACATAGATGGTGGAAGTCTGATAGATAAACCGATCAGAATAGTTTTTTGGTCAAAGGAAAACAACTAGTTGATGGGAAGTTCGTAGAACGATTAAAAGGATCAACTAGAAATCAACCAAAGTTGACCCAATCAAGTTGACTATAATAGAATAACTAAAAGTGGTTATGAAGTTATGGATTATCATTAATGAGCAGTTGGTTGTATTACATATATAAATAATATATAATGGCTATGCATAATATACAAGGCGTGTGAGTGAAAAGTAGTGTATAACATGATCATGTAATGAAGTGTGACTTTTGGTATCGAAAGTTTGTTGATCTAATTGTAACTTCGGAATGTATTCACTTGTATATTTTATGTATTGTACCTCGATGTTTATTCCGAGAAGCATCTGTAATGTAATTGACTCATGTCATATCCCAATGTTCCTATCGATAGATTCAATAATGTAAACAAGTCATGTAAAGTCTTTATGGGTAAACCTCTTATTGATCAAGGGTTAAGGTCCCCGCAGTTGTGGGCCCCTAGGGTTATTAGACTATCCTAGAGAAGTCAACCCTAGGTGAGTTATTTTAATTTGAGGCAATAGTCCCCACCATTGTGTTAAGGTTAACCCTCCTTGTTGATCGGAGGGGAAAAGTCCCCACAAGTTGTGGGGCACTAGGGTTATTAGACTCTCTTAGAGATGTCGGCCCTAGTAAGTAATTGTTAAGTGGGGCTGATATGTTGAAGTGGACATCAAGTGAATGAAAGAATATAAATAGAGAGTGAGCCTCTCTATTTATCACACACAAACTCATTCACTGGGGCACATGAGTGAGACAAGAGAAGCTCTCTCAAGTGTGAGAGAGAGAACAAGCTGTGGAGATCATCTTTTTTGTTTTCAGGTTTAACTACTGCTATTGGTGCTCATTCTATCTCTAAGGGAGTTGTGGGGTTTTCTCCTTTATGGTTTCCCTGAGGAAAACACTTTGTGTCTCTTATCTCTTGTATTTATTGCTGTGCATGTTATTCTCTTAGATAAGATCCTAAGATGCTAGCTTGAATGATAAAAATATAACATGGTATTAGAGCTAACCTGAGAAGAAGACATTGTGTAGCTACAAAAGCTAGGGATTCTTACTTTTTGGGTCTTTCTCCACAATCCATCAGCAAAAGTATGCTAGGCTGACTCTCTATTAAAGGGCGCATCTTTTTGTTGAAGCAGAATTCGATTCTGAGCATTTTTAGTTTTTGGTGCAGGAAATTAGTGCTTTTTATAGAAGAGGAAATTTTGAGTGAGATCGACATAGGATTTCTATCCTCATCAAAATCAAAGTTTAGAGACCTGGGTCGATATTTTTGGTCGGGTGTAACTCTGGGAAAGTCAAACCCTAGTTTGAACCCAAGCTGGAAAAACCCTAAATACTAAAACTTATAATTTTTGGTACATTCGTTATATCTAGGTATTGGAGAAGGATCAGGAGCTAAAAATTTCACAGGATGTATAAAAAATCGTTATTTACACTGTTTCCAAAGTTCTGCTTCCGATTCGCTATATTCTAGGAGATATGATCCCTCTAAGTTAGGGTTCTAGCCTCTTCCAGGATTCATCCCTAAACAAGACACCTAGGGAGAATTTATATATCTTTGGCTACAAAGGTCCAAATTAAATTTGTGAAGTTGTTCTAGAAAGGGAACAGACTGTAATTTCTATGGTAGAAGTTTCAGACCCCAAATATGAAACAAGGACACGTGGAAGTCCGTACAATGTCGCTATGATGAACAGTCCTGAAATAGGTCACCTTGGGAAAACAATCATAAGTCCCAATTGGTGAAACCAGTTCTGATAAAACATGTGGTGTTGGAACAAGGACAGGCACAGATACCTTAGTGCAAAGTTTCATACAAACAGGAGAAGTAATTGTGGAGATATCAAAAAAACAGTATCAGGCATTTATGCAGAAGAAATTGGAAAACTAGGGCTTCCTATCCCGGGAACTTCCCTCCACTGTTTTCAGAAAAGGAGTACACTGGACAACTCAACTTGAAGAGTTCTATCTTTCTACCCAATCAGATATGAAAAATTCCAAGTTTTGAAAATTAGGGTTTCTCTAACAACCCTAGATCAGCCAGCTCTCGAACCAGGACGAACACCTCTAATCAGTAAGATATAATCTTTTGCTATTTTCATTTGAGGTTATCATTTCAAAGTGATCTATCACATTAGCTTGATGATAAGCTTGGTGAAGTTGAAAAATTCCAAGCATGGAAGTATAGGATCTCACTGGTCCTTGAAGGAAATGAATTGGACACCCACATAAGTAGAGAGGTTCTAGTTCCAGAGGGAGATGAGGCTAAAAGCCTTACACAAGAAGAATTTGGTCAAGGCCAAGAAGATCATTGTTGATTCAATCATAGATCACCTTGTACCACAAGTTTCTTCCCTAAATACATCAAAAGAGATGTTTGATTCCTTGACCAAGCTATTTGAAGGGAAGAACATAAATCAGAAGATGACCTTAAGAAACCAGTTGAAGAATGTGAAGATCCAGAATGCAAAGACCATATAGTCATACTTTACACGGGTCTCTCAAATCAAAGAACACCTTGTAGCAGTAGAAGAAGAAGTGGAGAATGCAAAAGTAGTGATATCCACCTTGAATGACATCCCAGGATCATGGGATTCATTCATGTGAGGAATGTGTGTCAGAAGGAAGTGATTACTTTCAGCAGACTTTGGGAAGAAGAAGAAGCTCGACTCATAATAAGAGAAGAGAATATGGGAGCAACTGAAGATCAAGCTCTCACCATACAAAGAAGACCCCTCAAGCGATGAGGAATATGAAGGACTCAAATCTTGAAGAACCTCTTATCCATATTAGCATTTGGATAAGAAACGATGCTATTATGAATGAAGAAGATGATAAAGCTGAAGGCTTAAGAAGGAGTCTACCCACGAAATAAATGAAGATAAGTATTCAATTGTCATTTCATGATATTGTTTTGTTATGCATTTGTTTATATTCAGTTGATGTATTATGCATGATAGAATGTTTTCATTAATGACAGTATACTACTAATATGCATGTGATGGGTAAGTAGCTCATGGTGCTATACAACTCTCCATTGCTACTTATCTAGAGTGAAACCTCTTTACTGACATATTAGATTAGTGCACAATCTCAATGTTGTCCCGGTGGAGATGGAAGGCATCTAGAAACGTTTCCATGAGATATGGATGAATGTTGTATTGGCTAAAATAGTTGCATGATCATATAGTTATGCATAAGAATTTGCCATTATGAATATTCCTTATGAAATGTTTCTAACCATACAACTAATGCATTTGACTTGTAGGAAAGACCGTGTACATAATCACCTAAAAGAAAAGAAGGATGAGGCTTGTTCCAAAGAACAAGTGATGACAAATAAAGAATAATATGACTAATGCAGTGACATCATTGATGCAGAACCTTCCAGCTATGAAGAAGTAACCAAGAAGAAAGGGAAGACTAGTTCAAGAAGAATGATGTCTAGGATGCAGTATCGATACATGAAGGGAAGTTCGTAGTTCCATCATGTAGTAGATGGAAACATCATGGGATACAAGGAAAGATTTGTAGCATGAGGCTTCTCACAAAAAGAGTGCATAGAGTATGAAAGACAGAGGGAGTATGATGCTTCACTTCAGAGGGAGTGACTACAAAAGATCCCTAGGTTTGACATGCTACGATAGGATGGATAGCTTACTGGTAGGCTCTAGGATTTACTGAGAGTAAAGAGGATTCCAAACTTTTCCTTGAGGTTGAAGGTGGAATACCAGTGATGCTCCTGTTATATGTCGATGACTTGTTCCTGACACAAGTTGCAAGAAGGAGACTTGCTGCCAAGTTCGAGATGAAGGACTTGGATATGATGCACTACTTTCTAAGCATGGAGGTGTGGCAGAATCTCCCTGGGACAAGGGAAGTATGCAGTAGAGATCCTGAAGAGGTTCAGGATGATGAACTGCAATGCCATGACCACACCTATGGCATCAAACCTGAAGCTACTGAGTGTTGCTTCATCAGAGTCAGTTGATGACATGATGCCTCATCAGATGATTGGGTCCTTGATGCACCTGATGAATACGAGACCATATATTTTCTTTGTTGTGAACACCTTGAGCCAATTCCTAACATATCCGAGACATGTTCACTTGATTGCTGCAAAGCATATTATGAGGTACCTGAAGGGTACAGTTGATTGTGGGCTCAAGTATGAGGCGAATCAAAAGATTAACCTAGAAGGTTATGTTGATTCAGATTGGGGAGGAAGTGGCATCGATAGGAAGAGCACTTCAGGGTGTTGCTTCAGTATGGGATCAGGTGTGATCTCTTAGTTTAGCAGGAAGCAGTCATGTGTGGCACTGAGTACAGCCGAAGAAGAGTATGTTGCAGCTTGTTCAACTAGTTGTGAGGCAGTATGGCTAAGGAAGCTACTGTCTGATTTATTTGATCTCTAGTTGGATGCTACTTGTATATATTGCGACAACCAGAGTTGTGTGAATTTGTCGAAGAAACTGGTGTTCCGTGACAAGTCAAAGCACATCGAGATCAAATATCACTATATCAAGGTAATGGTGCAGAGAGGAGCAGTGAAGCTCTAGTATGTTGCAACGGATGAACAGATAGCTGATGTGTTGACGAAACCATTAGCTAGAGTGAAGTTTGAGTACTTCAAGGAGAAGCTTGGTGTTCTCTGGATCGAGGTTCCCTCCAAGGGGAAGTGATGCGTCCATGAGCCATTCTGACATGGTGAAAGCATTGGTTCTTTCCATGGTCAGATGTAAGGGCTGAGCCATTCTATCATGGTGAGGGTATTGGTTCCTTCCATGTCAGATGTGAGTGCTGATCCATTCTGATGTGACTGTAGGATTGGTTCCTACATGATCAGATATAAGTGATGAATGTCATTCTCTGAATGGAGGCACCTGGTTAGTTACCAGGAATACTCAGTCTAGGGCTGAGGGCCATTCTGATATGACTATGGCATGTGTTCTCACATGATCAGATATAAGTGCAGGGCCATTCTGATGTGATTGAGGGATGTGTTCCTACTTGATCAAATATAAGGGATGATGTCATTCTCTAGGAGAATGGAGGCACCTGGTTAGTTACCAGGAATTCTCAACTTGGGGTTGAGAGCCCTTTTGACATGTAGGATGGATTGGTTCCTCGCATGGTCGAATGTAAGTGCAGATCCCTTTCAACATGTAGGATGGATTGGTTCCTCACATGGTCAAATTTAAGTGTAGAGCCCTTTTGACATGTAGGCTAGATTGGTTCCTCGCATGGTCAAATGTAAGTGAAGAGCCCTTTCGACATGTAGGCTGGATTGGTTCCTCACATGGTTGAATGCAAGTGCAGAGCCCTTTTGACATGTAGGCGGGATTGGTTCCTCACATGGTCAAATATAAGTGCTGAGCCTTTCCTTGGATTGTGGATGGTGTGCCCTGCTATGCCAGAGGATATAAGTGTTGTGCCTTTCCTTGGATAGTGGATGGTGTGACTTGCTATGCTAGAGGATATAAGTGTTGTGCCTTCCTATGGATAGTAGATGATGTGTCCTACTATTCTAGTAGATGTAAGTGCTCAGCCTTTCCATGGATGATAGATGGTGTTTCCTATCATGCCAGTAGATGTGAGTGCTGGGCCTTTCTGACATAGATGACTGGATTGGTCCTCTCATGGTCAAATGTGAGTGTTGGGCGTGCCTTTTTGACATATATGTTGGATGTGCTACTCGCATGGTCAGATGTAAGTGTTGGGCGGTCCATTCTGACTTAGGGTCAGATATAAGAGCTGGAGAAGACCTACACGGAGGCTAGGCCTACAACCAGCATGAAAAAGGGTTGGCTCTGTAGAACTTCCTGTGATGAGAAGAATGAAGAGATAGCACCATTTGATTGAGATAGCGGAAGCAGTGATGATGATGATGATCTAGTTTTGATGATGATCTATACTTGATGATGATCCATTGATGCTCCAGACTTGATGAAGATGAATTGAAAATGAAGATGACTTGACAATGAAGAGACTTGAAGATGAAGATGACTTAAATACGAAGATGACTTGATGATGATCCAGATGATACAGAGAAGAATACTTGTGCTGATAAATTGTGTCGAGAGAATACCTTCCTAGTTAAGAGGGAGTGTTGATGTAATTGTAACTTCAGAATGTATTCACTTGTATATTTTATGTATTGTACCCCGATGTTTATTCCAAGAAGCATCTGTAATGTAATTGAGTCATGTTATATCCCAATGTTCATATCGGGAGATTCAATAATGTAAACAAGTCATGTAAAGTCATTGTGGGTAGCCCTCTTATTGATCAAGGGTTAAAGTCCCCGTAGTTGTGGGGCCCTAGGGTTATTAGACTATCCTAGAGAATTCGATCCTAGGTGAGTCATTTTAAGTCGAGGAAATAGTCCCCACCATTGCGTTAAGGTTAATCCTCCTTGTTGATCGGAGGGGAAAAGTCCCCACAAGTTGTGGGGCACTAGGGTTATTAGACTCTCCTAGAGATGTCGGCCCTAGTAAGTAATTGTTAAGTGGGGCCGACATGTTGAAGTAGACATCAAGTGAATGAAAGAATATAAATAGAGAGTGAGCCTCTCTATTTATCACACACACACTCACTCACTGGGGCGCATGAGTGAGACATGAGAAGCTCTCTCAAGTGTGAGAGAGAGAACAAGCTGTGGAGATCATATTTTCTATTTTCGGGTTTTATTGCTGCTATTGGTGCTCATTCTATCTCTGAGGAAGTTGCGGGGTTTTATCCTTTGTGGTTTCCCCGAGGAAAACTCTTTGTGTCTCTTGTCTCTTGTGTTTATTGCTATGCATTTTATTCTCTCAGATAAGATCCTAAGATAATGCTAGCTTGAATGATAAAAATCTAACAAAGTCATGGTTGTAAACACATTTTTTAGTGTTTGATTAATAGATGAGATATAATATCATTGGTTTGCTCATTTTCCCTAGGATAGGGGTTTCCATTGTAATTTTTGTGTTTAATGTTGATGTTTTTATGCCATTGTGTTATGCGAATGCATTTAACTATATGAGTCAATTTTAAAACCTATTGTAATTGATGTTAGAACCAATAGTGAGTTTATCTCACATGAATTTGAAGGATTTTGTGAGGTTCATGGAATAAAGAGACATTTTTAGCTGCAAGGATCCCATATCAGAATGGTGTGGTAGAAAGGAACAATCAAACAATACAATAGATGGATAGAACAATGTTGAATGGAGTTTAGATAACAAAAGGGTTTTAAAGAGAAGTGATCACCATCATAGTCTACATTCTAAATAAAGGGAAAATAAGAGTCAACATAAAAAACACTTTATGATTTATGGAAGGGTAGACCAACAACAATCAAATACTTCAAAGTTTTTGGAAGTAAGTGCTACATAAAAATAAAAGACGAGGACTTGGGAAAATTTGACTCCATAATTAATGAAGGTATATTTCTTTGTTATTCATCAAGAACAAATTCTTATTGATGTTACAATAATACATTGAGAAAAATCCTAGAGAGTTCCAATATGAGAGTGTAAAATGCATCGCATTAGAAGGTGAAAGAAATGTTTAAACATAAGATACAAGCTACAAAGAATAATAAGAAACAATAAGAAGGATAAGAAAATGAAGAAGAAGAAGAAACGAGACATTAAAATACAAAGACACAATCTATATTTTTCAAAAACAATAATTTAGAAAATCAAAATAGTTGGTGATAAAGATATGGGAGTGCAGACACAAACAAGATTATCAGATGGACTAGAACATGCAAAATTTTGTTTTCTATCTAAAATAGATCCTAAATCTTTGCATTTGATTTATTCCATGGAAGAAGAGATGAATCAAATTGAGAAGAATGAGACATGGGAACTTGTTCCAAGACCAAAAGATAATAATGTCATTGGCACCAAGTGGGGTTTTAGAAACAAGTTGAATGAATATGGAAACGTTATTAGAGGAAATTTCAACTCAAAATGGGCCTTTTAACTGTAATTCAAATTCCATGTCATCATGTGTTAGCAAATGAAATTGCTTTAAATTTGAAATACCATATAGGTCTTAAACACTTTTTTAATATAAATTTGGGGATAGGTATCATAAAAAAAGACTACTTTTTTTTTGTATTTTTTTCTTCATATCTCCTAGTGATTTTACTCAAATTTCGATCGAGAGAGCTTGTTGGATGTGGAATTAAATTCTGTATTCAACGAGTACCCACTTGACATACTTTTGACACACCCCACTAATTCCAAATCCAACGAGTACCCACTCGGCATACTTTTGACGGACCCCGCTACCCCAAAAACAAGAAATACCTAAAAAAACGTGATCACGGTTTTTTAGGTATTTCTTGTTTTTGGGGTAGTAGGATCCATCAAAAGTATGCCGAGTGGGTACTTGTTGGATGCAGAATTTAATTCCACATCCAATGAGATCTCCTGAGTAAAAACAAGGGGAGATATGCCGAAAGTACAAAAAAAAAAAGTAGTTTCTTCTTTTCTTCCTCCAAAATTAATAAATATTATTTTATTATTTTAACTATTATTTTATCAATTTTTTTTAGGAGGCCCATTTTGAGTTGAAATTTCCTCTAATGAATAATAAATAAAGCAATTTTGGTTTTTAAAGGATACGCTCACGTTAAATGTATTGATTTCAAGGAAACCTTTTCTTTGGCCACCAAACTTGAATCTATCATAATGTTTTTGACATTTTCATGCTTTAAGAACTTTAACGTCTATCAAAAGGATGTCAAGCCATAATTTCCAATGGAAATTTAGAGTAAGAATCATACATTGAAAAAGCATAAGGGTTTTTATTATAAAAAAATAAGGATCTCCTGTGCAAATTGAAGAAAGCGCTTTATGGACTAAAGTAAGCCCTTTGATCCTAGTAAAAGACTTAATAAATATTTACAACACTGAGGCTCCAAAAGATGAATTGTGGACAACAATCTATACATCAAGATGGAAAATAAAAACCACTTGATTATTGTAGTGTATGTAGATGACATTATTTTTTGAGGTAGCATAAATAAAATGTGCTAAGAGTTTGCAATAGAAATGCATAAAGAATTTGCAAAGTCTATTCTTGGTGAGTTGTCATTCTTTCTTGGTTTGTAGATTTATCAATCTAACAAAGGAATTTTCATTTAAAAAATAAAGCATATGAAGGAAATGTTGAAAAAAAATAGAATGGATTCCATTGTGCACCAATTAACGCACCTATAGACACATGTTGTAAATTGAGCAAAGATGATGAATCTCGAGAAGAAAATCAAACATTGTATAGGTCAATGATTTGCATCCTATTATATGTGATGGGATAAAGTCCATATATTATTAAAGCAATAGGATTGTTTCATGGTTTCAATATGCACCAAGAGAAACGCATGTGCAAGTAGTGAAATGAATATCCAAGTATCTAAAGGGAACTTTGGACTTCGACTTGTCCTACTCAAGAGGTGAAAATTTTAATCTAACAACATATACTGATGTGGACTCAGAAGGAAATGTTGATGATAGTAAATGTCCTAGTGGAGGGGAATTATTTTTTGGAAACAAAGTCTAGTGTCATGGTTGAGTAAGAAATAATGTTCAATTTCTCTATCCATACCAAAAACCGAGTATATAGCAACAACATCATGTTGCTCAGAAGTTATTTGGATGAAGAAGACATTGAAATATATCAAGGTAGAATATGATTATCTAATCTCAATACTTTTTGAAAACACAAGTGTAAAAAATATTTTAAAGAATCTTTTTATGTACTTGAAAATAAAGCATATTCCAATCAAGTATCACTTCTTAATAGAACATGTATCATAACGGAATACCAAGTTGGAATATATTGCCACCAAAGAATAGATTGTGGATATTTTCACAAAACCCCTTTCCAAAGAGATATTTGATTGTTTCAAACAACAATTGGGAGTAATATCCATATTATCTAGCCATTAAGTGCTTAAGGAGAAGCACATGTTCAAGGGGATCATCCATTTTCCATTGATATCTAAAAAGGAGTGTTGCATACAGGGGGAATATTGCAGAAAGGGGGAGAGTTGTAAACATGGGGAGAATTATTTCTATTCTTGGTGGATTATGT
Source organism: Pseudotsuga menziesii (assembly GCA_001517045.1). Lineage (NCBI taxonomy): Eukaryota > Viridiplantae > Streptophyta > Pinopsida > Pinales > Pinaceae > Pseudotsuga > Pseudotsuga menziesii. The sequence goes on along the minus strand of LPNX010721527.1, from coordinate 86,605 downwards.
ATTTCATCATAGGATTGTAATCGTTGACCATGGGGAGATTGTTGGAATTATTGTCATTGATGTCAAAGAATTAGTGTTGTTATTAATGTCATATTATGGCTTTCTGAATTCACACAACATTTCCAATATTGATTTATATATAGGTTTACAAGTACATTCAAAAAAAGGGCTGCACATGAAAATATCAAATGTGAAATGGTGGTTTAAAACCTGTGGGTTTGGAATCCCATGGTATCTTTCCATGATATTTGAAAAAATGAAATAAGAAAAAGGGAATTAATTAGTTTTTTAATGGGTGTCATGTATTTTTGAATGAACATGTCCTTTCAGGAAGGGTTGCAATAAAGTATAAAAATAGAAATAATTGAGAGAAATTGTGTGTGTGTGTGTGGTAATATTTAAAGAAGTGGATACAGAAAGATTGGATATCATTCCAAAAGGGGGGAGTTCTGAAATCAATTTGTGATCAATTCTTTTCTAGGATGTTTCAAACTGTGAAATTTTGAGGAAATGGAAGCAAGATCTTTAGGTACATTTGTTCAAAAATTCAAACGTTGGTTTTCTATACTTTTTGAGATATCCCCTATGGAATTTAGAGTTTTTTAATTCTCAAGAAATTGGTTTCAAACATGTCAGTTTGGAATTTCCACTATAACTTTTTTTAGGATGTTTCAGATAGTGAAATTTTGAGGTGATAGAAGTGATATCTTTGGGTACATGTGGTCAAATTTTAAGAATTTATTATACTATAATTTTTTATATATTCCATATGGAATTTATGGATTATGAATGGTCATGAAAGCAATTTTAAACAGGTTAACTTGGCATTTTCTCTATAAATTATTTTTTGGGACTTTTCATACTGTGAAATTTTAGAGATCTGAGGAGAGGTATAGAAGTAACCTAGGTATCTAAGGAGACATATTTAGGCACCTTAGGTAAAAAATTCATTATCAAATTTTTAAAATCGTATACGTGGAATGATGTACAATTTTTTTCTTGGGAAGAGGCCAAAAACAACTAGCTTTGGGAAAGTTACTGTTTGGAAATTCAATTTTTCGTAAAATCTAATGAAGGTATAAGTAGCAAGAAGATATAGTGAAGGTAATGTGAATTCTATAAGCCTAATAATAAGTTATATGTACTAAAGAATAAATTGCAACTTGAAGTTTGGTGCCACTAAAACAAAGAGATTGGTGTTCTTGATAAGTTGGTTCTCAGTGATGGGAATTGATGTCTCATGTGGATTGATTTCTATGAAAATATGTGAGAGTATATTGGTGCCTACTAGGGTTTGTACTACTAGTGGGGTGTTGGTTAAAATATGCACTATCTAATTCAACACTTAATTATCAACTCGGGAAGGTAGCTTGTGAGATGCAAACACTATATATGCAGAACTGAAGGCTTACACTACCCTAGCCTAATTGCAATAAAAGAAACCACTATTCTAGGAAAGCAATTCTTGGCCTAAAAACAACTAACTAATGGAAGAAAAAACACTCTAAGCAAACTATGAATCAATTCTATGAATTAGAAATCTATTCTATTTGTGCAAAATGAAATATCTATATAAGAATTTAATTGCAGCTGACTACTAAGGATCTAAACTGTGTAACTTGTAAACTAATTCCTTTGAATCATAAAACTATGATATTTCTATGAAAGAAAACTAACTACTTTGATTTATGTAATTTTAATATGATTAATTAACTATGAATTCACAAGAGCAAAGCAAAAACACTATTCCAAAGACCAAGCGTAAATAAATGCATTTCAAAACAATATACTAATCAAAGCAAACTAATCTTGTAGTTCAAGAAGGCCTAAGTAAACCTAAGCATATTCAAATGGATCGAAATGAACTTGGTTTGTAAACAAAAGAAAAACTAAATATTTGTTAATCTACCTCAAAAGCAAATCAAACTATGAACTAAATCATTCTAGGTAATTACGAGAAAGAAATATAATTAAACTATTCTTCAAAAAGCAAGTCTACACTGGATTAAAGATGGAATCAACAAGTTTTAGAAGAGTAACAAACTATGAAATTAGATATAAAGTATTAGCTATAGATCAAAGTACAACTAGAAAGGAAAACTAAGGCAAGCTAAAAGATGAGGAATAACTAAAAAATCAACGTGAAGCTTAAACAAAACATTATACCATTCAAAACAAGGTTCTAACTACATATGCAGGTATTGGCCAACTATAGAAAATAATACAGTTCGAAAACCTGAGAAATTAGACTCTAATTAAGCATAGAAACACAATAGAGAATATTAAAGGCTGAACAAAGGTCTGGATGACAGTTTGGACAACAGTTTGGATAGATAGTCTGAATGACAGTCTGGATTACAGAAAATGATATAACCTAAGGAAACGAGCAGACTAAATGATCTTGACACCATCTAGTTGATGCATATGACCCTACAATACGAGAAAAGTAGTAAATAAACTGTTAAAAAGTTAAAATAACAAAAATCCATCTTTACTAATCATTATCTAAGGAAAGAAACCATTTCTATTGCATAATAAAATAGAGCGGAAAGGTAAACTAATTTAATCTACAACTACAGGAAAATTAACAGAACTGAATTTGATTATAAACTAAGCTTGAAATACTGGAATAATTCAAATTTATCTGATTGCAAATGAAAAACTAAAACAAAAGTTGAAAGGAGGTATGAATGACCGGTCATTTAAATTTTGGAAATGTAAATTACATATAAACAACAGAAATTACAATTTATGAACAATGAACCATCACCTATAGGAAAACAAAATTATACACACTAGAAATCACAATTACTTATCTGCAAATGAAGAAAAATAACGAAATATACACAATGAAACCTCTGGTTGTTGAGGGGCCCTTCTCAACAATAAGGGGTTGTGTCTAACTTGGATCAGTCACCAACAGAGCACATAAACACTCATCAACAGCTGAAACAAAAAGTTTTTATTAAACTGAAGCAAAGTTTACAAAGAGTTTTTCTCCCCCCCTCTTCAAAACCAAAGGGGTATTTATATCATGATTACAAGGGAGAGTAGGTCGACCACCTCTTTCTAAAAATAGAGGTTCTTTACTGATGTAACAACAACCCATCAAAACAGGAACAAATTCAGAAAAACGACCAGCCACGTTTTGACGTTTTCTAGGCAAATCCGTTTCAATGAACCACACATTGCTCCTAAGTGGATTCGAATTTTGGAAAAATTCCCTACGAGGAACTAAATGGGCCTATTTTATACAAAACTCATGTACCATAATTTTCAGTTTCAACTCTATTTGCCCAAAAATAGAGCCTGAAACTATGTTGTCTATCAAAAACACATGGTCTGAATGGGAGTCCAGATGACCTGCAACATAAATTAGTTCACAAATACAGATTCTGAGTAGAATTTATGCTGGTTTGTTTCCCACATTGACGGTTGGGTGCTTGAGCTCTATTGGCTGAATCACCATCCATTTATGAGTTTGTTTCTTATATTGACCATTCTTTGTTAAACATTTTCTCCTTCACGCTTTATGTGATCTACCTTGCATGATATCACCGCGTGGTATGTTTTAAAATAAGGCACCTGCATACAATTAAAACATTCATATATATTAAAACTTAAGATGTGAGGGCTTTCCACCATATGGTTCGTGAATGTTAAAAGACTTATACTTATATAAAATGGTAATTTATTTAAGAATTAAGAATCCATTTTTATTCAACATGTTTGTATAAAAGCTTTGTTTAAAAATATTATTTTATGATTTAACTTTTTATTTATAAATAATAATTGCAATAATGCTTTTAGCTATAATTATTCATTTGGATAAGACAAAACCTTATTATCAACCTTATGATTTTAATTTGTGTATGCATGTATGACAGGTTTTAGTGAGGACAAAGGAGAAAAGATAGATCGATTTGCTAACAAAGTAAGTCAAGCTATTTAAATCAATAAGAAACATATTATCAAACCCAATGTAGAAATCGAGACTGGAAGAAGGGTTGAATGAAAGGTTAGATTTGCATTTAATACATTAAAAATAACATACTTAGGCTCACTTTACATTTACAAGATTTAATTAATAAAACAAAGTAAAATATAGCCTTATCGAACATAGATGTATTAAATTATGGTAGATAGGATGAGAAATCAATGTAAATAACATCATTATAGAAGACAGTCCAGAAGCCCAACACTCCCCCAGATCAAAGGTATGGCACGTCCTCATTCCATGAAGGAATCAAAAGTGGTCTTTCATTTATTCAAAAACTATGTTTGATCATCAATAGTTTATAGGCAATCTTTCAACAAAACTAAGCCAACTTTATTACCGCATGAAAACTAGAACTTAGAAAACAAATGTTATGTTATGAGATGACCAAAACGACTTCATATTATTTAAGATTTCTTAATATATACAATTCTGCCAACTAGTAATAATTCTCTCTTATGAAGATCATATAAACTGAGACTCTCTCCCCCCCAGACCAAAGGTGTGCCATGTCCTCGTGCCATGAATGAATTAAGACTGGGTTAAAATATAGATAGTCTGTAAAGCCTATAGAAAACCAGTAATCCCTGCTACTTCTCAAATGTTTATTATCATTCAAGTAATTATGGACAGAGTTTGCATTTCAAGTTCATTAGACTCCTAAGTGTATGGGTCCCACTTCTAGGATAGTGATATCCTAGGCATAGTATGAATTAGACAACAGGGTCTTAAGTGCAACTTACAAACATTCTCAAATGGAAGATTGATGGAGTTCATTTTCTTTAGATCAACCATGCATACCTTCCTCCAGTAGACCCACAACAACCTTTATTATCACAGATTCATTTTCATATTTTCTCTCTCTCTTTTTTTCTTTTTCTTTTTAGACTCTTTTTCTCTCTCTCTTTTATCCAGCTGTCCTCCCTAAGTAGATTCCCCTCTTTCAATTGGTCTTGTTCAGTACCCCATCGAGTTTACCTAGTCATACCACATGCTGGTACCCGTTTCCAGTGAGCCTATTTAGTACCCTAACGGCTCAACCTCTTAAACTCGTTTTCTATCAGAGGCTCTTATCCCAATGTTTTCACTCCCTATAGATATTCAACAAATCATTTTTCCTATAAAGGAGTGGTGGGGGAGAAACTCTGAAAACCATGTTACAGGGTGGGATGGTATATGGGTTGGAGGACATCTACTCTTCTCTTTTTTTATTATCATGGAACCAAAATAAAGGCTGCAAGAGGAATCTACTGAATCAAAGATACACATGATTGATAGATTTAGTGTAAAGTGGATGAAACCATAAGACAATGAGTGAAAGGTGTCTCTAGTCCCAAAATTCATCTGTTTCATATAGAGTTATAGTACTGTTCCCCACAAACTAGGAATTTCATTCACTCTTATGCTACCCTATAGTAAAGATGCTTAAATAACAGACTTTGATAATGAAGCTAGGATGTACGAATGACCTCTAGGTTTTAGATAGACTTCTGACTTATGGTAAATCCCCGTGGTATTTAAAATTGGTCTTGAGTGATTGTTATAGTTAGAAATATGCATGTATGAAAATAATTAATGATGTAAAATTGTTTTGGTTTAGTTATTAACATTATCTTCTTCTTAGTTCTTCTATTGAAAAAAAAAAGCAAAAAAAAAAAATGAAGTTGCATAAATATTTAAGCTAAACATGCAATGTTTTATTTATATACATATTTTCCTATCCTAAATAAAGAAAGAAAACATTTTTATTCACGTATAGGAGATTTTCCAATGAAACCAAGTGCGAAGCAAAATGAGAATTGTACCTTTATCCACATATGAAAATATTTTTGCAGTGAATACTTGAATGTGGAAGCTCAACCAACTTACTTTTATTTGCATCAATAGGTGTCAAATGAAGGAATGGTATTGTGGTCGAGTTACCTCCTGAAACCATATCTTGATGTCGTCTTGTTACTCACCTTCCTTCACTATGTCATACAGACCCTCTTCTTCTAGTTGTACACTTGTTTGAGCACATGACGGATCTATTATCAGGTATATCGAGAATTCTTTGATTTCAAGCTGCTCTACTTAGGATATAATCCACAATGTATCAACTTTTTTTGTAGTCTCACAAAGAACATATTTTTTGTAGTTCTTGGGATTTTGGTCCGTTTGTCATTTCAGGAGCAGTTGATAAGCTCTCAACTGCTATCAAGAGCTTCTATTCTTGAGAGGTAGAGATTGATATCCTGACTGTTACTAGGAGTTGAGAAAGTTTTCTCATACTAATGACCATCTTTGAATCCATTTGGTTGGTTGACGGGTCTTGCTTCACACAATGATTAGTCTCTGGGGTTCTTACAACACCCAAAAAATTTTATGTGTTTTTGAGAAACTATCTACTACTAAAACAAATTTATGATTTAAACACAACACACTAAAACACATACATGAAATTAACTTGCAGAAAGTAAACATACTCATACAAAAAGAAAACCAGACTTGCATAAGAGTAAATTGTAAAAAAATAAACTACCTAAATTTTCATAATAAAAGCATACAAGCATGAAATTAAACTATGGAAAAATAAACTATCTACGTTTGTGGAAAGAAAAGTACACCTAACTATGAGAAAATAAAGTAACTATGTTTGCAAAAAGTACACTTATGAGAAGTAAATTAAACTTTGGGGCACTCCACTATAGTGGATGTGCAGGTTCTTACCTCTCGTCTTACCGTTATCCCCTCCCCCTTCCTGTGTAATCTAAAGGAAACCTATCTACCCCTATCTACCTAGAGTCAAATCCCTTTAGCACCTCCCCGACAATGGCGCCAAAATGTTGGGTAAAATATGCACTATCTAATTCAACACTTAATTGTCAATCTAGGAAGATAGCTTGTGAGATGCAAACACTATATATGCGGAACTGAAGGCTTCAACTACCCTAGCCTAATTGCAATAAAAGAAACTACTATTCTAGGAAAGCAATGCTTGGGCTAAAAACAACTAACTAATGGAATAAAAACCACTTTAAGCAAACTATGAATCAATTCTATGAATTACAAATCTATTCTATTTGTGCAAAATGAAAGATCTATATAAGAATTTAATTGTAATTGACTACTAAGGATCTAAACTATGTAACTTGTAAACTAATTCCTTTGAATCATAAAACTATGCTATTTCTATGCAAGCAAACTAACTACTTTGATTTATGTAATTTTAATTTGATTAATTAACTACGAATTCACAAGAGTAAAGCAAAAACACTATTCTAAAGACCAAGCGTAAATAAATGCATTGTAAAACAATAGACTAATCAAAGCAAACTAAACTTGGAGTTCAAGAAGGCCTAAGTAAACCTAAGCATATTCAAATGGTTGGAAATGAACTTGGTTTGTAAACAAAACAAAAAAATAGAATATTTGTTAATCTACCTCAAAAAGAAAACAAAATATGAACTAAATCATTCTAGGTAACTACGAGAAAGCAATATAATTAAACTACTCTTCAAAAAGCAAGTCTACGCTGGATTAAAGAAGGAATCAACAAGTTTTAGAATAGTAACAAACTATGAAATCAGATATAAAGTATTAACTACAGATCAAAGTACAACTAGAAAGGAAAACTAAGGCAAGCTAAAAGATGAGGAATAACTAAAAAATGAATATGAAGCTTAAACAAAACATTATTCCATTCAAAACAAGGTTCTAACTACATATGCTGGTACTGGACAACTACAAGAAATAATACAGTTCAAAAACCTGAGAAATTAGACTCTAATTAAGCATAGAAACACAACAGAGAATATTAAAGGCTGAACGAAGGTATGGATGACAGTTTGGACAGATAGTCCGAATGACAGTTTGGACAGACATTCCGAATGATACTCTAGATGACAGAAAACAATATAAATGAAGGAAATGAGCAGACTAAATGATCTTGATGCTAGCTGGTTGATGCATATGACCCTATAGTGCGAGAAAAGCAATAAATAAACTGTTAAAAAGATGAAATAACAAAAATCCATCTATACTAATCATTATCTAAGGAAATAAACCATTTCTATTGCATAATAAAACAGGGTTGAAAGGTAAACTAATTTAATCTACAGCTATAGGAAAATTAACAGAACTAAATTTGATTATAAACTAAGCCTGAAATACTGGAATAATTAGAAATTTTATCTAATTGCAAATGAAAAACTAAAACACAAGATAAAAGGAGGTATGCATGACTAGTCATTTAAATTTTGGACATGTAAATTACATATAAACAACAGAAACTACAATTTATGAATAATGAACCATCACCTACAGGGAAAAAAAATTATACACACTAGAAATCACAATTACTTATATGCAAATGAAGAAAAATAACGAAATATACACAATGAAAAACCTCTGGTTGTTGAGGGGCCCTTCTCAACAACAATGGGTTGTATCTAACTTAGATCAGTCACCAATATAGCACAGAAATACTCATCAACAGCTGAAACATAGATTTTTTATTAAATTGCAGCAAATTTTACAAAGAGTCCCCACCCCCCACCCCCTCTTCAAAACCAAAGGGGTATTTATTTAATGATTACAAGGGAGAGTAGGTCGACCACCTCTTTCTAAAAATAAAGGTTCTTTACTGCTATAACAACAACCCATCAAAATAGGAACAAACTCAAAAAAATGGCCAACCATGTTTTGACATTTTCTAGGCAAATCCATTTCAAAGAACCACACATTTCTCCTAAATGGCTTCGAAGTTTGGCACAATTCCTCTCGGAGACCTAAATGGGCCTATTCCGCACAAAAACCATGTGCTGAAATTTTCAGTTTCATCTCTATTTGCTCGAAAATATAGCTCGAAACTCTAATGTTTGTTAAAAACACGTGGTTTGAATGGGCATCTGAATGACCTGTAATGGAAATTAGTTCACAAATATGGATTCTAAGTGGAATTTCTATTGGTTTGTTGGCCACATTGATGGCTGGGTTCTTGAGTTCTATTGGGTGAATCACCATCCATTTATGAGTTTGTTTCTTATATTGATCCATTCTTTGTTAAACGTTATTTCCTTCAATCTTTATGCGATCTACCTTGCATGATATCACCACGTGGTATGTTTTAAAATAAGGCACCTGCATACAATTAAAACATTCATATATATTAAAACTTAAGATGTGAGGGATTTCCACCATATGGTTCGTGAATGTTAAAATACTTATACTTATATACAATGGTAATTTATTTAAGAATTAAGAATCCATTTTTATTCAACGTGTTTGTATAAAAGTTTTGTTTAAAAATATTAATTTATGATTTAACTTTTATTTATAAATAATAATTGCAATAACGCTTTTAGTTATAATTATTAATTTGGATAAGACAAAATCTTATTATCAACCTTATGATTTTAATTTGTGTATGCATGTATGATAGGTTTTAGTGAGGACAAAGAAGCAAAGATAGATCAATTTTCTAACAAAGTAAGTCAAGCTATTTAAACCAATAAAAAACATATTATCAAACCCAATGCAGAACTCGAGACTAGAAGAAGGGTTGAATGAAAGGTCAAATTTGCATTTAATACATTAAAAATAATAGACTTAAGCTCACTTTACATTTATGAGATTTAATTAATAAAACAAAGTAAAAGGTAGCCTTATTGAACATAGATGTATTAAAATATGGTAGATAGGATGGGAAATTAATGTAAATAACATCATTATAGAAGACAATCCCGGATCCCAACATGGGGATTGGTGTCTCTATGGTAAGTTGGTGACTACATATATGTGTAATAGTAGGTTGGTGCCTACAAATAATTATAAAAATTATTTTTGTTGTTTTCTCCCAAAAGGGTTTCCACATAAATATTGTGTTCCATGTTTTGAAGTTAATACATCCCATATGTGATTGTGTTGTTTTAATTGATGAATTTTTTAAAAAGTAGATCAAACTTCTTATATTGATTCACCCCCCTCTCAGTATTAGTGTGTGCTCAACAATTTCCCCTCAACATGTGTTACAATGGATAGTTGTTTTCCCACATCATGACTTGCACTGGTCAATTGTTTTCCCCAACATGATTGGTAATGATTATTCGCTTCTCTCTAGTATGAATTGCACTAACTAGTTACTTGTATCTAGTTTGACTTATAATGACTAAGGAATTTCCTTCTTGTCTATGCATCCTCTTTTATTCTTCCTATTTCTATTCCTTTTAGGGATTTGTTTATTGGGAGCTACAATTTCATCATATGAGGTAGAAGGAGACAAATATTTCATTAGTGAAGATGGAAAAGGGATAACATTAGTTTGATGGTTTTGGAATAAGGTTATTATTTAATAACCATCGATAGTTCGAGATATTTGAAGTGGAAAAAACAAACTGATAAATCCCATAATGACTCCATGAAAATTCTATTGTGGCTATTAAGGGTGCACAAACATTTTCAAATAAAGGAAAAGGATGAGGATTCCCTTTCATAGGGATACATTGGTTGGTATCCTCAAGAATATTAGCCACAACCTCTAATTCAAAAAGAAGAAAATTCTAGTGTCTTCCATGAGGTCCAAAAATTTTAATCAACACACATTTATAAACGACTCTCTAAGCAACAACCAAGAAAAATCACCCTGGAAAAAATATAGGAGGGTGATTAAGTCTCAATTCCAAGTAATGAAGAGTCAAACATGGGCCTTCTGAAGGTAAAATTGGGATGATAAGGGCCAAATCTGAACAACAAAGGTGTGATATATAGTTACAATAACCTTCATACAACCATATCCAAATGTATAAGTATTCTCATGAACAAGGAAAACTTCCAAGGGATATTAGTTATATTCTATGCATTTTTCTTAAGTACGAAGAGAATTTCACGCTCACAGTCACCTAGGTGGAAGTTATAAGAAAGAAAATAGTGGTTACCACTTTGTAATTGACATTTGGGTAGAACAATCATGGGTTAGGTGTTTGAAAATGGGTAGGGAACGTAGGACTAATTCATAGGCGTAGAACTATGGAGATAAATGGTGTCACTCTAAAGACTTGCCACTTCACCTAAATATCTTGGACTTGCATAGACCATAAAGCAAGTAATGAGGGGACAATCTCCATCATTTACTCAACTTGACCTGATGCTCGGCATCCATGTGAGGTGTACGTTTGTAACAAGTGTCACTTTCTACTAATGTATTTTGCATTGAATTATTTAGTTTCTAGTTTTTTTACATATCCTTTCAGAATTTACTGCCAAAAATATCTATAACCAAGGCCTTAAAACCTAGATTATTGTTGGTTTTCTATCATAGATAAACATGTCTAGTTCATTTTAGTTATATTTCTTTTAAATGTTGTTGTTACTTATAAGGGCATGAAAGTGGGAAAAATATGATTTTTCCAAATAAAAAAGACGAAACAAGAGAATACTTTAAAAATTAAACATCAAATGAGATGCCTGAAAACAAACAACTTACCAAAATTTTAAACCCTAGCAAAAACTAAATGAAATTCATTTTTTCAAAAAAAACGTCTATGACGAAAGCAAGAAATTATTCATGATTTTCATGAGAGAATGAAACATAAAGAAATATAATATTTTTCTTTAAATGTAAATAGTCCCAAGGGCATCAAGCTGCCTAAGAAATCCCAAAGTAATCAGAAGAAACTATGATTTTATGCAATATTCAATTTTTTATTTTCAATAAAGACATGATAAAAAATACTAAATGGTGATTTAAAGGCTTAAAAATAAGAATTTGGAAAACAATAAGACCTAGGACCCCACAAGGCCCAATAATCCTAAATCCCCCCCCCCTCCCCCAACACACACACACACTTTTATGCAGTGTAAAAGGTGCATGGAACGTGCCTTTTCTTAAGAATAATGGTTCCTTACATTCTTATTTCCTTTGGGAAGGATGTGTGGGACTCTCCTATATTCGCATGAAGGTGTGTCTTTGATCTTTACAGATCCTAAAGGAATGCACAAGCTTCAAAAAAAGTTTTTATTTATAGACAATTTACATAAAGTAAAGAAAAAATTTACTAGTATCCACCAAGTACCTTATATAAGGATAAAAACAAAAGCAAGAAACCCTGGTGAGAAGAATTCAATTTCTCCCTAATGGAGTCACCCATGTTTTTGCAGATAAAAAATACTAATATCTAGGATTGGTACTATAATAGATCTAATTTAAATAATAACAATCATCTTTGCTAAAATCTATATGTTTATGGTTTGCAATTAATTAGTGAGTGAATGGAAGGAAAAATACCTTGTTATTAAGGATATCTATAGATCTATTTTTATGTTTATATAGATATAATTCATATCCAATAAAGTCTAAACTCTAAAACTTGCAACAAAGCTAATAAAACCACCTTCCTCAAACACAAATAATTATACAATAAAATCTAATCTAATTAATAGGTTTTAACTGATCCATCAGGTAAATAAATTCGCACATATAAACACTAATTAAAAGAAACAATTGTATTTACAGGAGGGAAACAAAGAGAGATATTCATTTTATTTAAACAAATAGAAAATATGATACATGATGTTCTTGTTGACACCCTTAATCACCATCATCTAGATTCCTCCAATCCTGGGTCACTTAAAACATCTTTGGGACTCCAACTCCATATGAAAAGGGGAATGAAACAAATTTGGGATATTTAGATCTCAATTTCCACACATAAGTTGTATGGAAAAAGAAGGATTTTTCATAGATCCAAAGATCATAAAGACTCAAATATTGACCCTTTTGATTTATTTAACATAAGGGTGTACCAACAATGTCCTCATTTTCTATATTTCTTGGTATAAATTTATATCCTTTAGAATATTATTAAGACCATTGGTAACGTATTTTCAAGGAGGATAGGTGTATAGATCGCATGAACCTAGCACATGATTGTGATTTTTTTGTGAATTTTATCTTTTTTCAATATTTCCAAGCGAGATTCTCCTTTTTCACTAACAAGATGGATATAAGACGTTCCTTTCCTTAAAGGAAAGGAAAATGCATTTTTGTAGAAAAATATCAATTAAGCATTTTTTTGGGAAAGAAACAATTGGGATTGAATGATGTGAAGGCCATATGGGTATCAACGAATTAGTAGTGTCAAAATATGTTATAACACTCATGTGTAGAAGGATCATCCAATTTCTCGCTTGAATATACAAGTCCCATAGGATCAACAATCAACCTATAAATGCCACCATTGTCATGGGAAAAAACTTCATAATGACTTGGGAAGGTCACCAACATACTGGGAAAATTTAAATTTGGTCCTATGGCTTTGTTTATAGGTAGATTGTACTAAAAAAACATATTATCACCATTCTTGAATGCAAGACAATGAGAATATAAGAAAGAAAGAGATATAGAGAGAATGGAGGAACATTTTTCGACAGTTGATCCTTGCTACTCCTACCTTGCTCCTTCGATTTGATCTTCAACAACAATGCAATACTTTCAAATATACCATATACCTCCATCATAAGCTTTTGGCCTTAATGAAAGACTCGAGCAATACAATAACATATAGGAAATAATTAGCTTCAACAATATTCTCGCAAATTATAATAAACTTTTCACTAATCAATAACTCAACATATTACACTTACATATGGGGAAGGGAAAGATAGAAAATTCCCATTAATGTAATAAAGTAATATAATTACTTATCTCATTTTTGTTTGGCACCTTTAGAAACCAATGAATGAGTTCCTTTTCTCTTGAAACACCTATAATCCCACATGGTTAGAAAATAGTACCGTAGAGCAATAACAGTTATACAATTAAATCATTACACAAGATGCAAAACACTTTAAACACATTACAAGAGAGACATAGATATAACATGGGTCATCCCAAAGATGGGATACGTCCACACAGAAATTGCAAGTGCTTTATATTATACCGTACAACCTGCAGGAACCCCGCTACACTTCCTCTTCACACTCTCACAGTCTCTCTCACACAATCACATAGATTGTTTTCAATGCTACAATATAGTACCTAGTCATATTACAACGCTTTATTTTATAGGGAAAATACCATGGGAAAATACTACGGGTCACCCAATACCATGGGTCTGCAAAACTGTTGGCCAAAACACATCCCAAAAAATTCCCCCCTGGGGGAACAATGTCCCCCTACACCCTCGACTAGGATGAGTGTACAGTAAAACTGGGGTACAAACATATCTGATCAATAATATCTATGGATCTATACTATCAGTCTCCACAACCAACAATCCAATACTCCAAATGTGTGTATGAAGGAAGTCATCTATGGATGACGACTCCAACACTTAAGGAAAAGATACTCAAGGATATGGGTCACTAAGGGAATGAGATAGATCATTGAGTGTAATAAGGTGTTGAGATTCCTCCATATTAACAATGAGATGGGTGTCATCCCCCTATTTTTTCCATCTAATCGGATCTTATTTTGTGTTTCAGATAGTTTTGATAGCTTCCAATCGGTCCATCCCTAGAGCAGGGCGCACCATGATTTTAGATTTATCTATCCTCGTTTATTACAGTTCCATTTTAGTCAAAGAGTTTTTGTCAATTTTTTAGTGGTATGTTATGTTTCTAAATACAAAGTCTTAATTAATAAAGTTTACAAACTAGTATCCAGATTGGTGCTGAGCGTATCCTTGTTTTTGGATACGTAGTTTTCTGTTTCAGTTTTAGAAACATTCTATGTTGAGTTGCATCTCTGTTTTGGAAATATTTGGTTCTTTTTGTTTCATATCCATTGTAAAAGAAAGATATTGAATTGAATGCAAGGATTGAGGGTATTGGTTCCAACTTTTGTTGTGTATCTCATCTGATAATCTTACAAATAGCTGATTTCTCTTGTTGATTCTCTCTCTGCATTGAAAATCAATTGGTATTGGAGCCTACTCGATTCCATCAGAGCTTCAGAAGACATTGTTTGGCTCATAATATTTTTTCCTCTTGGATTCCACACCATAGTTGAGCTAGGAGTTCTCTTTCATCAATGGTTCCCTCAACAGTCTTTAGACCTTTGTCAAACACCCTCCTCGGGGCCATTTTCAATTCAAGATTCACACTAGTTGGATGAATATAATTCCTCCATTGCTAGAGCTAGATACATCATCCTCAACAAACAATATGTCCTTAGTAACATAATATTTGGTGAATACGTTCCATGAGCTTACTTGCATGCAGATGGGGAAAGGTCTTGCATCAATGCAGTTGGATACTCATATCCAATTGACAAAGTATTAATTCTAAATGAATGGACAAGTTTTGTAATCCTGGATCCTTAGTCTCTCCATGTACTTCCCCACTCACCTAAATCTAGACGAAGAGAAATAAAATGTAGATTACAAGTCTTCAACTTGATGGCTTGGCATAGTTATGGTGGGAGACACAGTTAGAGAGACATTCTTCCTTCATAGAGTTTGGAAAAAATGTCGATCCACCACCACAAATTATCACAACCTAGGAATAATTGTTTCAAGGCCTCCAAAATCGGTTCTACCCACCAATGTTTTGTTAAGCTTTTCACTCTCATTGGGTACACCTCATATATCTGCCTAATCAAGCAATTCAAGCCTACATAGATTTATTTTGAAATACTCCCCTCTAGATATATGTGTCTGAGCCTAAGGAGGTATTGGTTATTAAATATAATTATGATATTTTATTTGCACTAAGGCATGAAGTGGATTTGTTTGACATTGCATCCTTGGAGAAGACGTTCCTTAGAGCCTCATCAGTCAAGCAAAAGGTGAATCCGCGTCCTCAATATAGGAATCCATTTCCCCATCCTAATCCCAATAAAAATGGCACATCCTCATCTTCTCTTTGTCCCCTTACAAACCAAATTTCACCCACCAACCCATCTTCTCATTCACATCAATCTTGTAGTTCCAATCTTTGGTGCAATTTCCATAAGACTAGTTCACACTACACTGTAGATTGTCGCACCATCAAAATACCCAAAATATATTGTTAACAGACATGGAACTTGAAGTCAATGAGGAATCTATTGATGTGGTCTCCATTGAAAATCATATTGAACTAGGCCCTTCACCAGCACTAATGAAAATGAATAATCCAGCCTCTTTGTTTCCTCCTCTCTTCACTCACAAATTCCAAATAAAAAAATACCATTGCTACTCTCATCCTTAATAACGATAGTCAAAAGAATTTGGTATCTAATGAACTAGTGTAAATTCTACAATTATCTACTACTCTACATCCGCACCCCTATCAACTCAGTTGGGTTCAATAAGGAGGTCTAAACATCCAAGTCTCTACACAATGTGCGGTCACCTTTCCTATAGGACTATTTCAAGATATGGTTACATGCGATGTTTACCCTTTAGATTTTGTAGACCTTTTACCAATAATTCCATATCAATAATACCACCACAATGTCTATAATGAAAATAATCATCAATATCATCTCCTCCATAAAGGACAAATGTACATTCTCACCTCATCCAATCACCTATCTTCAAAAAATCCTTTGAGTTCCCTTAACCAATGTGTCTCTCTCTTCCTGGTGTGTCCTATCAAACTTGATAATCTAACTAATATGGACCCTCCCTAAATTCCCCCACACTCTATCGAACTCCTTCCAAGTGCTTCATTACCCAATGATCCAACCTACCACTTATCCTCTCATGAACCAGAAGATATCAAACTTTAGATCACTCAAATTCTTTAATCTGGACATAGCCAACCATCCTCTTTGGATTGTGCTTCTCTTGTTTTCATCATCCCCAAGAAGGATGATATAGAATGTCGTCTATTCACTGATTACCGATCCTTAAACATTATCACGATTAAAAACTGTTAACACCTCCCAAGTATTGAGGACCTCATGGATTACTTGCACAGAGCCATTTACTTCACAAATATGGATGTAACTATGAGTTATCACCAAGTGAGAATGCACTCAGTGGAAACTTGAAATACCACATTTAAGACCAAGTTTGGTCTCTTTGAATGGCTTGTCATGCCCTTCAGGATCACCAACCTCAAGCCACAATCATGAGGATAATTAATGACGTGTTTCATGATTGTTGGGAAAGATTGCGGTGATATACTAGGATAAAATTTTGGTCTTCAATAGATCATGGGAAGAACACATGCAACATGTATGTCAAGTCCTTGAATTACTCTAAATTCACAAGCTCTAGGTCAAAGAGAAGAAGAAATTTTTTGGATATTAATTCATGCAATATTTGGGTTTCATTGTGGATAGTGAAGGAATGATGCCTAATCCAACAAAAGTTCAATTGTTGGCATAATGATCAGTTCCAATCTCAGCATTGCAATTGAAGAACCTCATGGTATGTATTAAAGTTTACCACAAATTTGTTGCACATTTTTCCCAATTGGCAAAGCCTTTGCATCAGTTGGCCAATCAGACACACTTTGATTAGAATGCATATGTGAAGAATCCCTTTACACAACTCAAGCAAGAAATGTTCTATGTTTTGGTTCTCAAATTTCCTAATTTGCAGCAACCATTTGAGATTTAGATGTATGTGTCTCAGTTCATGATTGGCACAGTTAGCAAATAGGGAGGACACCCTGTGGCACATCACTTAGAGGCTCTCACAAAATCTAATCTTAATTATAGTACATACAACAAATAATTATATAGGTTGGTTTAAGTGCTCAAGAAATGACAACAGTGTATCCTTGTAAAGGAGACTATTCTGCATACAAACCATCATCTACTGATATTTATCAACTCCCAAAGCAACAACTTGGACAAAAGGAACTTGAAGTGGGAAGCATGCATCCACACTTCCATCTTCCGATCAAATATAAGAAGGGGAGTAAAAATAAAATGACAAATATATTGAGCCGCCTATCGATACATGTATTTCACATCTTGAAGGTGAGGTGTTCTTCATATAATGTATGTAAATTCAAGTATGAATTAGATCCAGACTTTGGATAAATTTGGAAAACTCTTCACAATCTCATGGAAATCAACCGTTATCCTTTTCTTGATTATGCAATTAGAGATGGATGGTTATATAAATTTAATTAGTTGTGTGTTTCGCAATCCGAGGACATACTTCTCCTCATTAAAGAATCTCATGAGTTTGCATGTGGGGGGCATTTTGGCATCACAAATACCATCCTCAATCTTTCCTGCCATTTCTTTTAGCTATCCTTATCTAGACAAGTTGAAATATTCATATGCTTTTGGGATCTGTACTCTCAAACTAAGCCATCTAATAGGAAGCATGGTCTGTACCATCTCCTCCATATCCCTTCTCACCCTTGGAATTTATATCTATGGATTATATCAATGGTATCCCCACCACTCTTCACAAGCATGATGCGATCTGGGTTGTTTTTTCGATTTCTCAAAGATGGATCCTTTTATCCCTTGTCACAAAACTACTACTATTGTCCAAACTGCTGAGCTATTCTTTCATAATGTATGGCCACACTTTGTCTTACCTCAAATCATTATTTCTAACCATGAATATCATTTCTTAGCATTTTTTGGATAACCTTTTGGTCTCTTCTTGGATGCAACCTCAAATTTTCTATGACATTCCATCTACAAACGAACAACTGAATCGAAGAGGTTAATTGAGTTATATTCCACTATGTCGATACCTATTTTGTGAAGAACAAATAATGGGACACCTACATGCACATTATCCAGCATTGTTGTAACTAGGCATCCCAATCGTCGACTAGATTCTCCTGATTTGAAGTTTGTCTCAGTTTCCAACCTTTGGCCCCTCCCAATATGACCTCAATGCTCTCTTTAGAGGGACTAGTACATCAACAAAAAGAGCACATATCCACTCGACAATACATATAGAGAATTTATCACCATCATGTGTAGGTAACAAAATCATTGTAGCCTACCCAAGTTCAAGCCAAAGCAAGACATGATAAGCACAAAACACCTTTGATTTTCCAACCTATAGATAAAGTTTGACTTTATTTAAATAAACAAAGATTCAAAGTGTAGCATCATAAGTTGCATCCTTTGCGATATGGACCATACACAATGCTAGAACACATTGGTGATAATGTATACCATCTAGATCTTCCTCTGCAGTTGTGAATTCATGATGTTCTGAACATTAACAATCTGAATTTGTTTGAGTCGTCTCTTCTAGAAGAAGTGGTTCCAGTTAAACATTCAGTGGATAAAATTCTAGATTTCCTACTACGTCTTCTATAAGACACCATTCTCGAGAAGTACAATTTCTAGAATCATTCTATCAAGTATACTTCATATATTGTGGAAAAAAAAAGAGAAACTCGACACAAGCATGATGGACTTTAGTGGACAAACTCAAAATCAGTTTCCCACATGTAGTTGCGGAAGTAGGGGATGCTTCCTACTCCAAACAAGAAGGATTTGGGCCATAAGGGAATCCCATCGAGTAAGGAACATCATGATTTTATCTTAGCTAGTGCTTGTTTATTATAGTTATATTTTTTTTCATAGATTTAGCATCATTTTTGTAGTGGTATGTTCTATTTCTAAAGAAGAAGTCTTAATTAATGAAATTTATAAACTAGTAGTTTTATTGTCCATATTTTTGGGATACATATATTTTTGTTTTGTTTTTAGAAACAGTCTATGTGGAGTTGTTTCTTCATTTTGGAGATATTTCCTTCTTTTTGTTTCATCTCAATTTTAAAAGGAAGTTATTGAGTCAAATGCAAGGATTGAGGGTATTGGTTCCAACTTCTATTGTGTAAATCATTTGAGCATTTTATAGATATTTGAGTTCTCTTGTTGATTCTCTCTCTCTCTGGCAGATCAATATATATATGTGTGTGTGTGTGTGTGTGTGTGTGTGTGTGTGTGTGTGTGTATACACACACACATACACACACACACACACACACACACACACACACACACACACACACACACACATATTCATTTTTAGGTTCCATGCACCCCTCCCAAAGGGAAGTTTCATGGCCATTCTTCTTGCATGAATTAAAGGAGCATGGGGCCTCATGCTTTATAGGTTCATGTATGTGAATGATCATGGACACTTAGGTTTCTTCTAGGGGTGTTGTCATCACATAATGAAGAAGTGCTAGTTTTCACTACAACAACCATGTAACACACCTTTGGCCAATTTCCATCACATTACTAGTACAGTCATTGAAATATGACATTATGTATTAAATTTAATTATATATTGAAGATTCACCATAAAAATATATGGACACAATATTTTTCTTAAACCCAAGAACAAACAAGAGATCATTCAACTAAAGAACAACCCGTGATGGCAATTAGAAGGGAATGGATCCCAATTGTACCAAACAATAAGTAGCATCATCACCCAAATTCACAAACATATCTCCCTCTTCCTCTTGAATCCTACTAAACAATATTGTATCATCATTCCTATGTATTCATGGCCCACTATAAGCATACCATCCAACACTTGAAAAAATATTAGATGACAAATAAGAGACCATCGAGAAGGTGGCATCAAACTAAGATGAGTCTTTCTCCCCTCCTACTATAGTACATGTTGCAACCTATTCGATCTTCCCCTTCTTCAAACATTGACTAGAATAATGTCCCATCTAATGGCACCTTAAACATCTTGCCTTACTCAAGTACTTTTCTCATGAACCTTCCTTCTTACCCTTCGTGCTTCTTTTCTTCATCTTGCAAATGAAGGATACTTCTTTCACTACATCCTTTTTCATTTAATATGGTTGCAACCTAATATATTTCTACACAAGGATATCCAAAATATTTACAATATTTGGTAAGGTCTCATGCGCACAAACACCTTGGAAAACGACACCCAAGAGGGAATAAGTCCATTCAAAGAAATGGACACAAACTCTTGATACACCACTTTTTTCTCTATATAGGCTATTTGATATTTCAACTGTATGATCTTGGTAAGATATCTCACTGCCATATTTGTTTTACTCATTTCTACCACAAAAATATTATTCCTCACGAACATTTGTCGATGAATACAAGTTCTTTGAAACAAACTAATCAAAGCATAAAAAAGTGTCCTTACCAATATTCTTCTTTATAATGTAAGGGATTAAGTGTTCATTTACTAAATCAAGAATGATTCTCCTTTCCGTATCCTCCTTCACGATGTCAGTGACAAACAATTTCAAATTTGTAAGGGTAGATATCACTTTCTCAACATGCTTCCAAATTTCAGCATCCTCCGTAATAATTTGTAGCATTAGATGCTAAGGTATGAAATTGTAAGCACCATCTACTACATCACTCTCTCAAAGGCTGAGATTCATCATCCCATAAAAGAAACTTCAAATAAAAAATAAACAACAAATAAGTACAACAAAAGTTAAGTGTTCCAACAATTTTCCTAAGTTTCATAGGGAAAAAAATTCAACAAGGTCAAGAACCTCTCCCAAGTACAACATGTTAGAAAATAGGACCGTAGAGCAATAAAAAATATACAGTTAAATCATTAAACAAGATGCAAAACACATTAAACACATTACAAAGAGACACATATATAACGTGCAATCACCCAAACGATGGGCTGCATCAAGAAAGAAATTGCCAGTCCTTTTATTACAGTCTAGAAAGATGAAGGGATACAATCTGCAACAAAACCACTGCACTTCCTGTTCATACTCTAACAGTCTCTCTCACACAATCACATAGATTGTTTACAATGCAATAATATCATACACAACCATGTTACAATGCTTTCTTTTATAGGGGAAAAATACCATGGGAAAATACTACGGTTAACCCAATACCATGGGTCTGCATAACTGTTAGCCAACACACAGGCAGGGGGAACGAGTGTACAGTACACCTGGGGTACAAACATGACTGAATAATATCTCTATATTTGGAAGATCAGGCTCCACAACCAACACAACAAAACTGAAATAACAACTCCCTCTTCACCAAAATAGCATTTTCAACAAGATATCCCTGTAACCATTTCAAAATGTTTTCATTCTTTAATTTTTTATGCAAAATATAAATTTCACGCCATAAAGAGGTTTCTTGAAACTAGTCACTATGAAATTCACTTTTAGAGATGATTTGAAAAAATAATTTAAAGTAGAAAACAATGACCAATATTTCATATCAGTTCAAACCAACACACTAAACAACCCAAGAGAAAAGATATTTTTAACACATGTCAATAATTTCACCCCTTGGGACACACTTTTTTAAGCATATACTCGATCTAAAAATCATATTATTACAACAATTTTCACAACATATTCAAATTACATGTTAAATCATTCAACACTTTCAACCTTTAAATATGTCAAGTCAACATGAATAGTTAGTGTTATAAATTAACCAATCAAGAATACAATGACAGTTGAAAATCAAATTTGTAGTTACACAATTATTAGACAAATGGATCCTACACACACACACACTATTGATGCACATGTAAATACCACAACTTTATCCCAAATATGGTACACTCCAATATCTCCAAAATCCTAGCTAGGGAAAACCATGAAATGCCTAACCACCACCAAATATCTCTAAGAAGAATGTAACAAAACTAGGAATTACTCCTTGTAAAGATGTTCCTTTCTCTTATTCTCCTCAATCAATATCTTCTAGGGTAAACCCATTATTTTTTCCTCCTTACAGTGAAACCATAACCTTATAATTTCTATTATATTCTCCTTGAAACATAGTGTTCAATACAAAGATACAAAGTGCAATATAGAAGAGTACAAGAGTGAAATGTATGGACCACCAACATATCTAACATAAGATGATGAATGAATATATGATTAAAAAAATCTCTTCTTTCTCTATTTATATAATGAGTAAGGTGGGCCAATAATATAAAGTGTGTTAGTTTTTCTTAAGATCTAATTAGATTATCTAGGATCTTTATCTGAAAGAATAACAAGTACAACAAGATGCATAAGATATAAAATATACACGAGACACAAATATTTTCACTAGGGAAACCATAAAGAAGAAAAACTTCCTCAGAATAGTAAGATGATCAAAATCAGTAATAAAAACTATTCAATAGCTATCTGTCTCTCCTTCTATGACTGCCTCTCTCTCTCATGCGAACTTGAGAGTGCGAGGTGTATATAAATGAGGGAGATTGCCTCCCTATTTATACCCTTTCAAGTCAATGACAAAACATAAGACTCAAGCCTACATGTCTTCTCACATAGGGCCCACTTCTCCTAGAGAAACTACAAGTACATATTACATGATGTTATACTGGGGACTATTGTCGCAACTTACAATGGAGGTTGTACCTTAAGTTCTAGACACAATTTAGACATCCCGTAAAGGGGTAACACACATCTCCAATGGGGGTATAACAACATACAATGATAATATACATCAGAATATCTTCTGAATTTACAAATAAATCAACACTCCCTATTCACTAGGAAGGTATTCTCGCTCTACACAGTCATCAACACATCTGGTCAGGTCTTCATTGCATCGTCATCATCATGGATTCATAGAGTCTTCATCATAGCTTTTGCAATAATTTTATTATAATTTGATCATCGTATCATACTATCTATCATCAGAATTTTCTACAGAGCCAACCCTTTTTCATGTTGTATGTAGGCCTAGTCCTCTGCTAGGTCTTCATCACATCTCGACCAAGCCTTCATGTAGAAACTGTTTAGGATCTTCTTTACATTTCCATGGAAATAACCTGCATCTTCTACCTTCATCTCATCATATCCATATGATCTCTTTTGTCCTGCACAATAAAAAAATAAAACAAAGATTTCGATGTAGACAACCTGAGTTCTTTAACCATAGTAGTAATCCAGGATAATTTTCACATCATTAAGAAAACCTGAGCTTCTACTATACAAGAATCACCTAGGAGAACAACTCAGTGCATTACATCTCTGCATGGTCAAACTGCATTCTATCAGTAGAACCCCCTAGTTGAACCTCCTCATGCCTCAAGTGATCTAGATTTATGCAGGAATGCAACAAAATACACAAATAACAAAGATGCAGCGGAAATAACACTTCATTTCATTAATCAAAGAACTAAAACTTGTTTACATATAGAATAGAATGGAAATAAGCTAGCTAGAGTGTTGGTAGCTTATCTCTGAGAAGAGATGTGGAGGCTACATGCCTCTGAACTATGTGTTACAATGAGGCTCGAAGGCCTATATATTATTGAGAAACAATGGAAACCCTACACATGAATGTGGGCCGCGTTGGGTAACTTGGTACATCAATTTTTTGGGGTCATAACTTTGGCATACTACCTCCATTTGACGCGCATGATACATCATTAGAAAGATCTATTCAAGGACCACATACATAAACAAAAAATGTGAAGTGTTGACTAGACTCATATTTGATCGACCATTCGATGTCGAGAAAACATCGTTTAGGGCGTCAAAACAACTCCGAAAGTTTAGGACCCGAAAACTGCCAAAAATAGTAAATTGTGCTACAATTAAGGAAACTGGAAAACTGAAAGAAACAATGGTGGGGGTCCAAGTGGAATAGGTGGGTGGCCACTAATATCCTCCTGGATCATTCCTCCCCCCTTAGGAAGCAATTTTCCCCATTGCGTTGAGTTCCTCCATGAGATGAGGAAACTTCTGCTGAACTTGGTCCCTGGCGAGCCACTTTCCCTTGTGAGGGAGTTGGCTAACTTTGACAACTCAATATAGCTGGTTCTTTTGTTGGCGGGTGTTCTTGATCTGTGTGTCCATAATTCGATCAGTTGTGGCTTGTTCCATGTAGTCAGGGTTTAACTCTATTGGTGTGAGTTGTTCTGCCACGTCTGATGTGTCCACTAGAGGTGGAAAGTAGGGATGGAGGTGTTCCACATTGAAAATTGGGTGCAGACCAAGGAATAGTGGAATACTAAGCTCAAAGGCATCGTCCCCGAAATCGTTGGTGATGGTGTATGGCCCATATCCGAGCGGGCAAAGCTTACGGTGGGGTCCAACGAGGCACTCCTTCTGCAAATGTAGCCACACTTTGTCGCCCACCTGGAAGTTGTGTTGCACCCAATGCTGATCATGCCTCTACTTGTACTTAGCATTGGATATGTCCAATATGTCATGAACCTATTGGAGAATGTGCTAAATGCGCTCATTGAAGCTATTCTCCTTGGAAATTTTAGACTGGACATGAGCTAAATCAGCCTGAGTAGATGCAAATGGCATGGCTATGTCAATGGAACATAGTGGCTGGAATCCCAATCCCACTTGAAAGGGGCTGTGGAGGGCCCAGTTATAGCTATGTTGTACATAGGGGAGGCTCTCATCCCATGTGCGTGGATGCTTTGAGTTGTACATGCACAAAATGTGTACGATCATCCTATTGACGACCTCTGTCTGGCCATTAGTCTAGGGATGGAAAGATGTGGTCTTTGTGAGCTTGGTGTCTAGAATTGACCATAGGATAGAACAAAATGTACTAAGGAACCTGTTGTCCTGATTTAAGATTATAGACTGTGGGATCCCAAAGTGTACCCACACTTGTTCAAAGAATAGTTTAGCAATTGCTTCTACTGTAATATTCTTCTTGTAGGCCGCCATTATGGCCATATTTGAGAATCTGTCGACAACCACAAACACACAGTCATTGCCGTGCTTAGTAGAAGGAAGGCCCGACATGTAATCCATGGAGATTGATTTCCAAGGTCGAATGGGAGTAGGCAATGGAGTATAGAGGCCTTGCTTCTTGACGGACAGTTTGGCAATGGCGCAGGAAGTGCAGGATCGGTTTTACTTCCCGACGTCCTATAAAAGGTTTGGCCAATAGAAATAATTTTGCAATACTACCACTGTTTTCTCGACCCCAAAATTCCTAGCGACCTGACTGTAGTGCGCTTCCCAAATCATCTTGGTACACTCGCTTGAAGGAACACAAAGGTGTCCCATGTGACATAGTAGTGCATCCTGTAGGTGAAAATTTGGAACTAGGTTTCCCTCCAAGAGTGTTCTGTATGTGTGGCTGAATTCTAGATTGCTATCATAGAGAATCGTCCAATCCGAAGTCTCGTGCCCACAAGATTTGAGCATGGTGGTTATCGCCACGATCGGCGGTCGGCTAAGGCAGTGTGCAATATTATTGGTGCTTCCCTTGTTGTACATGATGTTCAAATGAAACTGTTGTAGATATGTAGACCACTTTTGATGGCGATCGTTCTATAACTTCCCTTGTGTCTGTATGAACTGCAGGGTTTGATGGTCTGTGTGTATGATCGTTTCCTTCCCCAAAATGTAATGCTTCCATTATCGGTAAGACTGTACAATGGAACATCTCTTTGTCATAAGTGGGATATTTGTGGACTGTTTCAGACAATGTCTCACTGTGATATGCCACTATATGCCCTTGTTGAGTAAGGAGTGCCCCAATAGCATAGTTAGAGGCATCTGTCTTGATCTCAAATGGTTGTTGCAAATCTGGTAATGTAAGCACTGGGGCACAATAGAGGCGACATTTCAATTCTACAAATGACTTCTGTTGGGTTTTTGACCAGAATAATTTTGGTTTCACTCCTCCCTTGGTGACTTGACTCAAGGGCCAAGTAATATGAGAGAATCCCAACATGAACCTGCGGTAGAAATTAGTAAGACCCAAAAATCTATGAAGCTCTGTTAGAGTAGTTGGGGATGGCCAATCCCGAATGACTTGGATCTTGGTTAGATCCACATGTACTCCACACTCATCAATAATTTATCCTAGATACTGAACCTGGGTCATGCCAAAAGTGCACTTGTCAAAATTGGCACACAATTTGTGCTATCGCAGTGTTTGGAGGACCTATCAGATGTGGTGGAGGTGCTCTTCCCAAGTCTAGCTGAATATCAGGATGTCATTCAAGTACACTACTAAAAATGAGTTGATGAATGGCTTCAAGATGTCATCCATCAGTCTCATGAATGTTGCGGGAGAATTCATCAGCCCGAAAGGCATGACCAACCATTCGAAAAGGCCCTCCTTAGCTTTGAAGGCAGTCTTCCACACATCGGTTGGTTTGATCAGTACCCAATGATACCCGGACTTTAATTCGATCTTGCTAAAATATTTCGCCCCTTTAAGCTGGTCCAAGAGGTCATCAATATGTGGGGTCGGGTACCTATTCCGGACAATGATCTTGTTCAGCGTCCGATAGTCACTACAGAGTCTCTAAGTCCCATCCTTCTTCTGTACCAACATGATTGGGCTCCCACAGGGTGATGAACTTGGCCAAATGTGACCCTTCTGCAGTAGCTCCTGAATTTGCCTCTTGATTTCATCATTCTCTAGAATAGAGTGTCAATAGATTGATCCATTAGGCAGCGGTGCACCCGGGGTCAGATCTATGGGGTGCTTGACCTGATAGTGCAGAGGAACCCCTATGGGTGAGGTGAATATGTCCCGATACTCCTCCATGACCTTGCCCATTTGTTGTTGTCATGCAGGGAAGCCTTGTCTGGAGGTTGTGGCCACGATCTTCTTCTTTCCCTGAGGGCAGATCATCAAGGAAACAAATTTCTTGATTTTGGAAATGAGCTTACTACATTGTTTTTGAGCCAAGAGGCGCTCTATAGCCCAGTATGGGGGAGATCTTGTAACGTTACGTAACGTTGTAACGTTACATAACGTAACGTTACATAGGTCGGCTATAAATAATATTGTAACGTTATGTCGGCTATAAATAATATTGCCACTTATGAGGGAGATGTTGTAACTTTATGTAATGTTATGTAAAATTATATCCGCTATAAATAATACTGCTGAAAAATGTAAAAAATAAAAATACACCAGATAAAAAATTACTGTGTGCATTTCTCTTCCTTCTGTAATGCATTTATCTACAATGACATATATTTTTTTGTAAATTGCAGTGGCCTCTTCTCCATCTCTGCATTCATTATATACATATTAAATTCCCTTCTTTCACTACACACACCCACAACTCAGAGAAGCTGTCTTCGCAAATGTAAGCATAATAAGGAAGTTTTTATAGGCAATCTCATGACCCACTTGGAGTGCCAGTGGCCTTAAAATTTGATAACAGTGTAAGCACACCCCATATTTGATAACAGTGAAGCACGAATTAAATAAGAGCTTCGATCAGTTCCCAGCGCCAGAGAATTACAAGCCTTACAACATATCCAGCCCCAATCCAACCAAAATGCAACCTATGACAATCCGGTTTACAGATGGAAATTCAACAACACAGTGGATGTAATTTTGCAGAATGCCAACATGCTGGGTAACCTCGCATGGCATCTTCATGGCCATGATTTCTGGGTTCTCCCTCATGGAGACGGAGCATATGATCTGCAAAGAGATAGAGAAAAATTGAATCTCATAAATCCACCCATGAGAAACACGGTGCGTCTCTTTCCGTACGGTTGGATTGCGTTAAGATTGAGGGCTAACAATCCGGGAGCGTGGGATTTTCATTGTCATGTAGAAGCTCATTTCTTTATTGGAATGGGAGTTGTATTGAAGAAGGGGCGGATAGAGTTGGAATATTGCTGACATCCATTATGGGCTGTGGCGAAAGCAAAGTGCTTTTGGGTCATCCTTGAACTGTACATCTTGCTGCGAGACGTTATCATAGTGGATTTTTACTTTTTCTTTACTTTCAAATGTTCTTATTTTTTTTAAATTAAGTTAACATTGCTCTACGTAAAAAATCTGGTGTCTTACATTAAACAAGTTATTTATTTAATTATTATTATTTTAATTACATTTTTTTAATAAAACAATACTTTTCACCTTTTTAGTGGACATTTTTGAAACTTCCATTCAGAGTGTTGACATATAATAATTTATAATTGAATACATATCGTTTTTATTCTTTTTCATAAGAAAAGAGTTTGTGAATGATTAAAAAATATATAAAAATAATTTTTGAAAATAAAAATATAAAAGTGATTTAAAATAAAATAAAATAATATATATATATGTATATGAGAAGAATGAAGATTAATATTAAATCTGGTCCATCACATCTTAACTAGAAGATTATTTCTATTGATAAATAATTTTATTTTTATGCTAAAAAAAACTTAGAATTATTAGTTAAAAAAGAGAGATAATTTTAGTCTTTGGGATTATGGCTAATTACCTCCCTTTAGTATCTTAAGTTCCTTTTAATCTTTAACTTTTTCTTTTAAACTTGGAAGTGATAATATTTTTTATTTTGTTGATATCTTGCAATGTGTCATTTTCTTCAATCTCCCAATTGTTTAACCAAGTTGTAGGGTCTTTACACCATCCTTCTTGAGTAGAAAATGGTCCTGATTGGATTTTAAAGAAACTTTAGGAAGTCTCTTGTCTTCCATGTTATTTATCATGTACGTGTGCATCAAAGATCTAGTTAAAATATACTCATTTCAAAAAAGAAAATAAATACATAATTTCTACATTAATTAAAAATTAATTCAACAAAATAATAAAAATAAAATAATTTACTTACAATTAATTAACATTTCTTTTTAAAATTGAAGATGATATGGTAGTCATTAGTTCATCCACTTAAGTCAATTTCGGTTTATAATTTAATAATTTCCTTAAAACCAGCATAGATCTAAATCCTAGGCTCTATCAAGGACCTAGAGAGATCAAATCTCCCGATGTGTAAACCTCTTCTCGAATAGCTCTTTGCCTGCAATACCTATAAAAGGTTTGCACCTACGGAGATTTGATCCCTCTAGGCACTTAATAGAGCCTAGGATTTGGATCTATACTGGATACTTAAGAAGAAGTTTGCACCTGAAGAGATTTGATCCCTCTCGGCGCTTGATAGAGCCTAAGATTTGGATCTACGCTGGTGTAGTAACCAAAGAGATAGTGGTAGGAGGTGGTACCTTTGGTATCCTGTACAACTTATTTCCCAACATAATAATAACAACGCGAGGCTGGGACTCATACACATCATGTCGCTTCCATAAGTATGGTTGACCTAATAATACATCACAAACATCAAGAGGATCAATATCACATAATACCTCATTGGTGAAGGGCTTGATGATGTAGGGAAGGTGGCACTGTTGGCTGACACAGAGATCTCGTCCTTGGTGAAGCCACCCGATGCTGTACGGCTGCGGGTGTGCTATGGTCAGCAAGCCCAACTGCTTCACGACCTCTGCTTAAATGAGGTTCTTTTGGCTCCCACTGTTGACAATGAACTGTAGTGGGGAACCCTTTACCCACATGTGGGAGTGGAAAAGACGCTCCTCCTCCTCTGAATCTTCTGGTTCTTCATTTTGGATCTTCGTGGTGGCAATGATGGCATTGGGCTCTACATCGATAATATTCTTCCCTCTGTCATTCCCCTTCTCATGTTTTGATTTAGTGTCAGAGTATGCATCTGATTTGGAAGCCTTGATCTCGACCACCAGTGATTGCTTGGCCCGACACTCACTTGTGTTGTGAGTGTGGCTCTTATGGAACTCGCACCACTTTCCCGCTTCCTTCTTCAGCTTCGCAGTGTTGCTCTTTGCTTGCGTCTTTCTCAAGTTGTCTTGAGTTGCCATGCCTTGGTTATGTCCTTGGTTCTGCGGTTTGGGGGCACCTTTTGCTTGCTTCTGATTCGCAGATCCAAATTTTCACTTTTTCTGTTTGAATTTTTGCTCAATTTTGGCAGCATATTGGTATGTCATACCAAGCAAGGAGATGTCGAGGAACTCCATCTCCTCTTGAATGTATCTGTGCAGACAACTGTGGTACTTTAGCACCAATTGTTTCTCTGAATCTTTGATGCCTAACTTTGTGCACAAGGTATGGAACAGATTCATCAGCTAATGCACATATTGATCTCTTTGTTGCCGCAGCGTAGTCCATGATATGTACTTGTCCTCATAGATCTCCATAGGATAATATTGTCCCTTTATGGCATCTCTAAAATAATTCCAAATGGGTGCGGCCGAGAATAGAGAGGGTTCCTCCTCATCCTTTCTCTCACAGTAGGTTTCCCACCAATCCTTGACATGGGGGGCGGCTTTGAGTAGTGAAAAAGAAATCTTTTCCCGGTTGGAAAATTCATGAACTGATAAATATCCTTCTAATAGATTCAACCATCTATCTATGACGTCTGCATCTATTTTTCCATCAAATATGGGAATGCCAAAGTTTACTCGTACCTTAAAAGGGGTTGCGCCTCCAGAGTGGCTGCTAGATGCAGATGCGCCGCTAGTGGGAAGTCGTTGAAGGATCTGGGCGAAGTTATCCATCATTGTGTTCCTTTGTTTTTCAAGGGCCTCCTCGAGAAACATTTTGATAGGATATTCTGTGACCTCGTCTTTCTTTTCATCCCCCATGGGTGGCCGTCAGGATTTGCGAGGCTGATCTTGCAAAGCTTCAACCAGATCGAGCCCTAACTCTTTATACCTCACCCTCATTGGTAACATGCAAAGAAGGACCGAGAAAGAGTAGATTGCTCTGATACCACTGATCCAATTGCAAAGGTGAACCTGTTTTGGATCCGTGAGGAACTAGCTCAGGGTGTTCACCGCAAAGAATATTTATGGTCTTGTATTCATCAGATACATTAATGAGCCAATCATCTGACGATACATCATGGCATCGACCTTCTTAGATGAATCAACACTTAGAAACTTCTAGTTAGATTCCAAAGGTGTGGCCATATCCTTGTAGTCCAACATTCCAAATATGTTCAGAATATAAACTGCATACTTCCCTTTCCCAAGGAAGATTCCATTTGCACTCTTCCACACTTCCATGCCTAAAAGGTAGTGCATCATGTCTTGGTATTTCATCTCGAACTTTGTAGCAAGTCTCCTCCTAGCATCTGTAATGAGTTCCTCATTGCATGTTAGAAACAAGTCATTGACATATAACAGGAGCATCCATGGTCTTACGCCTTCAACCTTGAAGCAAAGGTTGGGATCCACTTTACTCTTAGTAAATCCTAGGGCCATCAATAAGATGTACATCCTATCATACCATGTTGAACTTGAGGATATTCTGCAATCACTCCCTTTGAAGCTAAGCATCATTCTCCCCTTTCCTTTTGTACTCTATGTGTTAAAACATTCTATACTGGAGTGACAAGTAGCTTCCTCTGCTACTAATATTCTATGTATCCATCTAGGGTCATTGGATACCAATATCATCTATCTTGAACTTTGTTGAAAAGTTCCTCTTGCACCCATCTGTGATATTT
Source organism: Pseudotsuga menziesii (assembly GCA_001517045.1). NCBI lineage: Eukaryota > Viridiplantae > Streptophyta > Pinopsida > Pinales > Pinaceae > Pseudotsuga > Pseudotsuga menziesii. The sequence goes on along the minus strand of LPNX010721527.1, from coordinate 54,460 downwards.
TCGTCCTCTATAGGATTTCAACTTCAACCTTGTAGCAAAGGTTAAGATCTTCATCACTCCAGGTGATCTTCAAGCTCCTCATGTAACAATATGTGCTATCCCATGGGTACCTTTTGAGCTTGTGCAAGGCCTTCTTTAATTTGCACACATGATTCTTCTTGTCATGTGTCTCGACTCCCAATGACTACTCTACATACACTTCCTCCTCGATTACACCATTCAAAAATGTTTTCTTGATATCCAATTGGTGCATCTCACATCTCATACTTGCACATATGGATCTAATGGAAGTGTACCTCACAATTGGTGCAAATGTCTCTTCGTAGTCTATGCCTTCTTTCCGTGAGAAGCCTCATGTTACGAATATTGCCTTGTATCTCTTGACGTTTCCATGTGTTGCATTCTAGATCTCATAGATCCATATGGAAGACACTATAGAATTCCCTTTAAGTCTTAGAACCGCATCCTAGAAATCATTCCTCTTGATCAACTAGTACTCTTGATCATAGTCTCCTTCCCTTTCTTCTTGGATACTTCTTCATAGCTGGAAGGATCTGCATCGATGATGTCACTCAACTGTGTCACACAATTGGAGTGTGTTCGAGGCCTTTTACTTTCCTTGAATGTCTCTTCATACTTTTCTTTATCTTGGATGATATCTTGTGCCCAATATGGTCTTCATTTCTTGAGGTGGATCTACCTTTCTCTTTATCTTCTTCTAAAGCTCTTTCTTTTGTCGCGGTGTCTCTAACCTGGGGAGCTTCATGTTCTTCTTTTGAACTGTCATTACTTGTTCTTTAGAATGATCTACAGTTCAAGTTTAGTTGCATGATTAGAAACATCTCATGATTTCCAAATCATATTAATAATGACAAATATATGTCACATAAACATGCAACTATCTTAGCCAATGCTACAACATTCATCCATATCTCTTACACATACTATAACTTCTAGATGGCTTCTACTCCAATGTTATTAAGAGTGTGTACTTATCCTAATATGTTAGCAAAGAGGTTTCAATCTAGATAAGTAGCAATGGAATTTTGTACATCATCATTGACTTCTTACCCATAATTTGCAATTCAATAGTATAAATTAAAACACTCAAACATACATCAATTGGATCTAAACAAGTGCAGAACCAAACAATATCATGAAATGACAATTGAATACTTATCTTTATTTGTTTGGTGGATAGAATCCTTCTTGATCCTTATGTCCTTGCAAGAATAAATGGAGTCTTTCGCTTCATCATCCTCTTCATCCAAATGATGAGATGGACAAGAGGTTCTTCATATTCCTCATCGCTTGAGGAATATTCTTTGAATCGTGAGAGCTTGATATTTAGTTTCTCCCATCTTCTATTCTCTTGTTATAATCCGAGCTTCTTCTTGTGTGCACTCTTCCTAGATTATGCTAAAAGTAATCAACTTAATTCTGGCACACATTCCTTGAATGCATGAATCCCATGGTCTTGGAAGGCCATTCAAGGTGGTTATAGAAATCTATTCTTCTTCTCTTATTACTTCATCACAACATCGAATACTGATCCAAGTAATTTTTCTTCAAGGATTAGGGAGATCCTATACTTTCATGCTCAGAAGTTGTCAACTTCACCAAGCTTCTCATCAAGCTGGGTGTGATGAGTCAATTTGAAATAGGAACCTCAAATGAAAATAACAAAGATTTAGATCTTATCGATTTGAGGTGTCTGACCTAGTTCGAGAGCTGGCTAATCTAGGGTTTGTTAGAGAAACCCTAATTTTCCAAACTTGGAATTTAAAACTTTTGATTGGTAAAAAATATGGGCCTCTTCAGGGAAAGCTATCCAATGTACTTCTTTTCTGAAAACAGGGGTGGGAAGATCCCAAAACAAGAAGCCCTAGTTTTCCAATTTCTTATGCAGAAATGTTTGATATTGATTCTGTTGTATCTCTGAAGTTTAGGATAATTACAGTATGAAACTTTGCACTACGTAGTGATATATTTATTCTTTACAACTGTATAGGTTAGAGAAGAAATGGATTCTCCAAGTGGGACTTATGTTGAGTTTCCCAAGGTGACATTTTTTGGGGTTGTTCAGCATACTGAACTTGTACGGACTTCCACCTGTCACTATTTCACATTCTAGGTCTAAACATTGGACCACATAAACTAAAGTCCATTCCCTACCTACAAAATCTTATGAAATTTCATTTGGACCTTCCTATCCCGAGATATAATAATTCTTCCTAGATCACTTGTTTATGACTATATTCTGGAGGAGGCTAGAACCCTGATTGGGAGGAATCATATCTCCTTAAGAATAGTGAATATGAAGTTGAACCTTTTACATAAGGTGCAACAAGATTTCATATTAGGTCTGTAAAATTTTTAGCCTCTGAGCCTTCTCCAATCTCAGGTTATAGAGAAAGTTCTAAGATTACTAAATTCAATCTTCTAGGGTTTTCAGAAATGAAACCCTAATTTCCATTAGGTGTCATTTTAGCTGTATTTTGGCTGCACGTTGCATTCTTTCATATTGGATTTGATACCATGTTATTTTTTTTAAAGATCTAATTAGATTATCTATGATATTTATCTAAAAGAATAATAAGTACAACAAGATGCATAAGATATAAAAGATACATAAGACACAAATATTTTCATCGGGGAAACCATAAAGGAGAAAACCCCACAAACTTCCTCAGAATAGTAAGATGATAAAAAACAATAATAAGAAGTATTCATCAACAATCTATCTCTCCTCCTCTGACTGTATCTCTCTCTCATGCGGAATTGAGAGTGTGAGGTATATATAAATGAGGGAGAGAACCTCCCTATTTATACCCTTTCAAGTCACTGACCAAACATAAGAATCAAGCCTTCGTGTCTTCTCACATAGGGCTCACTTCTACTAGAGAGACTACTAGTACATATTACATGATGTTATACTAGGGAATATTGCCTCAACTTACACATTAGAGGAAATTTGGGCTCTAAAATGGGCCTTATAAGAAAACGTGTCAACAATAAATTTTGTGAGTTGGAATTCAAGAACCAATAAAATTTCAATAAAATGAGTCAACCATAATGGTTGAATTGACATATTTGTCATAAAAGAAAACTACTTTTTTTGTTCGTATTTTCGGCATATCTCCCTATGTTTTTACTCAAATTTCGAGCGAGAGAGCTTGTTGGATGTGGAATTTAATTCCACATCCAAGGAGTACCCACATTGCATGCTTTTGACGGACCTCGCTACCCCAAAAACAAGAAATACTTGAAAAAAATGTGATGATGTGATCATCATCACGTTTTCTTGGGTATTTCTTGTTTTTGGGTTAGCGGGGTATGTTAAAAGCCTACAATGTGGGTACTCGTTGGATGCGGAATTAAATTCCGTATCCATTGAGCTCTCCCGCTCAGAATTTGAGTAAACACACATGGAGATATGTCAAAAATACGAACACAAAAAATAGTTTTTTCATTCTTCCTCCAAAATTAATAATTATTATTTTATTATTTTAACTATTATTTTATTATTTTCCTTAGGAGGCCCATTTTAGACCTCAAATTTCCTCTAATGACGGGGGTTGTACCTCAAGGTCTAAACACAATTTAGACATCCCACAAAGGGGTAACACACATACCCAATGGGGGTACAAAATCATAGAATGATAATATTCATCAAAATATCTTCCAAAGTTACAAATACATCAACAAAGTTCTCTAAAGCCCTTACAAGCAATATTTCTCTAAAAACAATTCTAAATATGTGAAATGATCCACTCCACATAGGAGATATGTTAATCTCTAAGTAATTCCTTCAACAAGTAAGGATATAAGGTATGCATGTTTCCCAAGGAAGGTCCAATTATTCTCCTCCAAAGGATCCAAGACTTCATCAACCTTTCAAAACTATGTGCTCCTTTGGGTCCACTACACCTACATCCACATTCCCTTGACCCGTGCTAGCATATGTTAAGTACAAATATCCATGCTTGTGACCCAATTGTTACCATTCCATTAAGGATCAACATGCTCCTCCAGAATACCAATTTCTCTTCCTCCAAAGAAAAGTGTCCTCAAAGAAAATAGCTCAACATCCATGTGGCCATGATGAAGAAATCACCAAGCCATCTAAATGTCTCCAATGATTTAAGGGAAAATACACATAAGCATCTATACATGGTCTAGATATCTAAGAGTAAGCCACATCCACATGTGCAAGTCCATCACGAAACAACTAGAGGATAATCCATACACCATGAACCTTGAACCACTTGAATCACTCCCAAATATATTGATGTAAACACTTTCAAAGTAAATTTGCAAGATAACAACATTCCCAACAATCTCTTTTTGCAACTCTTTACTGCATTCCTTGATTTCTTACATATGGTACAACCATCACAAATCAATTATGTCCATTCTCTTAAAGTATCATTCATCTCGCTCTTGATTTTTTCTGTCCTCCATAATACTTGTTACTTCAAGCTCTCATCCTTTCCAACACCATCTCCATCCATCACTAGACATGAGGCTTAAGGTTGTCGTGCCTAGTGGGTTTTATGGAAATAACTCTTTTTCCACCAATATTGTGTTTATCCAAGTGGGTATTTCACCAATCGCCTTAGAATCATTTCTTGAACTGTTCTTTGACACTTAGGTATGTCTTGTATATGCATCTCTATTGAAAACTCTAAAATATATATTTTAAATATTTTGTTAACCCAAAAATCTATTACTCATCTAATAAAATACACATTGATGTAGACCTATATTATTTTGTATAGTCCATTCATCTTTCTTCTTTTCTCTCTAATAATATTTGGGATTTTAATAAAGTCTATGCAACCATTGATACAGCCTCATCAGAAACTAAACCTAAAATATCTTGTAAACCTCTTCACAAAACATTGTCTCCTTAAACTTGTTCACACTACATCCAAGCAACATGGATTCTTGTCTCAAAAGTTATTCAATATCAAAATCAAATCAATCCCACACTTGAGACTTATACAACTTCCACTTCATTCTGCAAAGACTTTTCACTGGTGATATTGTCCCTAAATGAAATCATTTTTTGTCTCTAAAATGTAGATCAACAAAGATATCCAACAAAGTCCAACATTCTCAAACAATGTTATTAGTGCTCCCTCATATAAGCAAGTAAGATCAAACCAATGCCCTAAAAAAACAAGCAATTCTTGCAAAAGCAATATCCATAGCCATATAAATAACATAATCAATCACTACTTAGGCACCTTCACCATAGAAAAATCAACAACAAGCAAAGGTCTAACCCAAGGTGCATTGATAAGATGTAAGATAGATGAGGAACACAATTAGATCAAGACAAGACCTTACAATACAAATTATTCATTGTCATCCCATAATCATTCATATAGTGTCCTATCCTTAACCTTAATCCCAACATCCATTATAATGCATAAGGGCTTGTTCATCAACCATAAATGTTGAGTGAACAAGAATCACATGAATATCATCCATATATATCATAAAATAAAAAATAAATTGAATAAGGAATCACTTTGAATCTAGCTCCAAACAGTGGCAAGAAATGTACATCATAATTGATATACTATAATATTATAATATAGTTGCATCATGTAATGTCCCTTCCTAGAAGGACATTGAAAGTGTTGACCTTCTCAAGTTTATAGGGGTAGAAAACTGAATTAATTAAATTATTCCTAGGGAATTTTTAATTAATTAATACTATGGAGGCATGTTATAGATTAAAATTCCAATTTTGATTTTGTATGCAATTAATTATTATGAAAAATAATTAATGTGGAAATGAGTTGTAATTGTCCTAGGTGACAAGGAGGACGAATGGGTCCAAGTGGACCATGAGTTGGAATTAATAAATGGAAACCTAGAGCAAATCAAGAAAATGCTAAAAGAACTCAAGCAAAAAGATAGAAACTGCAACAAAAGCAATATGGACAAATACAAATTACTATGCATCGGCATTATATAATCAATTTAATCTAAAATAGGTGGTGATTTCTCCATGAAATATTATTCTTGATCTTATCTCGACACGTCTATCTCTTTCTTCTTGTTATCATTGTATGCTTTCATCATTCCAATCATCATGGTGCCACATTAATTCTTCATGTATTAAATTGGAAACACCCTACCATGTCATCATTCAAAATAAAGGGGAAAACAAACCATGACCATACCTATTAACTCACCCTCAAATCAACACAGGCCCGCCTCTCTACTTGGATCTGCATTATGTTATATCTCCTGAAATATAAGGGCTAACAAATGAAATGAGGCACTATTCCTTGATTGTGTTTGATAATAATATTAAGACCATTGTTAGCACCACAATCAATCTTAACCCACACCATGACATGCAAGATGAACCTAAATAGCAATACATCTTTGTAATAAGGTGCAAATTTTCCAACCACATTTATCATTATCAACTTGTATTTTTGCTTAAGTTGGGGTAATACTTCATCATGTTGATTAAATGAAGTTTAATTGATAGTAATCAAAAGTAATATTTTATTGCAAAATGGTATCTGGTCACGCAAACTTGGATAGAGATGCCCAATGACAAGTAATGAGCAGAAGTAGATGGAATTAATCCATAAATGATTTAGATGGAAAAAGACAAAGGTTATGAAGGGAATGGTATCATGCTATGATACATTATCTCTAAGCAGAGTTCACTACTTGTTCATATCATAAGTGATTGATAATTCTATATTCATTTTATATACTATTTTAAAATATCCATAACAAAAGCTCATGATATGAACTTTTATGTATAATATAATCCACTTCAATGACATGCTAATAAAAATGAAAAAGTTATATAACGTTAAGTAGACCAACTTGGTAAAATAAATAAGCAATAATTTATTTTATATACATTTTAATTGTTTTTTTACAATTCATTTACTTAAAAGCAATCTAAAATTATTTTTTTACATATTAAAAGAATACCGTTTTGGTTTTTAAAATATTCATAGTTAAGGTATTCTCATGTCTATCACTTACAAAAGAAATTAGAAGCAAAGGTATTTAAAAAATTTAAGATATATATATAAGCATATAATTTGTTATGTATTTCTAATCAAAGTTTAAAAATGATATTTTTACTTTCAATACAATCACAATAACACAATAATTGTCTTAGAATTTTGCTAAAACAATCTACAAACCATCATAAAAAATTTTATACTTACAAAACAGTCTAAAAAAACTTCCCCCTAAAAATTATAACTTTCATTATGTTCAGCATTTTGAATTTTTAGTACCCATCCAAATCCAAATATAATGGCTCCTTTTAACAATGATAAACATTCCAACACCAAGCCAACCATTTGTTTTACTCCATCAAAAAAACGAGTTGAAAATTCCTCTGCCAAAATTCTTAAATTACATCTCTTTTATATTTTGATTTTTGAATTAAAAAAAAAAACAAATCAAAACCAAATGTTATTAAGAAATCCAGAAAACAAAACTATATAGAATATGTGGGTACTCGGCTTTAGTACAAATGCTATAACATTTGGGAAAATCTAAAACGTAGAGAGAAAATCGCTTTGATATTATTGTGTTGCGTATCATGTATTTTAATGAAGCAATTTTATTATTAAAAAATAAGAATTATAAATTTAGCTGTTAAATATTTAAACAAATTAAATTTGTAAAATTTTATAAAAATTTTAGATAATTAAATAAATTAGAAAAATATATTATTGAATTTTTTTATACATAATTTAAAACCATTAAAATGACAAATCTTTTTTAAAAAACATTTAAAGTTAATTCATAAGAAAATCTCTTTGATATTATTGTGGTGCTTATCATGTATTTTAATGAAGCAACTTTATTTAAAAAAAAATTAATTATAAATTAGCAAATATGTGAACAAATAAATTTGTAAAGATTTTATAAAGTTTTTGGATAACTAAATAAATTAGAAAAAATATTATTGAAATTTCTACACATAATTTAAAACCATTAAAATGAAAAATCTTAATTAAAAACAACCTTTAAAGTTAATTCATAGGCTAATTTTTCTCAAACCATTGTTACCATTTGTTATAAACAAAATATAAGGTAAATATACTCACATCTTTTTAGAACTATAATAAGGTCACATCTTTTTATAACTATAATAAGGATATGGTAGTTGAACCACGACTATTAACCATGATTTACATAAAAAAGATTTAAACACATAAAAGTTTACATTTGGTTTCCTTTGGCTTCTTTGCAAATCCAAAATTAAGATAAGTATATATTAACAGATTGACCTATTTGCCTAACTATTTGCACCAACTGCCGGCAACGTCGGATGTGACCGCTCACATGAGCCAAGTTGTCCAATGGACACGCCAGCCAGGTCGTCCGATCGATGCAAATGATCGGTTAAGTAGTTTACTCCTATATTAACTCCAAAGTTTTTACAGAAACAATAATACTCCTAAATATATTGCAAGCAATAACAATAGTTAAAACCTGCGACGAGCAAGCCTAGAAAAGAGAAATACTGTTAAATGAAAATATGATAAGATGGGCTCCATTTTCAAAGGCCTCTATTGAGCATGCTCTCCAGCCTCTTCATGGACATCAACCTCTCCATCTCCAGCTTCTTCCTCTGCCTCTCAATGAAGTTCTGTGCCTCTTTGTCCACACTTTCAGCCCCTGCTGGTTTAACATCCTCACTCACCTTAGCCTCCTCACTAACTTTACCTGAATCTGCTGCATGCTGTTCTTCAACTTTAGCAGAGGGCTGCACAGTGCTATGGCCATGAGAAAAACTATCGTTAATTTTCGCATGGCTATCGTTAGATTTCCAGCCACCAAAAAGCCATGAACAGCCTTTACAACACGAACCCTGGTCTGGTTGCTTCTCTGGATCATTGCTGTGTTGCTCATCAGTCTCGGAGAATCGAACCCCGGCTCTGGTTGCCATAACTGCTACAGAAATTTAAATTTTCCTTCAAACGTATATAGTTGTCAATACCTCGCTACAAATCTGGTTTGGACTTGCGCCGCTATATATAATCACAAGTCTGTTGGGCATAGCTTGCATGCGAAGCGCATGAAAACTTGCAGCACTATACTTTCTTATATCCCGCACTGTTTACACGTTCAGTACAATACGTGTGTTTGATGACGATCGTCCTTACATGTGTAGAACTTTGTAGATTTTAAAGTAAAAATGAAAAGAAAAAGGGAAAGAAAAGCCAACCAGATCCACATTAGTTGGTGAAGTATAACTTTTCTTTAATGTCTTTGTAGAAAAATGGTTGGCTCTCTCTCAAATTTTCTAACTAATTGCAATGTTAAGAACTTAAAACTGAATTTATAAAGTATAAGTTCTTCTACCTCTTTTTTAAAATTTTTTTTATTTATTAAAATTTATAATATATTTTCTTATAAATATGTTAACCTTTTTTTCAATTCTGACTTTTATTTAAACTTTTAAATGTGATTTCTTATACTCGAAGAAATATATGGTCCTCATAGCAGTTTCTATTCAATTTCGTCTTGCTTATATCTTAAGAAACATGCTACTTTTATTTAAAAACATATAAACTTTTACTTAAAGTCATCTTTGATTCCTGCCAAGCTGCAAGATTTTACTCCTGCCAAGCTGTAAAATTTTACTTAGATTCCTCTTTTATGCCTGCCATGGCAGCATATACATTGCGAGTTTCTTTTCAGATTCCTCTTATTTATAACCCCAAAAAATTATTTTGTGAAAATATGTAATTCATGGCAGCATATACTTTTTTCTTATATAACAAGGAACATGCGAGTTTCTTTTCAAATTCCTCTTATTTATAAAAAAAAATTATGTAATTTTTATTTTTTAAAAATATATAATTTTTTTATTTAATTAGTTTATTAATATATTTATTTTTATAATTAAATCATTTTAAATTTATTTTAACTCTAGGGTTATTATATATGTTTAAAAAGATTAAATTTTTGAAGGTGTAAACTTCTTTTCAAAATTTTAGGCTTTAAATACACATATGAAATGATCAAATTTAGCACATATCCATTTTTTTTCATTTTTAAGGAGTGATTGACACCACCTCTTTTTTCCATTTTAAAGGAGTGATTGACACCACCTCTGTCATCCCTTTCTCAACTCACTATGTGAGCACTTAAGAATGGTACAATGATGGAGGTTTATTGGATTGATAAGGGGCATGGAGAGATATACTAACCACTACTCCAAAGTGTGTTTGCTTTTCTAAGTGCAACTTAGAGGGATGTGGATGTATTCAAGGTTGGGAAGTGGGAATTGTATTGGATTATATGCCTTTACTTCAAATTTTCTGGCCATAGCTTCAAAATGTAGTTGGTCCAAGTACCAAAATATATGTGTATTAATCAATTTGGAAATGACACTTGGTGAGAATTCTATGTTTTAGGTCATTACTTCATTTGTGGTGGTATAATCTAAGCTTCCTTTCAAGGAAATTTAGAAAAACAACAATATATGATGACCATAAGGAATTATTAGAGGTACATATACAACTTATTATAATATGATGTAAAAAGGTGAAAGATAGGAAATTGAATTAACTTCTAGAATATATAATTTTTGTTTATAAAAAAATCATATCTCATAAAAAAAAAACATGTTCTTTTAATAGTGGTATGCTTCTTTTCTCTAAATCATATTGTATATATTCATTATTAAGGTGTGAGTTTAATACATAAATGACATAATTTATTTAAACAAATTTGAAAGTTATATATCACAATGAATTAGTTGGGTATAGCCCAAGTTGTTATGGGATGTAGTATTATCCTCCCAACCCACGTTCTACGACTTGAACCCTTATTCACATAGGCAATAAAAAGAAGTTAAGGCCCATGTATTTTGCAATATATATATATAGAAGTGTGTGTCATATGTGGACCATATTTAAAATCCTAGTGAAAAGAGAGTTAAAAAATGAGTTTGTTTTCGTTTATCCAAGTTTAATTCTAAGATAAAACCAAAGTATCCAATAGAACATAAGAGAGAAGACAATCCCCCTTCTTTTCTCCGAATTCACAAAAATGCACATGCATTATAGAAGCATGTGCAAGTTTTAGATGTGTACATATCACCAAAACATTGTTTTAAGGGAAAATACCATATTTCATTCACCTCACATAATCAAGGCCCCTAAACCCATTTTATTTATGCAAAAAATACCAATGACACTTTGAATACCACTTAGAGGCACCCCAGAAGCAAGGCATGTGTCATTGTTAGAGATATTATTCACAACAGTTGACACCTTGAAGGTTTATTTTCCTATGAAATGCCCTTTCTATCCCTTTCTACCATGATCTATACCCCAATAACCATCAATACTAGCCAAAACCAATTAATGGTATACATACCCCACTCAAAGGACAAAGATCCCATAGAAATTTCCTATGTGGTGTTTCAATGCATCTTTCATGAAGCTTGAGCCTGAAAAGCTCTCCTAAATGCATAAGGCCCTTTTTAACCTATGGTGTCCATTGTCAAGACCCAAACACCCATTCATCTTACTAGAAGCATCATGAATAAAATGTCCCTTACTAAAACACTCATAGTCGAAGGATCCCCAAGAGAGGGATTGTTTCGTGGATTGCAAGTATTTTTCATGGTGATTCAACTCAAGAAGCATTATTTGGGTACAAGGTCCTTGTTTCCCTATAATGACATTGGTTAAACCTATACACCCTTCCTTGGTTCACAAGTAACATAGTCATGGTGTACATTGTTGGATTTATGGTTATACTGAGAGGGCGGGGAACGGGGGAATCTATATAATGTACTTTCATTTCTTTACTCATTCATCAAACAATTTATAAACATATGCTAGCTGAAGACATGGAACACATGATGTAACATGGAAACCCAATGGGGGTTAAAACAACGATAAATTTTATCTTTATGAATCTTGAGTAGGCACCACCTACTATTACAATAATTGTAGGAACCAAGCTACCGTTAGCAAGTTTGCAAGAACGAACCTGCTGGAGACACCAATCTCCTCAATTTAGCACCAACTCAACAATATCTAGGCACCAACCTACTGGAGATACCAATCTCCTCAAGTGAGCACCAACTTGGAAATATGTAGGCACTAACCTACTAGAGACACCAATCTCTTCAACTAAGCACCAACTCAACAATATAAAGGCACCAACATATTGAAGAACAGGTGCAAGAATGATGACATAATATTCTCAAAGATAAATTCATAATCAGCTTCAATCTGCTACATAGTCAGCCTCAGATCTACGTAGTATCAACTTCATCAAACTTTGCTCAGCTTCATCTTCTTCAACTCCTGTGCAATATTCAATTTATGTGTAACTTCAACTTCTATTCTTATAACATGTCATGCGTATATGCCACTGGATGCAATACTACATTGCTAGTTACTTCAAGTCTTTCTTCTACAACAACTTACGCTTCACAAAACACATCTAACTTCTATACACCAATGAACCTTCATGCGTTGCACTGCAAAAAGCGACTCCAACGAGTCTTGTTCACCCAATTACTTCCCTGGACAATGCAAAACAACCTTGGCTTATGCATTGATGTACAACATGAAAACTTACCTATTGCACTCTATTATGTTGCACTCTGCTCTATGCAAGACAATACTTACTATTGTCACACTACACCATTATGTGCAAGATAGTCTTCACTATTGTTAGACTCTATTTTTTTGCACTTTTATCTACATAAGGAAATCTTCACAACTGTCACACTCTACTTCGCTCTATGCAAAAAAATCTTCACTGTTGTCACACCCTACTCTATACATTATAATCTTCACAACTGTCACACCCTACTTTACTATGCGTAAGACAATATTCACTGCTATCACACTTTGTTCTGTTTCACTTTTCTCTATGCAATGAAATCTTCAATACTACCACACTTTGTTCTATTGCAATCTTCTATGAGCAAGGAAATCTTCACTAGTGCACAGTATTCAAATTCTGTGTTGTTCTTAACTTTTATACTTCATCTAAAGAAGAACCTGCAAGAAAAAATTTCTTCATATTCACAAGGTGGACCTTCTCTTCCTTAGAGAACCTTAAAAACACTGAGAAAAAAATTTCAAGAGAGTCTAATTAGAAATACCTTTAAAACCCAGAAAACATCTTCAAATACATCTTTAAGCCCTAGAAGACATTCCTCTTGTTAGTTGTGCAACCTAATTATATTCTTGATTCAGAGATATTGTTGTTTAGCTTTATTTATACCCTAGTTTTATATGTTCTGCAGGTGGACTATACACACCTCCCAATGGGGAGGTTTAGGGGTAGAGCCCCTAAAATAAATGTTTCAGCCATTGAAATGTGGCAAAAATTTCCTTGTAAAATGTTGTAATTTCATAGTCAATCTAAATCGTTCATTAGATCTCATATATGAAGGTAGAAGCAATGTTACGGATTTTATCCCTAGAAGGAAACCCTCTTTTTGTATGAGGAATTATATTGCGAATGTGTAGTATTATGAAAGATGATATTATGAGAGAATAAAGACGAAGTTGAAAAAGATGTGTTGCAGGTTGTATCCCTTCATTTTTTTGGACAATATAATAAAAATGATTGGATATTTTTGTGTGGACATAGCCAATATTGGGTGAACCATGTTTATTGTGTTAAAGATATAGCATCATGAGTCATTATCCAATGCAATCTTGTGTGCATCTAGGATTGGGACTCATGTGTGAGGTAGGGAGCCTGAGTTGGACTAAGGAAATTGGAGTAGATTCTTGAGTTGGACTCAAGGATGACTAAGCCTTCCGTATATAGGTTATTCCTAATGTGTTGAGATGAATTCTTTGATTTATCAAAGTGATGATGTTCTAAATTCTTGTTAGACAAGGCTCCAGACTTATGTATCAAGTCAGATTCTCATGTGGACTTCCATTTATAGTATGTATCCATGGGGTGGACCTCCAGTTACAGAGGTAGTCAGATTCTCTTGTGGACCTCCCGTTATAGTAGGTACCCATGGGGTGGACCCTCAGTTATAGAGGTAAATGCTTTGCATGTTGAAGCATCAATGTTGTGTTATATATTACTAAGCATCGTCACTGATTGTTATTAAGTCTCCTCTTGAAACTGGACACATATAGAGTAAATTACTTTAGCATATGATCATTTGGTATAGAGTAATATAATATGATCACAACATCCGACAAATATTCCTAGTATAATTTGATATGATAGATAATTAAAGCTAACACATATTGACCATGCAATAAAAGATAAGAGATAAAGATAATGCATATAGAATAAAGAGAATTCGAATTGCTCATGAAAAGAATTCAAATGGACTTTATAAATATTGTTAAAAGCTTCAGTTATAGTAACAATGGATGCATCAGTTAATTAAAGGAGAACTCACAGTAGTGACTTCAGTAAATCAATCAACATGATTTCAGTTAAGAATAGTTAACTAAAATGTTAATAAAAATGAATTAGTTAACTAAAGTGTTTTGCATGATGACACTTTAGTTAAACTAAAATACAACATTGTAGTTAAACTGAAATATGAAACTTAACTTATGACACTTGAGTTACAAATATTGCATGATGACACTTAAATTAGCATGTTAACCAAGTGATCCTACATACATTTAAGAGGGTATTTCACTCTAAAGACAATTGATATTTATTTTATGTCAAAGAATAAAGGCATAGTGTATTATGTGTTTTGCAATATTGAAGAAACTAGGGCACAACAATTATTCAAGAAGGAAATTTTCTATAGTTTGAACGGGAGGCTAATTCCCCATGCAATGATTTTATATTCCTTGCATGGCAGTGGTTTTGAAAAGTTATTAATGTATTGAAATCATTGCAAAGTTCATCTGGTTGATTTCTCTTCTCTATTGCTTCACATCTACACTCGGGGTGTTTATTATCTCTTAACATGCACCTGGGGTGTCGAAATAAAACTGCTATTGTAAAAGACATTCTATGCTATCTATCATAATTATACTCTGAATATTTTCTAGGATTTTTCATCCTCATAGTTTTGGGGGTTTTCCCTAGGGTGCATCATGTGTTATGGATGAATGTTTTATGTGTATGAATGGTTCATTGTTTCAAGTATTCAATGTTTCTGTAGTTAAATAAATAAATATCAAAGCTAAACATATTTGCACAAAACTCAACATGGTAACACTTATTAGGGAATGAAGGAGCTGATATTTGGAAAGTAAACTTGATCCTATGTAGATCCTAATGAGTTGAGAACAATACTTGAAGACAATGGAATCAATATTAGTTCAACCGGAAGACCACCTTAAAGGCATTTCAAATTTCAACACTTGGAAGGCAAAGATTCTGAGCATCCTGAAGGAACATGAATTAGATAGATACATATCTAATGTGGTGGAGGGGCCTACATCCAACGAAGGGAGCATCAGCTTCAAGAAGAACCAAGCTAAATTCAAACTGATCATTTATAATTTGGTGAAGGACAACTTAATGTACATGATTACTTCTTTGAATACCGCAAAGGAATGTTTTAATACATTGACAAACCTACATGAGAAGAAGGCCACGAGTTAAGAGGGAAGGCTTGTGTATAGGTAAATAACTCCCAATTATATATAAGAATATCCAAAGTGATCTATATATCCTCCCCTGAAGTATAAGCTACGAAACCTCAAGATGGAGAAGGATGAGACAGTGACCTCTTTCTTCACCAAGATCTCTCAGGGAAGAGATAAACTTGCTAGCATTGGAGTAGTGATATATGAATATGATCTCATTCAAAATACTATTAATTAATGGTATCCCATATTCATGAGAGACATTATTGGCTATGGTAAATGACCGAGAGATGCAACCTAACTTCAAGAGGTTGTGGCATGATTTCCTTCAAGTGGAAGGATGAATCCAGAGAAAGATTGTATGCACGAAAGAAGAAAACCTTGCTCTCACAACAAGGATGAAGAGAATATTGATAATTGTTCAATTTTCAAGAGAAATATATGTATACAATGATTCTCCATAGTCTACATGAGGCTTCCTTCACCAATTAAGAAACTTGCTACCTGATGCATGGATCCAAAATTTGCAAGTTAAGATGCAATGAGGTTCCACCCATATGAACATCAAGACCTAGGGACTCCAGTAATCTATGTAAGGGAGTAGAGATCAAGAGGGATTCCACAAAACAATAAAAGATAAGTATTTGTATTTTGATATGCTCTTGTAAATCAGATCAGAATGTTTCAATATATTTTATTACAGTTATATGCAATTTGTATTCCTAGAATGAGGAAGTATGTTATTGTATAACATGATGAGCATATGTTATAGCTTTATTTTATTAGGAAATAGTAAAACTCATGTAGTACATGATTATGATCGAATAAGTAGCATATAGAACTGCATAACAATCACAAGATATGGATGAGGTTGTGTTAAAACATTAGTTAAAATGTTTACATAATTGTGTGACCTATTTGTCATCACATTGAGATAATTGAATTATGAAAGGTTGATAATCACTTGAATAAAATTGGATTATTGGGAAATACCATATGCTATGACCTACAAACAGAGAATGACAACTATTGAATGTGGAATCATTCCGATGGTAGATCTTAAAAGAGAAGAGGACAAAAAACGGAGCCATCCAAAAAGAGGGGAAACCTTTTTGTTATAATGAATCATTTTAATTTAATATAATATATGTACGAGGTAAAAGTCAACAGGGATGTAACATTCCATGAAGAGGTTGCATTCAAATGATCGAAAGAGCTTCAGTATGATACAAATATGGAGGATATTGAGACTCCCATGTTGGAAGACCCACATTCTAGTTCTCCTCATTTAGAGGGATAATCCATAAGTGTTCTCAGATTCACTAAATTCACAAAGAACCATCATAACTAGTTTATGAACCTCTTGCTAAGAAGAGATCTGCATGGTGTTCATATACAGAAAGAAGAAGATTACACGATTCGAGAATCTTGGCATGAAAATACACAGTAGATATCCTAAATATATTTAAGACGATGGGTTGTAAGTCCATAGCCACACATAATGACGAATCTGAAGTTGAATCTTCTTCATATTTGGAGGATATCACAGTCAATTGAGTACATCCTAGTTGTACCTAGTTAGCACCAAGTTGGATATATGCTTTGTAGTCAATACATAGACATGTAAAGCAAAGCATTTTTTGAGGTACCTACATGGTACATTTAAATATGGAATCAGTTATGTCTCAGACATGTTATATCTATAGAAAGGAGCAGTGCATCTCCACTACATATCCATAGATGAGCAGATTGCCAATCTACTTACCAAGCCTCTGTCCAAAGTAAAGTTGAGTACTTCCTCAAAAATATTGGTGTAGTACATAATGACTCCTCCAGTTGATATGGAGTATTGATGTTTCTCCATAGGCAGCAAGAGAAACATAAAATTCTCACTAGTAAGTCACGTGTGACATGACTCAAGAGTTCTCCTCACTAGTAAGCCATACAGTGGTACATGGTGTTAAGCCATACCGAAATATATGGATCACATTAGCTATGTAGTGGTAAATGGCTCAATTAAGCCATGTAGTAGATAAACCAATAAGCTATACATATCTCAAATTAGTCATGCAGGGATACTTGACTCAGATTCCATTTAGTCAAGGTAAATGGATTAGCCAAGGGTTGTTGTATCTCATGTGGAGTGCACCCACATGAGCAGAGCTATAGTCAAGACCTCAAATGACTATCAAAGAATGGTGAAGGTATATGAGACTATCAGTGACTATTAGATACTTGAGTGAGTTATATTCAAGACCATTGAGGAGAATTCAAATATCCATATAGTTGTCTATTGGGGTATCATAAATAGGAAAAGAAAATGAAACCACTTTGAAAGTAGTCGGGCCTTGGAGAACATCATAGAGAATGGAAATATCACATAGAATTTATCTAAACTGTAGAATATTCTAGAAGTCAACAAGCACAAAGCAAGTGCTAAATATTAACAAATGGAAGGTGAGATTTTCTTTTTGTAAGAAAATTACACATTTGATGTGTTGCAAGAGTTTGGTACAATGGGTTGAAAATACATAATTTCTAGTTTAGGGAAACTATATAAGTTTGAATAGATAGCTTATAGGTTCCTTAATGTATTTAATACACAGTATACCTATTATATATGTTGTGAGTCAGATCATGTATGAGATTACACATAGACATTGAGCATGTTCTTAGGTACCTTCGAGATACTATTTCTTATGGACTTAGTTTTGTCGCTAGTGGTGAGGTAAAGTTGCTTAGTAATTCCAACTCTGTTGTACAGGAATAAACACCTTATAAACGAAGGTCTAGGGTTACCAAAATAATCATAAAACTTGCAGGAAATTGACTCTAGAGTACAAAAAAGGAAATAAGAGGATAGAATAGACTCACCCGATACACGACGGTTGATCCTAGCTTTGTCCTCTTCCACTTTGCTTCTTCTCCAAAGCCTTCAAGGATGCTTCTCCTTCACCTGCCAAGAGAAAATCCTCCAAGTGCAAGATGATACATGTATATAAAATAGGTTAGATAAATCATATACAGAGTGCTTAATCATAAGTATTCATCAAACCATAATACATGAAATACATTCAAAACACATATGGAAGAAGGATTCTTTTTATTAACAATAGTGAATGAGTTCAGATTACAAACCAACGCCTAAGACAAGGACTCCTCTGCAACCAAAGGATTTTGAGTTCCACTGCTCCAAAGACTTCTGAATAGACACCACCAGCATAACTTTGCTCTCCAAGTATGATTGATTAATACCCTCCCCAAGGCCTTTATTTATACTTAGTGAAATAAGGCAGTTTCGAGGGTTGAGGAGGTTGAGACAGTTAAGATGGTTATAGTTAAGGGCTTAACAAATCTCAAATAATTGTGATTTATTATTTTTAATGTCAAAGGAAGGTGTACATGGGTATTGATACTGGCAAACCACGTATGACACGCGAGTTTATATAAGGGGAGCCCGCGTACAAATCTATACGCAAGATGCAATTACAGATACTCGCGTACAACACGTGACATGCTTTAATAAAAGGCGCGTATGTACGCGAGTTGCATATAGGAAAAGGCGTGTACAGCACTTGACATATTCAAAGGTAAAAATAACCAGTTGGATGGATGATAAATGTAGTTCATAATATTCCCATCTATAGTGTTTTAGGCAACCTTCAATCCATAAATGTCCTTTTGTGTGCCAACATAGGGAATGTCGGCACTCGGACAGAGAAGTGCCATTTAGGTAGATAACAAACTCCATTTAGTATGGTAGTACTACAATTAGTAATATAGAATCAAAGTGTATTGCAATTAGTACTACAAAATAAAATTGTAATGTGGCTAGTACTACGGAAGCAAAGTGCATTTCAGCTAGTACTAAAGAAGCAAAGTATATTGTATTACCTGCCAAGAAGTAGTGTGGATAAGGAATCTACTTGACGGGTTTTTCAGGGAGAATATCATGAGAATTGATTCATAGTAGGATATAGGACCCAAGGATATTCTCACAATTCAATATTACACACAAATTATGCATAAAACAACAGAAAGAGTGAAAATAACATACACAAATGTAGTCAATAACTGATATTATTATGCCTAACCAACATGTAAATATGTCTGAATCATTTTTATATTACATTAGGTAGAAATCATGAGGACTTGGAGGCCATATGGATGCACACAAGTGGAATACCATGATTTGATCCTCAAAACCCCCTAGGTGGACCAATTAGCTTCTGAATCATCCTAAACGGTCATGAATGCTAGTGTTGACTTGGATGAGGCATGTTGGATCATAAATGGAGGAATTATAGGAGTGGGTGAGAACATGAGTATGTGTGAATGGCTCTAGGAGGAAATAAATTCCCAAGGAAGACCAAAAACCACCACAAACATGCACTAGCGCCTAAGGTCAACCATATTCCCTGAATCTAGGGACAAGGGAGCACACCAAGGTTGTTTTGTCATCAAATAGGGAGCTAGTATGTCAGAATGATCAAGCAGGAGTGCCTCAAATATCAGAATCAACAACCAGGAGCGCCTCAACTATTAGTAAATGATCAATATATCCTAAGTCTAGACCATAGAACATAGCATAGAAGCTAAGGAAATGTACTTAGGTGTATTATTGTTGTAACACCCGCCCTTAAGCCTAAATTAGTATATCTTAACCAAAATATTATTTAGGCCTTGGAAACTAAGGCTCAAGTCACCTCATACAACAAAAAATTTATTTGTCCATAAAAGCCAAGGTAAGGAGAAAAACCACATGGGAACAAAACCTCACCTCTAAAATGGACATAGAGCAAAATATGAAAGTGAGTATCATCCCTCACCATGTTTCACGCACTCCAAAAATGGATATTAGATAGGTGAATGTATTATCTGTGAATAACTTGGTTAAAATGTCAACCGTATGCTCTGCAGATGGGCAATACTGCAAGGATATCACTTGTTCATGCACCAAGCAACGGATGTAGTGCATGTGATCTCAATGTGTTAGGTCCTCTATCTTTGCACTAGATCGGTGGAAATATTGATTGCATTTTTATTTTCACATCAAACTACCGTGGGTGAATCAAATGCAACTCCAAGTTCTCGAAGAATACCTTACAGCCACACATATTGTGTAGTTGCGTTCACTACTCCTCTGTACTTGGCCTCAACTGAAGAGAGGGATATGGTGTGTTGTTTCTTACTTTACCATCATATGGGACCATGTACAAGAATGAATACATAACCTGATATGGATTTCCTATCAATGGGATCTCCATCTCAATCAAAACCAGTAAATCCAACTAGTTGTAGTGGAGAACCTATAGCATAGTGTACCCCAAAGTGTCTAGTTCCTTGCACATAGTGCATGATCCTCTTGGTTACCTTCCAATGGATATCACAAGTCTGATACATATATATAGATACAACACCTACAACATATGAAAAATATGGTTGGGAGTGTGTAAGATACAGTAGACTCCCAACTAGTTATTTATACAACGAGTTGTCCACCAATGGAGATGCACCAAATTCACCTAGTTTTATACCTCAAAGGAATGGGAACTTGGATGTCTTACATTCAACCATTTTAAACTTCAATAACAGGTCTGAAACATAATTTTATTGGATGACCTTGATCCCTTCTTCATATTTCTCAATTTCCAGTCCAAGAAATTGCTTCCACAATCCAAGGACAGTCATGGAGAATTCACTCTGCAAGGAAGACTTAATCGATCCAATTTATTTAGTGCATATACCTTTAATAAAAATTTCATCAACATAAACAAATATAACCTTCAATATGTCACCAAAATTATGAAAATACACATTAGGATCATATTTACATATTTCAAATCCAAGTGAAAGGAAAAAATTGTTCATCTTTGCATACCAAGCCCTAGGGGCTTGCATGAGGCCATGGAGAGACTTATTTAACCTACATACAAGTGAAGGATCCTCAATGAAACCTTAATTTTTTTGAATATATATCTCCTCTTGAATTTCACCATGAATAAATGCACTCTTTACATACATGTGGTGAACCTCCCAGTGCTTAGATGCAACAATGGATAAAACTAGCCTGATAGAGTCCATGTTTGCAACCGGTGCAAATGTCTATGTATATTCCATTCCTTGGACTTGAGAGAAGCCTTTGAAAACAAACATATACTTATAATTTATATTAGAACCATAATCAGGCACTTTGGTTCTATAGACCCACTTGCATTGCACTAGTTTCCTCTTGGAGGGCAAGGGAACCAAGTCTCATTGTCTTGGAATGAGCTAAACTCTTCTTGCATGGTTGTTTTACATATTGGGTCAAGTGATGCTTCCTGATATGTTTGAGGATAATATACAACCATCATGAAGAAACTATCGGTAATATTAAATCCACATGCAAAGAAAGCATTGTGAAATTGAGATCTAGTCTTCCTAGGATCTAGTGGATTATCAACTAGATTTCCATTTGTTTCAATAGTTTTCTCAGCCCACTTGGGTCAAATGGGTGATTCATGATATGAATGCATGTAATAATCATATTTATAAATATCAAAATCAGAAAAATAAGAAATATATTCATCACTTACATCATCATGGAGTGGATCATGTGAGCATTCCCCTTGAGCTAGTTCGACCTCTTTCATGAGTTCATCTTCGAACTGTACAATCCTTTCTATGAATTTATTCTGAGATGATGAATCAAAGAGATTGTATCCCTTTGAATATTAATAATATCCAACCATTATGGACTCCTTTCTTTTAGGTAGTAATTCCTTTCTCTTCTTTGGAGGAATCCTAGCCCAAGCCTTTGAGCCAAAAGACCCTAGAATGTGAAACACTTGGCTTGTGACCAAACCAAGCCTCATATGTTTTTTTTCCATCCAAATATTTATGAGGAGATCTATTTTTAACATATAAAACATAGTTAATGGATTCATCCCAAAGCTTAGGATTTAAATCCTTTTCTTTAATCATACAGTTTTCCATCTCCTTGAGAGCCTTGTTATTAAGCTCTGCAACACCATTTTGTTGTGGTGTGTAGGGAACCAAATGCTGCATTTGGATGCCATATTCTTGAAAAAAATTCTTCAAAATATTGTTCACATACTAATTTCCATTTTCAGTCCTAAGGACCTTTATCTTGTTCCCACATTCATTCTCAACCATGGATTTCCAAACTTTGAGAGTCTCAAGGAATTTGGATTTTAGTTTAAGAAAATATGCCCATCAATGCCTTGAGAAGTCATATATAAAATTCAATACATACCTTGATCCCCATAAGAGGGTGTGGTAATAGGCCCAATAAGATATGAATGAACCAAATCAAGCACTTCGACATCTCTCTTTGTATTCCCTTTCTCATAGCTGTACTCTTCATTATTTCCCACTACACATCCTTTGCACATGCCATTTGAGAACTTGATAGAAGGAATCCCTTCCACCGTGCCTTATTTGTTAAATTATTAGACATATTTATAGTTGACATGACCATATCTCTCATGCCATAACTTGATTGTCTCATTGGCATGTGACAGAAGTGCATTCCATTGGGAGTGGGGGAGGAAATGGGAGAATTTGTACATTCTTGCATTATGATCAGCAAATCCCAATGCCACCACTTTGTTTGTAGATATTTCTATTATATACACTCTATCTGGAGTAAATGTTACTATATTGGATTCATCGGTGTGAGGCATTTGATACATTAAGAGTATGTTTGTTTCTAGATCAGGTACAGATAAAACATTATTGAAGTACCCATCTTCAAGATCCATCCCACCAATCCCTTTGGCTTGGATCTCTGAATCATCACCCATACGAATGGATGGACCACTGTTAAAATACATGTCCTAGAAGAAGTCTTCTATGGAAGCTATTTTCCTAGAAGCTCCTGAATATATGATGAAGGAAGAAGATTTTGAAGAACCAAAAACAAAAGCATGACACCTTTCTTTTGTTGTTTGATCCTGAAACACCATCCTTATTCCTTGCACCCTCAAGCAATGGGATGTTGTTATTCTCAAGTAGATGCGACATCATGTCTATGGTATTCTTCATACATGCAGTATTTGGATGCCATACCTTGTGAAAGTAGGTGAATTTGGTATTTTCTTGCTTCTTCTTGTCCTTGTCCTTGCAAGGATTCGAACCCCCATCTGAAGATTTGGGTTTTTCTATCTTCTTGTTCTCTTTCTACTTCAAATATTTGGCTTTATTATTACCTTTGGATGGATTCGAAACTCCTGCAGTAAGGGATTGATCCTTATTGAATTTGATGGTTCCCATTTGTACTTGTATTTCTCTTGAGTCAGAGACTCTATGAAGTCAGCCAGTGAATACATGCACCAGTTCGAGCTGTGATCTTTTCAGAGTGGACAGTTGAAAAAAGCACTGAGTACTCTGGCCCTAGATTTGAAAGTGTGGACAATATAATCTACTATTACTTATTTTATATGCCACACTGTTTCAGTTCAAACACCAATGATTTGAACCTGGTGAAGAAGTCTTGGATCATCTCAAAGTGAGCTGGACTCGGTGAGATTAGCTCATTTTTTAGCTGGTGAGCTCTCATCTCATTAGTCCTCCTGAACAATGTCTCAATATTGATCCATACTTCATTGGGAGTTGTTATACTATCTACATGGAATATTGCGTCTCTTGAAATGATAAGACAAAGCATTCCAAATGCTTCATCAATCATGTTGAAGAACTTTGATGTCTCCACAACAGATTTGGGTTTGAATTCAGTCCCAATATAGACCCTGTATATGCCTTTCAAATTCATATGGATCACCATTTCAGCCTTCCATTTTAAATAGTTGAATGGGGTCAGCAATACATGAGTCTACTTCATTTCTGCTTGCGCTCTTGGTGACAAACTGTTTATTTTACCTGCAATGCAAACACTCGAATCTATCTGGAAAATACCTCAAAAACCAACTAAAAAAAACTGGATTTGATTTGAATATCCAAAGAGCTCTAATACCATGTGATAATTGATTCACAGTAGGATCTAGGATCTAATTATATTCTCATAATTCGATATTATGCACAAATTATGCGCAAAACATCAGAAAGAGTGAAAATAACATACAAAAATGTAGTCAATAAATAGTATTATTATGACTATCCAACATGTAAATATGTATGTGTCATGTTTATATTACATTAGGAAGAAATATTGAGGCCATGGAGGCCATATGAATGCATACAACTATGAGACCATGATTTGACCCTCAAACCCCCCAGGTGGACCAATCAGCTTCCTAATCATTCCAAACAGTCACGAATGCTAGTGTGAACCTCGATGCAGAATGATGTCATAAATGGAGGCATTCTAGGAATGGGTGAGCACATGGGTGAGTGGGAGTGGCTCTATGAGGCAATAAATTCCCAAGGAAGACCAAAAAACACCACAAATATGCACTAGTGCCTAAGGTCAAACATATTCCCTGAATCTAGGGATGGGGGAGCGCACCAAGGTTATTTTGTCATCAATGAGGGTTCCAGTCTATTAGAATGATAAACTGAGAGTGCCTCAACTGTCAGAATGATCAACTAGGAGCACCTCAACTATTGGTAAATGATCAATATATCCTAATTCTGGACCATACAACATAGCATAGAAGCTAGGGAAATGTACCTAGGTTTATGATCATAGTACTAAGGTGGATTATTGCTCCAACAAATCTTATGGAAACTCACTCTGATAATCAGAGTTGTATCAAAATTTTTGAAAACCCTGTGTTTCATGATAAGTTGAAACACATTGAGATGAAGTATCACTTCATCAAAGACATGGTCTAGAGAGGTAAGACTTTAGTACATAGGTACTGAAGAGTAGACTATATAGGTGTTAAAAAATCCTCTATTAATGACGAAGTATAGGTACTTCATAAACAATCTTGACATGGTAGAGAATGCCTCCCTCGCTGAGAGGGAGTGTTAAAGATACATCATCATGAGTCATTCTCCAAGTCAATATTGTGTGCATATCTAGGATTGGGCCTCATGCGTTGAGGTAGGGAGCCTGATTTGGACTTAGGAAATTGGAGTAGATTCTTGAGTTAGAATCAAGAATGACAAAGCATTTCATATAAAGGTTATTCCTCATGTGTTGAGGTGAATGCTTTGATTTATTAAAGTGATGATGTTGTAAATTCTTGTCAGGGAAGACTCTGGATTTGTGTATCAAGTCATATTATCTTGTGTACCTCCAGTTATAGTAGGTACGCATGGGGTGGAAGTCCAGTTATATATGTAGTCAGGTTCTCATGTGGACGTCCAATTATAGTAGGTGCCCATGGGGTGTGCCTCCAATTATAGAGGTAAATTATTTTCATATTGAAGCATTAATGTTAAGTGATGTATTACTGATCATGGTCATAGATTACTATTAAGTATCCTATAGAGACTGATCACCTATAGAGTGAATTACTTTAGCATATGATCATTTATTCTAGAGTAATATAATATGATCACAACATCTGACAAATATTCTTAGTATAATCTAAAATGATAGATAATTTGTTAGAAAAATGGGATCGCAGAGCAATAACAATAAACAAGATGCAAATATTAAAACATAAACACATTTCAAGAGAGACACCAATATAACGTAGTTCACCTAAGATGGGCTACGTTGACACAAAAGTTTCCAGTCTTTTTATTATTATACCATCCAACAAAATGAATGTAAAATTTAATGAAGCATAGGATCATCAACTTGCAGGATTCAAATGGAGTATTGTAGAAGAAAGAGAAGCAATTGATTAACTCTGATAAATATTTCATGGAAGATAAAAAAATACTCATGAGACCAATAATTGGAATAATTAATCATAATCCATTAATCAGTATGTAGTTAAGCAATATAATGGTAATACATACATGAGACTTCAAATGCCTAAGATATGATTCAAATCTATCAACCTGGACTAACTCCTGAGCTAACTCAGTGTGGGAAAATCACTAGTAGAGATCATTAATGCAACTATGGTTCACTAAAACAGTTCACCACTAGTTAACTGATGAAGGTAGGTGAGAAAATGCGCCCTAATTCACATGAATCATGGAAAATGGAGCTATGAGAACTGAGAGTGATATAACCGATGAGAATAGGAGCATAACTATACTTAACTGAATACCAACTAGGGTTAACTACTGGAGACTTCTGGAGACTGCTGGTGGCACTCAAAGTGGGTTCCTAAATTATATGGATTGGTCCCTAGGAACCTAAAATCATGTAGATAGGTGCAGTAAGTGGAAAGTGTCTCTTAGGTGTGTCTCCAATGCACTAGTGGAGTGATGAAGACCTCCTAGCTAGGAAAATAGACAAATAGACTATGTGGTAAAAGGGATAATTAATAATAATCCTAACACCCCCCCTAATCCTGACTTTGGAAAACATAGGCCCTAAAAACTAAGAACAAAGGTCACCCATACAATCTAAATGTAAAAAAAATATCTTCTTAACAAAAATGAGGAAATGGGGAAAACCTCATGGGAAAAATCCCCCCTCAAAATAAGCGGGAAAATCAAGAACAAACTTTCATACTAAGAGAAAAAAAATATTCTTGAGAAAAAACTTGTGAAAATATTTCTGCAATCTACATCTCTGTGGAGCAGTAATGCATAGTGATGGTTCTTGTGTGCACTACTTTCTTGGGGATGTGCATGTGAAATTTTCCATGTTCTTCCAATTTGATGATAGATAGGAAAATGAATGTTTCCTTTGTCTCTTCTTTCTCAAGGAAGAGTGACATGATCCAATTTGTTCTTTAGTGAGAAGAATTGTTGAGTAGACCTTATCATGTAGAATCTCTCTAGAAGTTTGTTCCACATCTCTAAGTTTGCTTGACATAGTGAAATTATCTCTTTTTTAAACTGGGATCTTGTTCTTCTCATGTCAGATGGCTCTCCAGTCATGTTCCCAACTGCCTCAATAAACTTTTGAGGCCATTTAGGCCTAGGATTGGGAGTGGGGACTGGATCTGGATATAGATATGAATAAAATTCATCTTCAATTCCAATAACTTATTCAACATGGTCTTCTACTTCGTATTCTGGATATAAAACATAAATGGAATCATATGCATAAGTTTTAGGTAGAATGGTTTTACCTTCCCTTTCAAATAGCAGTTGAGATTGCACTAGATCTAAGTATGGAAGAAAGTGTGAGAATTAATATTCCTTGGAGGCATGGTTTGCAACACCTTTTTCTATAATCTTCCCAGTTGGGATATATGAGATCTCCACTAATTCAAGACCAAATACCACTCACTTTGGTGGGACAGTATGTGTCATTTGGTATACAGATAACAAATTTGCAACTAAGGAGGGAACATAGAGTACACTTATGAACACTCCATGCTTCAACTTGATTGAACCATTTCCTTCAGCTCAAATTTGAGTGTCATCACCCATGTGAATACTCGAACCATTAGTAAATTGTAATGAGGATGATGATTCTCTTGATGCACCCATATGATTGGAGGCTGCTAAATCAATGAGGAAGGCATGTGATTTTGAACAACTAGACTTCAGTGCATGGCATCTCTCATCATGATATTTAGTCTTGTCTCCATATTCATCCTTCCTTGTGCCTTCAAGGTGAGAAATATTTCTCAAGGAGTTTTCTCATTTCATCTATGGTCTTCTTCATGCAATATTTCTCTATATGGTTTCCTTTCTTACATTATGAGCACTTTCCCTTGTCAAAACTCTGATGTTTATCCTTCCTAAATCCTAAGGATTATTTGGATGGATCAAAATATTCCTTAGGTTCGAATTCAATGTTCCTCTTTTCTTTTCCTTTTTGATTCCTCCTTTCTTGTGCATTCCTTGTCTCACCAGCTAAGATATATTGATCTGAAGAGGCTCTAAGAGATCCCATATGTATCAGCTTGTCTTGTTCTTAAATCATAGAATCGGTGAAGGCATCAAGGGATTGCATTCACCAATTAGGATTATTTAGTGTCCCAAAATGAAAGGTATATACAAACATTGAGAATTATGGTCCAATTTTGATCAGAATTGCGAGCACCAATTTATCTTCCTTCTTATCAATCTCGCACTGCATGCATTGCATGACAAGTTATTTAAAATTTGAGAAAAATTGTAAATAGTTTCGAAGTGGTTGGAGTGTAGTGCTATCATCTCATTCTCCAAGATATGGACCCTCATATCATCCTATTTTCCAAACTAGTAGTTGGGCTTATATCATAATTCTTTTGGCATTCTCAATCCTTCAAGGTGAAAGAGTAACTCTCTTGAGATGTGTATGAACATGAAGCCAAAATATTCATCAATCTTATTTAGATACTTGTATTTTTAAAGATATTGATGGGGTTTGAATTCTCTGCCCATGATGACCATGCATAGACCCTTGTTGCACAAGACCATATGCATGTTAGCCCTTCAATCAAGGTAATTGAAAGGTTTGAGGATTTTGGGAGTCAGAGCTGTTGAATTATCCATTTCACAGTTTCAAAATGTAACATCCTTAACCCTCTGACCAGTGAAGAGGACGCTACCAAACCATCAAACTTATGGGAAACTAGCCCCATGAACATGAACATACGTAAAATTCTGAAATAAAATTCTTAAAACATAAAACATGCTAAGATGCATAAGCATTCACATACACGGTTGAATAAAACATATATTTAGGCATTCAACATGTTCATCATATTCATTAGCCATCAAATATAATTACAGAGATGAAATAGACAAGGATACTTATCTCATAAAGAACTTGTTCCACAACTAGCTACGTCGCTACAACGTTCCACCCAACCATAGGCCAGCATGCTCATCAATCTCTCAGCAACACTGCCACCCCCAAGTTGGGCATGATTCCCCAAGGAATAAGGGACTAAGCAGGCTTACACATAGCTAAGGTACACAAATCAGCCAAGCCCACACAGTAGGGTTTATCAGGCTATCGAGGAGCTGGGAGAAGCTAAATGCTAAGTTGGTGAGCTCATGGAAGAGCTAAGGACACCTACACCAGAGCTAGCCTGACCTCTAAGACACCCACACACACCCAACACCAGGAATCGGTGCCTTCTCTACTTCAGAAGCTCTCAGGCCCTGACTTCCCTTGCCAGTGCTCTTCCGGGGTTGTGAAGAAGAAATCCAGCCATCTAACTTTGTCTATGTGGCTCCCTAAACCTAGGTTTCTCAAGCATACCTATCCTTCAATCCCACTCCACATAGTCTAAATACCAACCACTACATACCTGCAATAAAACAATCAGTTCATAGCTCTGTGAAGAAACCAAAGGAAACAGGGTGAAAACCCAAAAATGGTGAATGCGGATCCAGCCAAACAAGGCGATTCATACTTGTTCTTGGCCCTAGTTGTTGATGTATATGTAACTTCGGAATGTATTCTTCTATGTATCTTATATATTGTAACCTGATTTTTATTCCGGGATGTTTCTATTATGTATTTGAGTCATGTGGTCATGCCCCGATGTTCCGATCGGGAGGATTAATAATGTAAACAAGTCATGTCAAGTCATTAGGTAAGTCCCCAAAGTTTTGGGGCACTTGAGTTATTATACACTAATTAAGGTGTAGGCTTGAGTAGTATTTGTTAGGTCGAGCCTACGTGTGAAATGGCAATTCAAGTGAATGGAAGAATATAAATAGAGAGTGAGACTCTCTATTTATCACACACATCATTCACTCTCTTAAGTGAGGCGCACTTGTGGAGGAGGAAATATACTGGGACTACAAGGCCACTGCTGTTGGGAGATCATTTATTGTTTTGGTGCTGATTCTATCTTAGAGGAAGTTGCGGGGTTTTCTCCTTTATGGTTTCCCTGAGGAAAATCTCTTTGTGTCTCTTGTCTCTTGTGATGTGCTTATGTTTTATTGATGTGCTTGTTATTCTCTCAGTGAAAAGATCCTAAGATCATAATGCTAGCTTAATGTGATGAAAAACTAACATGGTATCAGAGCTAACCTGAGAAGAAGACATTATGCAGCTACAGGAACTAAGGTTCCTATTTTGTGGATCTTCCTCCATATATTTTCAGAAAAAGTATGCTAGGATGACTCTCCATTGAAGGGTGCATCTTTCTGTCGATGCGGAATTCAATTTCAAGCATTTTCAGTTTCGATGTGGAAATTAGGGCTTTCTACAGAAGAGCAATTTTTGAGTGAGACCAGCATAGGATTTTTCTCCTCACCAAAACCGAAGTTTAGAGACCTGGATCAAGAAATTTGGTTGGGGGAAACTCCAGGAAATTCGAACCCTAG
Source organism: Pseudotsuga menziesii (assembly GCA_001517045.1). Lineage (NCBI taxonomy): Eukaryota > Viridiplantae > Streptophyta > Pinopsida > Pinales > Pinaceae > Pseudotsuga > Pseudotsuga menziesii. The sequence continues at coordinate 23,618 of LPNX010721527.1, read as the reverse complement.
TTTGACCCTGAGCTAGGAGAAACCCTAAATACTAAAACTGCTAAGTTTTGGTATAGTCGCTATATTCCGATATTAGCGAAGTATAAGAAGCTGAAAATGGCAGGGGCCAAATATAAAATCTTGATGAATCATGTATCCAAAAATCAGACTCATATTCACTGTACTCCAGGAGATATGATCTCTCCAAGTTAGGGTTCCAGCCTCTTCCAGAATTCATCCCTAAACATGACATCTGGGGAGATCTGCAATATCTTGACCTACAGAGGTCCAAATGGAATTCATGAAGATTTTCTAGAAAGGGTATGTACTTTAATTTCGGTGGTTCGAATATCAGACTCAGAAGATGAACTAGTGACACGTGGCATGCCGTACAACTTCGCTGTTCTGAACAGTCCTGTAACAGGTCACCTTGGGAAAATGATCATAAATCCCAAATGGTGAAACCAATTCTAATGAAACCTGAGGTATTGGATCAGGGACATGCGAGGTTACCTCAGTACAAAATTTTAGACATATAGGAGCAGTAATTTCGGATATATCACATAAACAGTAACAGGAATTTCTGCAGAAGAAATTGGAAAATTAGGGCTTCCTGTTCCGGGAGCTTCCCTCCACTGTTTTCAGAAAAGGAGTACATTGGACAGCTCCATTTGAAGAGATCTATCTGTTTGAACAATAATATCTGAAATATTTCAAGTTTTGAAAATTAGGGTTCCTGTGACAAACCCTAGATCAGCGAACTCCGGGACAAAGACGGACACCTCAAATCGGTAAGATCTAATCCTTTGCTATTTCCATTTGAGGTTCTCATTTCAATATGATATATCACATCAGCTTGGTGACAAGCTTGGGGAAGTCGACAAATTTCAAGCATAGAATTATTTGATCTCTTTGAAGAAAATGGATTGGACACCTATATGAGTAGAGAGGTTCTAGTTTCAGAGGGAGACGAGGTTAGAAGCCTTTCACAAGAAGGACTTGATCAAGGCCAAAGAAGACATCATGCTCATGCTGCAGAGGATGATGAACCATCCAGAAAGAGATCCAGATATGAAAGTGAAGATTCTTCAAGCAAGGATGAATATGTTCTGATATTAGCTCTCACATATAACATTACTCATGGAAGTGATGATTGGCTTATAGACAGTGGGGCTTCCAAACATATGACAGGATTCAAGGAATCCTTTGTAAGACTCTCAGAACATGAATCACCTCACAAGGTGAAACTAGGAGATGACTACCAATATCCAATAAAAGGTAGTGGGGAATCTTCATACAAGCTAGACTCTGGTAAGTCTCTAACAATAAAAGAAGTATTGTTTGTTCCAGGATTCAAGAAGAACCTTCTCTCCATTTCAGCATTGATGCAAAAGGAATGCGGGTCGCATTCATAGATGGTCAAGTCATCATGTGGCTAAAAGGAAAGACTATCGATGATGCGGTAGTGATTGGAGAACAAGAAGGAGGCTTGTACAAATTGAAGGGCTATCCAAAACAATCCTTGATCCATGACACAGTAGAGCCAAATGAGCTTTGGCATAGAAGGCTTGCACATGTGCACTATAGAGCACTACCTATTGCAAGCAAAGCTGTTGAAGGACTTCCATAATTCCAAGCAAAGCATGATGGAGTTTGCAAAGGATGTGCGAAAGGGAAGTGTTAAGTCAATAAATTTTTCTCCATTTTTGGTTTATTTTCCCCAGTTTTGGTTTGTTTTTCAATCTATCTCAGTTAAATTTTTGGTTTTAAGTTTTAGTTTTGGTCTCCTTATAAACTTTATGGGTGATTGAATAGGTTTTGAGCCCAAACTTTTAGGTTTTATTTGATTTTTGATGGTTTTTTATATTTTAAAAGGGGTTAAAGAAGGTCATATTTTCAAGGTTGATTCATTAATGTGTTTAGAGAGCAGTTAGACTTGTTTCTTAAAACAAGCAGCTTTTAAAAACTCCAACAAATTAGCTGAAAATTGCAAAACAACGAAAATTTGGCCTAGCAACTATTCTTGTAGCGCTGGATGAAACTTTAACAAAGGGCGCGCTACAAGAATATCGCGACCCTTTGTTTTTCCGATTTTTATGCAGATTTTCGTCATGATTTTCATCTGGAAGTGACTGATCGTATTGTGTGAGTGTTTTAACACGTGTTTACTGCAGTTTAGACACGATTTGAGTTAGTTATCAGTCACGAAGCAGAGCAGGTTCATCATTGCATATTATGCGGAATACAGTTGGACAAAATCAGCAAATCTCGACTAGAGCTTGCAAAATTCTCTTCCTATACGCATTATTATCGGAGAGGAGTGCTCGTAATGCATATCAAAATGCTAAAGAGGTGGATTGTGTTCCTGTGAAGAGAAGACAGTGTTTTTAACGCCAGCAAGAAATTAGGGCTTCTTAATTCACGCACCTGCAGTTAAGGAGATGATATGAAGACACCTGTTCTCATAAGAAGAGACCGTTGATACTCCAAAACGAAGATTTAAGCCACGATAGTTGAGAAATTGGTAGGTAATTCGATACAAACCCTTAAAACTAAAAAAATTGGGTTTTTCTTGCTGCGCGATTATTTGGAGAAATTGGTTGCTGGAGATGACAGAATAGGTTGTAAAATAAACTCTTCACCATAGGAATAGCTATCTAAAGCTATCATGAGAAATTTGCATGAACAGAGCAGCAAAGAATTCTTAAGTTTAAAGTTTACAGCCTGGGAAATTTTAATGACAGTTTAAACGAAGATCGTTTATCATTTGCTCTCCAATACACTTGAAAACTCTGACAGTGATGCATATTGGTTACAATGAGTTAATTGAATGGTTCCTTCTCATGACCTAATGCCAGTGTAAACCAGAATCTACAGAAAATAGCATTGAGAGGACTCATAGATTGATTGTTATGCACATGTTTTTCACAGAAGGTGTTTTGTTGGTTTGTTTAAGTGGTTTGAAAGCTGTTGCAATTGTTATGATTTGTGAAATCACTTGCTGGGAGAACCATGTTCAATTGCTTGGAGAACATGTTAGCTTTCATATACAGTTTTGAATGGCAGTTTTTTGGCTAGGGCGAATATATTGCAGACAGAGGTGTTTTTGTTCTCTCCTCTCATGCTATCAGTCTCCAGTTGGTCTAATGAGCCTATGGTTGAGGTTATGCTTGCAAATCTGAAGCAGTGTGGGTTTTAGGGTTTGAAAATCTTGACTGGTTGATACACAGAGATTAAAGTGAAATACTGATATAAAACAGTCATATTCACTGACAGTTTTCCATTACACTGAATAGTCTGGACATTGCAGTGCTGTTTTGAGGATCGAAGCTGTTTTGATGCATAGAAGGAGGAGCAAATACTGAAGATAGAGCAACCACTTTCATTGAAAGTCTTCAATTACATTGAATAACCTGAACATTGCAAATTAATCAAAGTGCTGTCTTCTATGATTTGAATTAGTTTGTACTGAAAGAAGAGTTCATCTCTGAATGTATATCATAATGCTGGTTTCCTTAAACCTAAAATGAAGAGCTTGGGTGGTCCATAGTCTAAAGCAAGCTGACATTATGTTTGATGGTGCATTGGTGAAAAATGAGCAGTGTTTTTGTGCTCTTATGACTGTTTTATTCATGAGCTGATATATTCTCACAGTCTATCTATATTCAGACCTAATTTGTACTGTTGTAACATAGAAACATTGAAGCCTAAGGTCAGGTGAATTTGATTTTCTGTTGGGAAAGTTTTCATGAATCTTTTAAACCAACAGGCCTGTCCAGGAGTGCATTACAGACTGTGAAGGAGATCAAAGTTGAAATCTAAAGCCAGACTGTTTTTGTTTCCTGAAAGAGGAATATGGGAAAGAGTGGAAAAAGTGGTAAGGTCAACAGGGATGAGCCCACAGACCTAACCTGGATTCAGAAGCTTCCTGACTGTGCAGAACTGTTTCAGCAGGCAGGTTGGTTGAATTTTTTCAAGAAGATAGATGGTTTCAATGCTCAGGTGTCCTGCAAGTTTGCTAAGGGACTCAAAGATGATATGATCATGATGGATGCTTTGAAATTCAAATTGACTGTGGACTTAATAGCAGAAGCTACTGAGATCAGCAATGAGGGGGAGCATTGGTTTAAAAAATTGCCTTTTGAGTTTGAACCCCAAAGATACCTATTGCCTAATGTGACTCCTGACTGGAACAAGGGCATCCTCATTCAAAATTTCAGGAAGGAGTGGATTGAGCCTATAAGGATACTTCAAAGTTATGTGACCTGTGAAGGCAGATATTCATTTGTCTTTAAATATCATTTCAGGTTCTTGCAACACATAGTAGGAGTTTCTAAAATAAACTTGCCCTTCTTTTTCTTAAAAAGCCTGCAGAAGATGTCAAGCAAGATAAAGCAGCATGATGATCACACCTCCCAGTCACTTTTTCACCATGGTCTCATCAAGCTGATCATCACCACAGTGTTGCAGCATGAGGGAAGGACTTGGGATTTCTTTTTGTTTTGGTCAGATGTTCATCCTCAAAAAGAATATCAGCAGCCTAAGAGGCAGACTGATAAGGGGAAGGTAATGATCAAAAAGTTAGGTCACTCAGTCAAATCTACAAGTAAAGATGAAGTTAAAGCCAAGAAGGTGACAGAGCAGGTAGTAGGACAGGTAAATACTGACGGTCAGTTCAAAGTGGTTTCAGAGTCCATGAGAAACAAGTACTCATTGTTTGCAGGTGAAGAAGTGCAGCCTTGTCTGAAATTACCACCAGTAGCACATTCTGAACAAGCTAGGACTATTGATAAAGAGAGAGCTGCTACTCCTGAAGAGGAATTACAAACTAAACAAAGGAGCCCTCTTACCATATTATCTGAAGATGAAGGTTATTTATTGGAGGATGAACAGCAGATTGTTGTGACAGAGCCAAGTACAGAAGCATATGGAGACTTTCCTACCTCAAGGGTAAAATCAGCAAAATCTAAGAGGAAAAAAAAGGAAAATGTAGCTGCATTCAGAAGACTTAAAACCAGACCTACTAACAAGCTGAGATGGAACATGAAAAATCTACTTAACCCCAAACTAGAGTCCAGACAGGAAGCTGTGGTGATTGATTCTTCCTTTGATGAAGAAACAAAAATTGTTGAACAGGGCAGTAGAAACAAGGAAGAGTCAATTGTCAAGCCATCATCTTTTCCTCAACCTGCAAAGACAAAATGGTCACAGTCTACAAAAGAAACATGTCAACCTATTTCTAAATTATCAGAAATAATTGTTGAGATAAGAGATAGACTCATCAAACAGCAGGAAGAAGAAAAAGCAAAAGCATGTGCTCTTGAAAAATAGGAATGGGATGAAGAGGATGGAGCCATACTCAAACAAGATGGAATTATAGAAGAGTCTATTGTTCATGTTGATTTCTCAGATCTTTTAATGCAGGATGCAAATGTATTGGAAAACCCTAGTTTTGATGATGAAAGCCTACAGGGAAAAATTCAAAAATACAAGCAACAGATAAAGCAATTACAGGAGACTAATGACAGCTTGTTTAAGGTAAACAAGGGGCTTGTAGAGGAGCTGCAAGATGTACATTATCATTTCTTACAGCTATCAGAAGTGTCTAAAGAAGTGTTAAAAAGGAAGGCAGCCACTGACAGATATTCTACAGAGCTGGAGAAGACTGTTGATCATTTACAACAGGAAAATCAAGACTTGCAGAAAAGGATAACTGAGATGGAGAAAAAGCATAAAAGAGCTAAGAAGGGGTCTCGAAGGCTAGATGGCATTGATCTCCTTGTAGAGGCAACAAAGAAGATATGAAACAAGTATTAGTTAGTGGCTATTTTTGATAAACAATTTTGGTTAAGCATTTGCTATTTTTAGCAATATTGTAACTTTGTAAAAATCACTTTTTACTTTACTCACTTAGGGATTCGATGGAGGCAGTTAGTGGATAAGACCTAACTGATTTTGGGAGAGCTTTCCTATTTAGATGAGTTAGCAAGACATTGTAAAGGTTCTGATTTTTGGGAGCATCAGGAGGTCTGCTAGCTGCTTGTACTTTCAGACTTATTCAGAGATAGGTACTGTACTCTTATATGCATTTACTGATGAAATTATGAATATATGACTCTTTCCCCTTCATCTGGTCTGTGTTAGCTTCATGTTTGAACTTTTTTAGTTTCATGAATGACAAATTCATTGCTGGTTAATGTGTATTTTCTAGTAGTGCTTGTCCTTTATGTGTGAACTTCAGTACAGTCTTTTGTTGGATTTTTGTGATATATATGCATCTTTATCAGTATATGTTTATGATTTAGTTGTTGCTTATTTGCTGAATGTATTCCCTGCATGTTCTTGAATTTTATTACCAAAAACACATAAAACAAAACCCTAAACCCTAGTTTGAATTGAGTTTTACTCTTGAGATTGTGTTGGCTTGTTCCCCTAGCCTTAGGAACAATTTCTGGCACAAACATCTTTGGCACCGTTGCCGGGGACGAAGTTGAAGCATATCTTCCCTGGGATATTTACCTGTTTTCCTGGTTTGAGAGGTGAACTTGAACCAGCATTTTTTGAAGGCTATTTTCACCATTGTCATAGTGGCTTCTAGAAGTATTGGAACCAGGAGCAGACCTACATCTCCTTTGCTACTGGGTGTGACAGACCCTGAAAAGATTATCAAAACAGCAAGAAAGATTAAGAGGTCCCAATCTTTTCCAGCTTTTTGTGACCCTCACCAGTTGGGTGATTCATTAGACCCAGCTGAAAAATCACCTTGGTTAAAACCTACCATTCCTGACAATACTTTCCATGTTTTTACCAATCCAGAAACCTTTTTGAAAGCTAAGACTACTTCTCCTGGAAAAATTCCACTCTTTCAGCTGAAAGTAGGAAAGAATCCATTCCAAGCAAGTACCAGTCAAGTTTCTTCCTTTTCAAAACCTCAATCTAAACCTCAGCCCACAATGGCAGGCCAAAATCCACCCATGGATATGATGGACAGAATGGTAGCTGCTAGATATGCACCATTAGACCTACCTGCACCCTTACATGCTTTGCCTGGAGGAGATTATCAGAAGTACATGCCCAGATTCAATGGAAAAGGTGAAGTAACTACATAAGAACATTGGGAAGCTTTCTTGAGCTATGCAGACAATCAGAACATTGAAATTAAAGACGTATGGATGAGAGTATTTGTGCAGAGTTTAGATGGGGATGTGAGAAAATGGTTCAGGGAGTTTCCTGCCAACTCAATTACAATCATTGAAGAACTCCGTGACCTTTTTCTGAGGCAGTGGGGAGACACCAAGGACCATACTTATTATATTACTGAATTTGCTGCACTCAGAAGAAAGAAAGATGAAACTGTGGCTGATTTCTCAAAAAGATTTAACAAGATGTATAGTAGGATTCCAATAGAGATCAAACCTACTGAAACATCAGCTAAGCTGACTTATGCAAATGCATTTGACCATGAATTTTCATTATTACTTAGAGAAAGAAGAGCTGTCTCTTTGCTGAACATGCAAGATGCAGCATTGGAGGTGGAGTCAAACTTACTGGCTTCAAATAAACTTAAAAAAGAAACACCTCAATAGTTATATGAAAGGAAAGGAAAGAAGGAGGCTGTTTCAACAAGTGCTGCACCCCAGTCTGCTGAAGCAAAAATAGATGAAATGGCTAAGCTTGTAAAGATTCTTACTGCCAAGTTGAACAAATTAGAGTTGGAAAAGAATTCTGCCAAACCAGCTCCTGAGACTCAGAGAAATCCAAACAATCGAAATCAGTTCAGGAGGCAGTTTGTTCCTAGATTCATGCCAAGGGAGCGAAGGAATAATGACATTCAGCAGGAAAGGAGAGAGAATGAAGAACAGAAAGTCCCCCCACCTTTTCAGAATAATTTAGCTGATGAAGAAGAGGTTGATGAACAGCTCCTCTTTGAGGAGACTAAAACTGATCAAGACATGAATCACTTTGGAGATGGTTTATCCATAGGTTTTGTAACAGAAGAAGATTTTCTAAATTCTGAATATTATGATGCTGATTTGTACGAAGTTGAAGATGATTTGGAGTTTGAGAAAACTGTTGTAAATGCTGCTGCTAATCAGAATGGAATTAAAAAGACTATTAATCTCAGGTCTGGTCCGAAACAAGTAGTTCAAGCTCCCAAGAAGAAAGCTGCTGTTCCTGCTGCCGCTGTTCCTGACAGACAAATTGCTGATCCTGCCCCACAAAAGAAGCAGCCTGTAGAAAAGTCCAAGAAGGATGCTGAAAATGAAGAGGTAAACAAGTTTGTTCAAAGTTTCAGTTTAGAAAATGAGTTGAGCAAATTAAAAATTCCTGTACCATTGACTGAACTTATCAAGAATCCATCTTATAAATAAACAGTCTTGAAAGTTATGAACTCTGCTAGTGGTCAGCCTGCTGCTAGTGGTCAGCCTATTTCAGATACTGTCAATCTGCAAGAAGAAAGCCCAAAAATATTTATTGGATCTGCTCTAGCTGAGAAAACAGAAAATGAAGCTGGTGCTTCCCCTCCCTTCTATGTTACCTTGACTGTCCATGACCAGATGATTCATAATTGCCTGTTAGACTCTGGAGCATCCCATAACCTAATTCCTAAAGCTGTGATGGAAGCCCTTGGTCTCAGTATTACCAAACCTTACCATGACTTATATGCCTTTGACTCCTAAGCTGTCAAGTGTCTAGGAGTAATTAAAGACATGGTTGTTAACCTTACTCAGCTGCCTATGAAGAGTGTCATAATGGATGTTGTCGTACCTGATATTACACCCAAGTTTGGTATGCTTCTTTCAAGATCCTGGGAAAAGAAGGTTGGAGGAACATTGCAGATGGATCTCTCTTATGCCACCATCCCTGTTTTTGGTGGAGAAAATAGGAGGCTTTACAGAGAGCTACAGTTTGCCTACATTGTCACAGATGATAAAAACCCCACCAATCACCCATTGTACTCTGTTGATAAAGATCTTGGTACCTGCATGTTAAATTTTTCTGATGAAGACAATTCAGGTGGTCTGTTACAAGTGGAAAGAGATCAGCCTGTTAAACACAACAGAGAAGAAGAGGATGCACTGTGGCAGCTGTATTTTGATGGATCCTCTTGCAAAGAAGGTGCTGGAGCGGGAGTTTTGCTAATTTCTCCTGGAGGTGAGACAGTAAAGCTTATGTATAAATTGGAATTCGTTACTACCAATAATACTGCTGAGTATGAAGCTCTGCTACTGGGATTGAAGGCTGCAAAAGACTTGGGCATTCAACAAATTGCTGTATTTGGTGACTCCGAATTAGTTGTTCAACAAGTGAAGAACAAATATCAAGTAAAGCAGGGTTTGTTGAAGATCTACAGGAATGAGGTATGGGATATGTTAGAAAATTACTTCATAGAATTTAACATCTCGCATATTCCCAGAAATCACAATGAAACTGCAGACTTATTAGCTCTAGCAGCCACATATTTCAGAATTCCAAAAACTACGCAGCTTAGGTATCCAATAGAGGTAAGGTATAGACCATGTGTCCCTGACAATGTGAAGCATTGGAGGGTTTTCGAATATGATGTTGAAATTAAGAAATTCCTGGAGCTTACAGATGAGTTTTCCAATGCTCAAATTGATCAGGATGAAGGAGAAGAACAAGATGATCAGACTGCTGAAAGTGAATTTGCTGAAAATGTATTTGCTGAAAATGAGTTTCCTGAAGGCAAGATTGCAGGTCATAAGATCATTGAATTGAAGAGTAATTTTATCCCTAAAGGTTTAGTGCCTTTATAAATAATTTTTACTAAATATGACACTCCATCAAATCCAGTAATTCAATCATCAGAGGAAAACGTAATAGACTGCAATATTGGTACTGCAGAAAACCCCAGAATGGTTAAAATTTCTAAATCTTTGACAGTAGAGCAAAGGAGCAGATATATCCAACTTTTGAAAGAACATGTGGATGTATTTGCATGGTCCTATGAAGAATTAAGAACCTATGACAGATCAATCATCCAGCATAAGGTTCCCTTGAAGCCCAATGTCAAGCCTTTTCGACAGAAATTGAGAAGGATAAATCCAGCCTTATTCCCTGTGATTGAAAAAGAGATAAAAAAGTTACTGGATGCTAAAATAATAGTGCCTCTTAGGTACTCTTCCTGGGTTGCAAATCTTGTACCTGTCAGAAAAAAGAATGGGGAGATTAGACTGTGTGTTGATTTCAGGAATCTCAACAGATCTTCATTAAAAGACAACTACCCTCTGCCAAAGATTGAACAGGTATTACAGCAGGTTGTGGGGGCACAGAGGATTTCCATGGTGGATGGATTCTCAGGGTACAATCATATTGCCATGCACCCTGATGACAAAGAAAAAACAGCATTTACCACCCCCTGGGGAACCTTCATGTACGATAAGATGCCCTTTGGTCTGATGAATGCTGGAGCAACTTTTCAGAGGGCAATGGACATTGCATTTGTAGGTGAGAAAGATAAGTTTGTTGTCATTTATTTAGATGACATCACTGTGTTCTCATAGTCTGATGATGAACACTTAAAACATCTAAGGCAAACTTTTCAGAAATGCAGAAAATTTGGATTGTCTTTAAACCCCAAGAAATCTCATTTTGCTGTACAAGAGGGCAGACTGTTGGGTCACTTGGTGTCTGCTGATGGCATTAGAATTGACCCTGAGAGAGTCAAAGCAATACTAAAGATTAGCTTACCCAGGAGCAAAAAGGATGTGCAATCATTTATTGGTAAGATAATTTTTCTGCGCTGGTTTATCCCTAATTTTGCCGAGACCATCAAACAAATCACAGCAATGTTAAAGAAGGACCAAGAAGTTAGATGGACCGTTGAAGCAAAGGCAGCTTTCGAAAAAATCAAGGTGGCTCTGACTGAAGCACCCGTTCTAGTAAGTCCTGATTTTACCAAGGAGTTCCTTACTTTTTCTTTTGCTTCAGCAGATACAATTGCAGCTGTCTTACTTTAGAAAAACAAGGAAGGACTAGAGCAGCCCATTGCCTTTTTCAGTAAGACTCTCAGGGATTCTGAACTAAAGTACAGCATTCTGGAAAAACAAGCCTATGCTCTGGTGAAAGCTCTGAAATTTTTCAGAATTTATATTCTTCATTCAAAGGTGATTTCATTTGTTCCAAATGCAGCAGTGAAAGATGTTCTGACACAGCCTGACAGTGAAGGAAAGAGGGGAAAGTGGATTGCCAAGATTATGGAATATGAGGTGGAAATCAGACCTACAAAGCTGGTCAAAGGACAAGGATTGGCCAAACTGCTGGCTGACTCAAATTGTCAAGCACTAGGATTACATGTTATGGCAGAAGAATCAGTACCTGAAGAAAAGCAAGCAATGCTGGAGAAAGAAAGGATCATGGACTCTTATTCATCTTCATACTGGTATGCTGATATTGTTTATTTCCTATTATTTTTGCAATGCCCAGAACACTTAGATAGGAAGGCTGCCAGATCTTTGAAACTGAAATCTACTAAATATTGTTTGCTGGAAGATCAATTGTTTTGGAAAGACCCAGGAGGTATCTTATTAAGGTGTTTGGATCAAGCTGAAATAGGGGGAGTAATTTCAGAATCTCATGAAGGAGCCTATGGAGGACATAAATATTGGAAAACTACAGCTTATAAAATTTTGAGAGCTGGATACTATTGGCCCTCCCTCTTCTCAGATGTTTACCAGCAGGTAAGAACTTGCATACCCTGTCAAAAATTTGCAGGTAAATAGAAATTACTATCCTTGCCTTTGAAGCCTATTGCAGTCAATGCCCCTTTTCAGCAATGGGGTCTGGATTTTATTGGAGAGATAAATCCAGCATCTTCAGGGCAGCATCATTGGATTCTGACTGCCACTGATTTCTTCACAAAATGGGTAGAAGCCATTCCTACAAGGAATGCTACTGATAAGGTGATTATGGAGTTCATTGAAGACAATATTCTGATTAGATTTGGTTGCCCACATAGATTAATAACTGATAATGCCAAAGCATTCAAATCCAAAGCAATGGTGTCTTTCTGTGAGAAAAATGGCATTATTTTGAAACATTCAACTCCCTATTATCCTCAGGGAAATGGCCAGGCTGAATCATCCAACAAGAATGTCATTCAAAGCATTAAGAAATTGCTGAAACATAACAAAAGGTCTTGGGATTCAATGCTGAAATATGCATTGTGGGCAGATAGGATTACAGTAAAACAGGCCATTGGTACTTCTCCTTTTCAGCTAGTATATGGCACAGAGGCAGTGTTCCCTGTTCAGTTGGGGATACCGGTGATGAAATTCCTCCAAAACTCTCAAGAGGAACCTGATGACATGCAAAGGAGGATCTTTGAGATGATAGAGCTGCAACAGCATAGAGAGAAGGTGGACAAAGAAGCTCAGCTGTACAGAGCTAAGGTAAAACACAGGTTTGACAAGAAAATTAAAGAGCATACATTTTCAGAAGGTGAGTTAGTGTTAAGATGGGATGCAAGAAAAGAACAGAAGGGTAAGCATGGAAAATTTGATAACCTGTGGTTTGGCCCCTTTCTGATAGCTAAAGTTTGGAAAATAATACATTCATCTTGCAGTCCTTGGAAGGTGAGGAATTTCTCAGCCCTGTCAATGGGCGATTCCTCAAACATTTTTACAGTTAATGAGGATCATTGTCACTTTTCATTGTATATACCGGTGTGAGTGAGATTGAATAAAGACTCCATAGCCCAATGGGAGTTTGCAGATAGTTAGATTGAAGAACAGAAGGCACTAGTCTACAGGTTCTTGAAGCCTCACAGGGAGGACTTCATCCCGCAGCTGGAGCCAGATGTTAAGTCAGTAAATTTTTCTCCATTTTTGGTTTATTTTCCCCAGTTTTGATTTGTTTTTCAATCTATCTCAGTTAAATTTTTGGTTTTAAGTTTTAGTTTTGGTCTCCTTATAAACTTTATGGGTGATTGAATAGGTTTTGAGCCCAAACTTTTAGGTTTTATTTGATTTTTGATGGTTTTTTATATTTTAAAAGGGGTTAAAGAAGGTCATATTTTCAAGGTTGATTCATTAATGTGTTTAGAGAGCAGTTAGACTTGTTTCTTAAAACAGGTAGCTTTTAAAAACTCCGACAAATTAGCTGAAAATTGCAAAACAACGAAAATTTGGCCTAGCAACTATTCTTGTAGCGCTGGATGAAACTTTAACAAAGGGCGCGCTACAAGAATATCGCGGCCCTTTGTTTTTCCGATTTTTATGCAGATTTTCGTCATGATTTTCATCTGGAAGTGACTGATCGTATTGTGTGAGTGTTTTAACACGTGTTTACTGCAGTTTAGAAACGATTTGAGTTAGTTATCAGTCATGAAGCAGAGCAGGTTCATCATTGCATATTATACGGAATACAGTTGGACAAAATCAGCAAATCTCGACTAGAGCTTGCAAAATTCTCTTCCTATATGCATTATTATCAGAGAGGAGTGCTCGTAATGCATATCAAAACGCTAAAGAGGTGGATTGTGTTCCTGTGAAGAGAAGATAGTGTTTTTAACGCCAGCAAGAAATTAGGGCTTCTTAATTCACGCACTTGCAGTTAAGGAGATGATATGAAGACACCTGTTCTCATAAGAAGAGACTGTTGATACTCCAAAATGAAGCTTTAAGCCACGACAGTTGAGAAATTGGTAGGTAATTCGATACAAACCCTTAAAACTAAAAAATTTGGGTTTTTCTTACTGCGTGATTATCTGGAGAAATTGGTTGCTGGAGATGACAGAATAGGTTGTAAAATAAACTCTTCACCACAGGAATAGCTATTTGAAGCTATCATGAGAAATTTGCATGAACAGAGCAGCAAAGAATTCTTAAGTTTAAAGTTTACAGCCTGGGAAATTTTAATGACAGTTTAAACGAAGATCGTTTATCATTTGCTCTCCAATACACTTGAAAACTCTGACAGTGATGCATATTGGTTACAATGAGTTAATTGAATGGTTCCTTCTCATGACCTAATGCCAGTGTAAACCAGAATCTACAGAAAATAGCATTGAGAGGACTCGTAGATTGATTGTTATGCACATGTTTTTCACAAAAGGTGTTTTGTTGGTTTGTTCAAGTGGTTTGAAAGCTGTTGCAATTGTTATGATTTGTGAAATCACTTGCTGGGAGAACCATGTTCAATTGCTTGGAGAACATGTTAGCTTTCATATACAGTTTTGAATGGTAGTTTTTTGGCTAGGGCGAATATATTGCAGACAGAGGTGTTTTTGTTCTCTCCTCTCATGCTATCAGTCTCCAGTTGGTCTAATGAGCCTATGGTTGAGGTTATGCTTGCAAATATGAAGCAGTGTGGGTTTTAGGGTTTGAAAATCTTGACTGGTTGATACACAGAGATTAAAGTGAAATAATGATATAAAACAGTCATATTCACTGACAGTTTTCCATTACACTGAATAGTCTGGACATTGCAGTGTTGTTTTGAGGATCGAAGCTATTTTGATGCATAGAAGGAGGAGCAAATACTGAAGATAGAGCAACCACTTTCATTGAAAGTCTTCAATTACATTGAATAACCTGAACATTGCAAATTAATCAAAGTGCTGTCTTCTATGATTTGAATCAGTTTGTACTGAAAGAAGAGTTCATCTCTGAATGTATATCATAATGCTGGTTTCCTTAAACCTAAAATGAAGAGCTTGGGTGGTCCATAGTCTAAAGCAAGCTGACATTATGTTTGATGGTGCATTGGTGAAAAATGAGCAGTGTTTTTGTGCTCTTATGACTGTTTTATTCATGAGCTGATATATTCTCACAGTCTATCTATATTCAGACCTAATTTGTACTGTTGTAACATAGAAACATTGAAGCCTAAGGCCAGGTGAATTTGATTTTCTGTTGGGAAAGTTTTCCTAAATCTTTTAAACCAACAGGCCTGTCCAGGAGTGCATTACAAACTGTGAAGGAGATCAAAGTTGAAATCTAAAGCCAGACTGTTTTTGTTTCCTGAAAGAGGAATATGGGAAAGAGTGGAAAAAGTGGTAAGGTCAATAGGGCTGAGCCCACAGACCTAACCTGGATTCAGAAGCTTCCTGATTGTGCAGAACTGTTTCAGCAGGCAGGTTGGTTGAAGTTTTTCAAGAAGATAGATGGTTTCAATGCTCAGGTGTCCTGCAAGTTTTCTAAGGGACTCAAAGATGATATGATCGTGATGGATGCTTTGAAATTCAAATTGACTGTGGACTTAATAGCAGAAGCTACTGAGATAAGCAATGAGGGGGAGCATTTGTTTAAAAAATTGCCTTTTGAGTTTGAACCCCAAAGATACCTATTGCCTAATTTGACTCCTGACTGGAACAAGGGTATCCTCATTCAAAATTTCAGGAAGGAGTGGATTGAGCCTATAAGGATACTTCAAAGTTATGTGACCTGTGAAGGCAGATATTCATTTGTCTTTAAATATCATTTCAGGTTCTTGCAACACATAGTAGGAGTTTCTAAAATGAACTTGCCCTTCTTTTTCTTAAAAATCCTGCAGAAGATGTCAAGCAAGATAAAGCAGCATGATGATCACACCTCCCAGTCACTTTTTCACCATGGTCTCATCAAACTGATCATCACCACAGTGTTGCAGCATGAGGGAAGGACTTGGGATTTCTTTTTGTTTTGGTCAGATGTTCATCCTCAAAAAGAATATCAGCAGCCTAAGAGGCAGACTGATAAGGGGAAGGTAATGATCAAAAAGTTAGGTCACTCAGTCAAATCTACAAGTAAATATGAAGTTAAAGCCAAGAAGGTGACAGAGCAGGTAGTAGGACAGGTAAATACTGACAGTCAGTTCAAAGTGGTTTTAGAGTCCATGAGAAACAAGTACTCATTGTTTGCAGGTGAAGAAGTGCAGCCTTGTCTGAAATTACCACCAGTAGCACATTCTGAACAAGCTAGAACTATTGATAAAGAGAGAGCTGCTACTCCTGAAGAGGAATTACAAACTAAACAAAGGAGCCCTCTTACCATATTATCTGAAGATGAAGGTTATTTATTGGAGGATGAACAACAGATTGTTGTGATAGAGCCAAGTACAGAAGCATATGGAGACTTTCCTACCTCAAGGGTAAAATCAGCAAAATCTAAGAGGAAAAAAAAGGAAAATGTAGCTGCATTCAGAAGACTTAAAACCAGACCTACTAACAAGCTGAGATGGAACATGAAAAAGCTACTTAACCCCAAACTAGAGTCCAGACAGGAAGCTATGGTGATTGATTCTTCCTTTGATGAAGAAACAAAAGTTGTTGAACAGGGCAGCAGAAACAAGGAAGAGTCAATTGTCAAGCCATCATCTTTTCCTCAACCTGCAAAGACAAAATGGTCACAGTCTGCAAAAGAAACATGTCAACCTGTTTCTAAATTATCAGAAATAATTGTTGAGATAAGAGATAGACTCATCAAACAGCAGGAAGAAGAAAAAGCAAAAGCATGTGCTCTTGAAAAACAGGAATGGGATGAAGAGGATGAAGCCATACTCAAACAAGCTGGAATTATAGAAGAGTCTATTGTTCATGTTGATTTCTTAGATCTTTTAATGCAGGATGCAAATGTATTGGAAAACCCTAGTTTTGATGATGAAAGCCTACAGGGAAAAATTCAAAAATACAAGCAACAGGTAAAGCAATTACAGGATACTAATGACAGCTTGTTTAAGGTAAACAAGGGGCTTGTAGAGGAGCTGCAAGATGTACATTATCATTTCTTACAGCTATCAGAAGTGTCTAAAGAAGTGTTAAAAAGGAAGGCATCCACTGATAGATATTCTACAGAGCTGGAGAAGACTGTTGATCATTTACAACAGGAAAATCAAGACTTGCAGAAAAGGATAACTGAGATGGAGAAAAAGCATAAAAGAGCTAAGAAGGGGTCTCGAAGGCTAGATGGCATTGATCTCCTTGTAGAGGCAGCAAAGAAGATATGAAACAAGTATTAGTTAGTGGCTATTTTTGATAAACAATTTTGGTTAAGCATTTGCTATTTTTAGCAATATTGTAACTTTGTAAAAATCACTTTTTACTTTACTCACTTAGGGATTCGATGGAGGCAGTTAGTGGATAAGACCTAACTGATTTTGGGAGAGCTTTCCTATTTAGATGAGTTAGCAAGACATTGTAAAGGTTCTGATTTTTGGGAGCATCAGGAGGTCTGCTAGCTGCTTGTACTTTCATACTTATTCAGAGATAGGTACTGTACTCTTATATGCATTTACTGATGAAATTATGAATATATGACTCTTTCCCCTTCATCTGGTCTATGTTGGCTTCATGTTTGAACTTGTTTAGTTTCATGAATGACAAATTCATTGCTGGTTAATGTGTATTTTCTAGTAGTGCTTATCCTTTATGTGTGAACTTCAGTACAGTCTTTTGTTGGATTTTTGTGATATATATGCATCTTTATCAGTATATGTTTATGATTTAGTTGTTGCTTATTTTCTGAATGTATTCCCTGCATGTTCTTGAAGTTTATTACCAAAAACAAATAAAACAAAACCCTAAACCCTAGTTTGAATTGAGTTTTACTCTTGAGATTGTGTTGGCTTGTTCCCCTAGCCTTAGGAACAATTTCTGGCACAAACAGGAAGAATACGAAGAAGACATTTCCTAGCAGCGAAAGCAAAGCCAAAGGCATTCTAGAAATCATCCACTCCGATGTATGCGGTCCAATGTCATCAAACTCACTAAGCGGGTATGCATACTATGTTTCTTTTATTGATGATATTTCTAGAAAGACATGGATTTACTTTATGAAAAACAAAGATGAAGTGTTCACCAAGTTCAAGGAATTATTGATCGAGAACCATACTGAAAAGAAGATCAAGACCATTCGATCAGATAATGGTGGAGAATTCACTTCGAATGAATTCAAAGAGCTATGCAAAGAAGCAGGGATTAAGAGGGAGTTGTCAACTCCTTATAATCCACAATAGAATGGGTTTGCAGAATGGAAGAACAGAACTATCATGGAAGCTGCAAGAGCTATGCTTCATGATCAAGATCTACCTATGCATCTTTGGGCTAAAGCTGCTAGAATAGCAGTGTATGTACAGAACCGTACTCCACATAGAGTACTCGAGAACAAGACTCCTGAAAAAGTCTTCTCCGGCAAGAAACCAGAATTCAGCCATCTCAGAATATTTGGTTGTCCCATGTACATACATATTCCCAAAAAAAAAGAGAACAAAACTAGATCCTTCAGGAAAGAAGGGCATATTTGTGGGTTACTCTGAAAGCTCGAAGGCTTACAGAATCTACTTTCTAGGATACAAGAAGATTGATGTCGGTAGGGATGTAACATTTGATGAAGACACAGCTTACAACAAATCCAGAAAGAGACCTACTGAAGAACCTGAAGAAGCAGAAGCAGAAGCACCCAGGATCCATGATGCTATCATGAATGAAGAAGATGATGAAGCCGAAGGCTCAAGAAGGAGTATACCCATGAAACAAATAAAGATAAGTATTCAATTGTCATTTCATGATATTGTTTTGTTATGCATTTGTTTATATTCATTTATTGTATTATGCATGATAGGATGTTTGCATTAATGACAGTATACTACTAATATGCATGTGATGGGTAAGTAGCTCATGGTGCTATACAAATTATCCATTGCTACTTATCTAGGATGAAACCTCTTTGCTGACATATTGGATTAGTGCACAATCTCAATGTTGTCCTGGTAGAGATGGAAGGCATCTAGAAAGTTTCAGTGAGATATGGATGAATGTTGTATTGGCTAAAGTAGTTGCATGATCATATACTTATGCACAGTAACTTGCCAGTATGAATATTCCTTATGAAATGTTCTAACCATACAAATGCATCTAACTTGTAGGAAAGACCGCATACATAATCACCTACAAGCAAAGAAGAATGAAGACTTGTTCCAAAGAACAAGTGACGACATTTCAAAATGAAGAATAATATGACGAGTGCAATGACATCATTACTACAGAACCTTCCAGCCACCAAGAAGGAAGGGAAGACCAATTCAAGAAGAATGATGTCAGAGCGCAGTATCGAGACCTGAAGAAAAGTTCATAGTTCCATCATGTAGTAGATGGAAACATCGTGGGATACAAAGAAAGATTCGTAGCACAAGGCTTCTCACGAAAAGAAGGCCTAGACTACGAAGAGACATTTGTAGCCAGTAAGAGCTTAATCACATACATGATGAGCCTGATGAAGATATTAACCTTTGATACAAGGTTGAAGATGCAAGTCTATACACTAGACAGTCACATAGAATATTAGTAGCATAGGAAGCTACTTGTCACTCTGGTACAGAATGTTTTCAGTGCATAGAGCACAGAAGACAGAGGGAGTATGATGCTTTAGAGGGAGTGACTATAGAATATATTGAGGTTCGACATGGCACGACAGGATGGGGAGATACTGATGACTCTAGGCTTTACTGAGAGTAAAGCAGATTCCAACCTTTGCTTCAAGGTTGAAGACAGAAGACCAGTGATGCTCCTGTTATGTGTCGATGCACTACTATTCTAGGTATGGAGGTGTGGCAGAGTACAGATGGAATATTCCTTGGACAAGGGAAGTATGCAGTAGAGATCCTGAAGAGGTTCAGGATGATGGACTACATGACCACACCTATGGCATCGAACATGAAGCTATTAAGTGTTGCTTCATCAGAGACGGTTGATGCTATGATGTATCATCAGATGATTGGGTCCTTGATATACCTGAGACCAGATATTTGCTTTGCTGTGAACATGTTCACCTGATGATTGCAAAGCATGCAGGGGTACAGTTGATTATGGGCTCAAGTACGATGTGAATCAAAAGATTAACCTAGAGGGTTATGTTGATTCAGATTGGGTAGGCAATGCCGTCGACAGAAAGAGTACTTCAGGATGTTGCTTCAGTATGGGATCATGTGTGATCTCTTGGTTTAGCAGGAATCAATCCTGTGTGGCACTAAGTACAGCTGAAGCAGAGTATGTCATAGCTTTTTTAGCTAGTTATGAGGCAGTATGGATGCGGAAGCTACTGTCTGATATATTTGATCTCCAGTTAGATGCTACTTGTATACATTGTGACAACCAGAGTTGCGTGGAGTTGTCAGAGAATCCAGTGTTTCATGACAGGTTGTAGCATATCGAGATCAAGTATCACTATATCAGGGATATGGTGCAAAGAGGAGCAGTGAAGCTCCTGTATGTTGCGACGGAGGAACAGATAGCTGATGTATTGATGAAGCCATTGGCTAGGCTGAAGGAATGGAGGCACCTGGTCAGTTACCAGGAACACTCAGTGTAGGAATGAGTAGCCATTCTGATGTGATAGAGGGATGTGTTCCCACTTGTTCAGATGTAAGGGCTGAACCATTCTGTTCATGGCTAAAGGATTAAGTTCCTTCCATGTCAGATGTGAGTGTTGGCCATTCCGACAAGCAGGTCATATGTAAGGGCAACTTCCATTCTCTAGGAGAATGGAGGCACCTGGTCAGTTACCAGGTAGCTCAGTCGAGGAGGACTGGGGGCCATTCTGATATGATTGCTGGGATGTGTTCCCCTCATGATCAGATATGAGTGCATGCCCTTCCATCATTGTGAGTAGGATGTGTTCTCACCTGGATGGATGTAAGTGCTGATCCTTGTCACAGATGATAGTAGGTGTGTCCTATCATGCTGGTGACTGTAAGTCCTGTGCCATTTCATAGATGACAGTAGGTGTGTCCTATCATGCTGGTGACTATAAGTGCAATGCCTTTTCACAAATGGTAGTAGGTGTGTCCTACCATGCTGGTGATTGTAAGTGCAGAGCCTTTTCACAGATGGTAGTAGGTGTGTCCTACCATGCTGGTGATTATAAGTGCTGAGCCTTTCCATAGATGGTAGTAGGTGTGTCCTACCATGTTGGTGGATGTGAGCGCTATGCATTTCCACAGATGATAGTAGGTGTGTCCTATCATGCTGGTGGTTGTAAGTGCTGAGCCATTTCACAGATGATAGTAGGTGTGTCCTATCATGCTGGTGAATGTGAGTGTTGGGCCTTTCTGATGGGATTGTAGTTTACTACATGATCAGATGTGAGTGCTGGGCATGCCTTTCTGACGAGCAGGTCAGATGTAAGTGCTGGGCGAAGACCTACATGAGGGTAGGCCTAAAACCAGCATGAAAAGGGGCTGGCTCTGTAGAACTTCCTATGATGAGAAGAATCATGAGATAGCACCAGTGTTGATCCAGATCGAGTGATGATCCAGATCCAGTAATGATGATCCAGCAGTGATGATCTAGATCGAGTGATGATCCAGATCCAGTAATGATGATCCAGCAGTGATGATCTAGATCGAGTGATGATCCAGATCCAGTCCAGTGATGTTGATCCAGATCCAGTGATGATGTTCTATATTGATCCAGATCGAGAGATGATCTAGATCCAGTGATGATGTTATATATTGATCCAGATCGAGAGATGATCCAGATCCAGTGATGATGTTCTATATTGATCCAGATCGAGAGATGATCCAAATCCAGTGATGATGTTCTATATTGATCCAGATCCAGTGAAGATGACTTGAAGACAAAGATGACTTGAAGACGAAGATGACTTGAAGACGAGATGATCTAGCTGATACAGAGAAGAAGACCAGTGTTGAAAATTGTGTCGAAAGAATACCTTCCTAGTTAAGAGGGAGTGTTGATGTATATGTAACTTCGGAATGTATTCTTCTTTGTATCTTATATATTGTAACCCGATGTTTATTCCGGGATGTTTCTATTATGTATTTGAGTCATGTGGTCATGCCCCGATGTTCCGATCGGGATGATTAATAATTTAAACAAGTCATGTCAAGTCATTAGGTAAGTCCCCACAGTTTCGGGGCACTTGAGTTATTATACACTAATTAAGGTGTAGGCTCGAGTAGTATTTGTTAGGTCGAGCCTACGTGTGAAATGGCAATTCAAGTGAACGGAAGAATATAAATAGAGAGTGAGACTCTCTATTTATCACACACATCATTCACTCTCTTAAGTGAGGCACACTTGTGGAGGAGGAAATATACTGGGACTAGAAGGCCACTGCTGTTGGGAGATCTCTTACTGTTTTGGTGCTGATTCTATCTTAGAGGAAGTTGCGGGGTTTTCTCCTTTATGGTTTCACCGAGGAAAATCTCTTTGTGTCTCTTGTCTCTTGTGATGTGCTTATGTTTTATTGCTGTGCTTGTTATTCTCTCAGTGAAAAGATCCTAAGATCATAATGCTAGCTTAATGTGATGAAAAAATAACACTAGCATCGCCAAAATAACTCAGTAGCAGCCCCAAAAGGTACTTGCACACACACAACAACCCATAGCTAGGGGAAGAACAATAGCCATGATTTTACCAATGTAGCAACAGGAGAAACACAACTCACAGCAAATCCCAAATGGAGGTGAAGGTCTGATTCTCATCCTGGATAGGGGAAACACAATCTCGACCTGTGCGTGAGGTAAAAATAGTACTCCCTGCATGAAGGGGAAACTTCCACAGATCGCATTTAGCAAAACGGTGGAGAGCCTGATCGATTTCCTATGTGAGGAGGGAAAACAGAAGCGATGGGGAGAGTGGACAGAATGATCCAGCATCCCAAATGGCGTGTGAGGAAAAACACTCCCCGCCCGTGTGTGTGACTCAACCAGCTGGTGGAGAGTGCGTGGGGGCAAGCTTGCCACCCATCACTACCCAACATTAACTTCCATCAACTAACATCATGGTTCTTGAATGAGTGGATGACACATGGATTTTCCCCAATGGCTCCCATTGGTTAGACAATCCCCCCCTTAAACTTAGGAAAATCATGCCCTTTTCATTAACGTTGCACCATCATAGCTGGCTGCAGGTTCATTTTAATTAATGTGCATAGTTACATGATACCAAAACTATTATGTGTTGGATAGCACGATATACTATCGGCAACAATCCCAATTGCCGAAACATAACACAACCAAATCGATGGTGGGGCTTTTGCCTTTAGCTCCACACCATGATTAATTACAATATATACATCATGTACCTTTTAATGCATCTGGGGCAAAACTGGGGGTATTACAATCCCCTCCCCCTTGGAATAAAACTGTCCTTGGTGTTCCAATACATAGGAATACATATACAATTTGCACATCAAAATTTCAAAATTTTGTAGATCGGTCCCATGTTCAATTATTTACTTGAAATTTCAGGACCAAGCCCCTCGGCTTCCAAGAGCTTCTCTTGCTGTTTCTCATCTTTTGGCTCATCCCCAAGTCTAGGAACCTTTCTGTATCCTGAGCATCTCTCTAAGATTTTCTTGGGTCTTGGAAATTGTTTGAAGGAGACTTCTAGCCAAGCCCAATAGCCTTTGGTCTACTGCCATGATCAATGTGCACAAATGGATTTCACTTTTCTCACATGTGCAATGCATCATTGTCATTCTGTTAGACCAAGCATAATACAGGCATTAAAATCAGTCAATTAATTGCCCAATTGACATGACATTCCAAGTCTTTTCAAGGAGACTTTCATATTTTTCATGCCTTCCCAACAAGCACATGAGCTCATTCATGTCCATTCTTGGGCATGGAATTAACTATTCCAGCATTCACAATTTACTTTAAGCAAATACACACAT